>CM039482.1:713205-914317 GCA_022433065.1 Begonia loranthoides
CCGCTCCTCTCTCTTTTGGTGCATTTTCTTGGAAGGCCAGTTGAATCAGATTGTTGACAGTCTAAAGGATAGTGAACCACTTCTGGATTCAGTGCTGATGCATATGGGAAGCATGTACATGACTTTAGAGAAATTTAAGAAATCAATGAATATGTACCAGAGAGCTATTACTATCATGGAAAACAAATATGGTAAGTAGAAGATCACCCTCTTTCTTTCTCTCTCTCCCTGCCTGCCTGCATTTATCTTGTGGGAATAATACTCATCTGACTGCCTTGATGAAGCATGACTCTGTGTTTTTGATTTTGTAATTCTGTGATATTTTCTTTCTCAATAGTTTGTTTGTAGTTCTTCTGGTTGATACTTTTAGTATAGGGAAAGATAGTTCCTTTCTCGTCACTCCGATGCTGGGAATGGCAAAAGCTCTCTCAATGTTTGGAAGAGCCTCAAAAGCGGTGAAGATTTATCGTCATGCAATTACTATCTTGGAGTCCAGCCGGGGCACAGAGAGTGTAGAACTGGTTATTCCTTTGATTAATATGGGAAATCTTTTTCTTAGAGAAGGAAAAGCTGTTGATGCTGAAGCTTCCTTTACCAGGTCATCGCCCCTCCTCCATTTTAAAACAAATTAATCTTTTTTTTTGCCGATCGATTGAAATGAACCGTATTGTATTCATTTACACTCTAGTCTTTGATCGTATAGAATTTTGGACATATATTCGAAGTTATATGGAGAAAATGATGGAAGAGTTGGGCTAGCCATGTCCTCCCTTGCCCGTGCTAAGTGTGCAGATGGTGATCTCTCTCTCTCTCTCTCTCACTCTCTCTCTCTCTCTCACTCACTCACTCACTCATCGGGTTCGAAAGTTTTTTGCTTCGTGTAGGAACAGCTGAAGAAGCTATATCTTTATATAAAAAGGCTCTTCAGATTATCAAGAATTCTAACTATATGGATTCAGATGACAGCAGAATAGAGAAGATAAGGATCGATTTATCAGAATTGCTTCATGTTGTCGGAAGGTAAAATTACAAACGAGAAAAATCATCGCTTTTAAATACGTAAATTCCTTTGTTTCTGAAGTATTTATCTGTTAAGCCACCATACACTCCGAAAAAATATACATTCTAATATGCAAATTCTCACTTCAAGTAGCATTAAAAGTAGCAAGAACATTCAAATTTAGCTGTAACTGGCTTTCCCCCTCAATGTCTCTGACCTCAATAAGAGCAAGAAGATCTCAACTTATTTGTAATATTTGATGCATATTTGGTTTGGCTTGATGGTAACATGTTTGATCATAGTAGCTTGCTTCCCTCTATTATCTTCTCAATGACTCGATCATTGTTTGGTGTATGGCAGAGGAAAAGAAGGCCGAGAACTGCTTGAAGAGTGTTTGTTGATTACGGAAAAGTACAAAGGGAAAGAACATCCCAGATATGGACATAACCTAACGAATCTCGCCATTTCATATTCGCGCTCGAAGAATTTTGCGGAGGCCGAACGATTACTCAAGACGTGTTTGGAAATCATGGTTGAAACAGTAGAACCTGACGACCAGTCCATCACGATTCCAATGATGCATCTTGCTGTTGCTCTTTATCACCTAAAGCGGGACGAAGAGGCCGAAGAACTCGCATTGGAAGCTTTGCGCATTCGTGAGAAGTCATTCGGAAAAGATTCTCTTCCTGTCGGTAAGCAGTTAATTGAAAAATCTCATTTTTTTATTGACCCGGATTCTTTTTCGATATTAAGTTTATCAGGGTGCAGTAAATACACAATTTTGAAAATTTATTTTATAATTTTAGCTAGTAGCTTACATCTGCTAATATACATATCTGCTGTTCTTTCATTTTGATCTCTGTCTCACCCCCTCTTTTTTCCGGTGGTCTGGTAGGCGAAGTGCTGGACTGTTTGGTTTCCATTCAGACTAGAATGGGGAAGGATGATAAAGAAATTCTGACTCTGCTTTACAGATTGCTGAATATTCAAGAGAAAGAGTTGGGAACTGAGAATGAAGAGATTTTGCCAACCCTGAAAAAGATTATTTTTTTCTTGGACAAGCTAGGAATGAAGATCGAAAAATTGAAGTACGAAAAGATCTTATTGACACTTAGAGCGAAATTCGGGCGACAGATTCAAAGTTAATGGCATCCAGTTATCAGTAATTTTCTGTTTTTCTTCTTGATTTCCCCCTCTTGAGTGGTCAGAGCTTAGCTATGTCGATAAACTGGTTTGCTCAACCATATTATCCCGAGTCTCGGACCAGTTTTGTTTGACTGTTCTTTGTTATGAATTAAAGTAAGTCTCTGTTTTCGAAACTTGTCTGCATCTGTCATCTCTACAGCTACTGGGCTTTGCATGGACGGATAATGCAGATGATGGTGAAGCCAAACCATGTATGCATATATATATATATATATTGTTACGGAGCTGAGGGTTGACCAAGTCTATGCATATAGCTCATCTAACATGGCAGCATCCAATCTTAGTCTGCCACGAGTTCCCTCCAAAAAACCATATCTTTATTGTGTCAAATAAAAGCGCCTTAAAAAACGCCGTCTTTTTCTGCTTTCTCATTCGTAGGATACAACTATAAATTGGATTCCTCTCCATATTCTCTCGTCTGTTCAGAGTTGAATCAAAAATGCCGTTTTGCGAGGTTGGAAGAACCCATCAAACCAGCGAAGATAATGCGAAGACCAGCGATGGAAATAGGATTTTCTACAGGACGTACGGCAGTGGTCCGACGAAGGTCCTTCTCGTCATAGGTTTCATGCCTCTCTTATTTTTAGTTGATTTTGAATCTGGGTTTTTCCCTTTTCCCGAATTGGATTCCATTTCTAATCCGTTGGCTCGTTGAATTTTTTGGCAATCAACTATCAGGATTGGCGGGGACGCACGAGTCATGGGCTCCACAGATCAAGGGGTTGACTGGAACCGATAAACCAAATGAAGATGATGAAACCACGCTCCTTTGTCAGCATACCGACGGCGAAGGCGGAGGAGTTGATAACGTATCTGCCAGCGGTATTCAAGTCTGTGCATTTGATAATAGGGGCATGGGTCGGAGCTTCGTGCCCACCAGAAAATCTGAATATACGTGAGTTGATGATGGTTAACAACATTCCTCGATAATTTTCTTTTCCTGATTTGATCGAATTTTTAAACTTCTATTTACACTCTGGCCAAAACTGTGAGGTCTGAATTTACATCTGTAAAAGGATTTAACTTCTAGCTCACCCCCAGCTTTACCATTCACGCAACTCTGGATAGAATCTATTGTGTTAGAGACAAATCATCTGTTTCTTCCCTTTTTTTGGGTAATTGTGGTAATGAGAAGCCACATGCTTTTGACAAGAGTTGATTCTTGCAAGGGGCTTGATGTTTAGTTTATTTATTGACACAGAACTACTATCATGGCAAAGGATGTCATTGCCTTGTTAGATCACTTGGGATGGGAACAAGCTCATGTTTTTGGCCATTCCATGGGTGAGTCATTTTTCTTAAAGAGACAGCTTTTTCCTCTGGCAGAAGCTGCATTGAATATTACATGTACTCCTTTTCTTATGTCTTCTCTCACAACAGGAGCCATGGTAGCATGCAAATTAGCAGCTATGGTGCCCCAAAGAATCATGTCATTGGCTTTACTTAATGCGACAGGGGGAGGTTTTCAATGTTTTCCCAAGGTATTGTTCAATGAAGTCTACTTCTAATTCAATCCAAGTGCACTGGACATACTTACATTGAGAATTCATAGTGAAATCCATTTTGTTATAAGACTTCAGATGTATCTGGATTTCCTGATTTTTTGGATACTCCAAGTTGCCTGTTCAAAATAATTTAATTTTTATCTGACAACTTAAGTTTGGGATAAACACATCTCATCCGTAAACAAAGCATAAAAACTATGAAAAGTAGCGTGCCTTGCATGAACTAGGTAATCAAAGACAGGTAGATGTGTGCATGACGGATATAGCTGACTCAAAATTCGAGGTTGTACCAAAATGTGTTTGAATAAAAAGACTCTTGTTTGTTATAGTAGATACATGGCTCTACTTGAGTTCGGTAACCTAAATTCTTTTACAATTGATATGATGGGCCCCCATTACAAATTTAATTAGGGTTTTGTTTTACTCTGTAAATATATGCAAGCTTGAGGCAGAAAACTCTCATATATTTTTATCTTCCTAGTTTCTGTGCTCATGATTTTTTTCCTGAAAGAGTTTTTCATGTCAAAATTTATATTTAGTTTCAAGTTTTATTTTTTGGTTTATTATTCAATTTCTAACAGATTCTTTAAGCTTTGAACATGATATTGTGAGTTTTCAAAAGGAATGCTGATTGTTTTCTTATTCTACAGTTTGACCGACAAACAATTTCCATTGCAGTCAGATTCTTAAGGGCGAAGACTCCTGAACAAAGAGCTGCTGTTGACTTGGACACCCACTATTCAAGGGTAAAAGATACCAAGTGTCTACCTTTTTTTTGGATGGATAATGGATGACAATATATAAGAACAACTAAAGAGTAAAAAGAGTTTGGATTATGTATGTTTTATGCACCTCATTCCATCTCTCTAAACATATTTTTCTTGATTCTTGCAGGAATATCTTGAAGAATGTGTTGGATCGAATACAAGAAGAGCTGTTTTGTATGAGGCATGACCATAAACAAACTATTACTCTAGCTTTTTTCATCATAATTAAAACCAATGCATCATACTTGGCCTAATTCACTCTCCAAAATCCATACTTAAACTTCACATTTTCCCGGAGATTTGACCATCATTTTTGTTGCCGTGGAATTAACTGGAAGGGGTAGATTAGTTAGATGGCTTGAGGACTGCACATGTAAGAGGTGGAGAGAGTAGTATAAAGGAGGGGGGAATGGAAGAAATGGATGTTGATTTTGATAATTGTTTGGAGAATTGTTTATGCACTTAAGATTACGGTAATTTCCGAGTCCGTGGATTTTCCAGGCTCGTGACTAGTTTATTTAGGGTAATTTCTAAGTCTTAACATTGTTACTAGCCTCATAGTATTTTCGGATTCACTAGGCATATAATATTAATTCACTAGACATAATTGCTACATATTGTTGGCTCCTACTAAATGGTGTGGGCAAATTGAAATGTGATTTAGAAAGGAGCTCAACCCAAAAGCAACCTTTTGCAGGAATATGTGAAAGGCATATCAGCAACTGGAATGCAATCAAACTATGGTTTTGAGGGTCAAGTCAATGCATGCTGGACCCACAAAATGACTCAAACTGAAATCGAGTTTATTCGTTCTGCCGGGTTTCTAGTTTCAATCATTCATGGAAGGTGACTAATTGAGTATTAATTCATCTAAGAATGGCAAAAGTAACATACCTTATGCATCTACACATACTTATACTTCAATCTAACTGCCCTAAACTTTTTTTTTTCCCAAAAGGCATGATGTTATTGCTCAGATATGCTATGCAAGAAGATTGGCAGAGACATTGCATCCTGTTGCCCGAATGGTAGACCTGCCAGGTGGACATCTAGTGAGTCACGAGAGAACTGAGGAGGTATACATTCTGTTGTATGTTTGTATAATTACCTTTCATTATTTGGTTTGAATAAAAGTTTGAGTTTTGCACCATTTCTTTTCTAAAATTCAGGTAAATCAAGCTCTTCTTGACTTAATTAAGGCTTCAGAGATGAAGCTGAAGTTCCACGACTGGACAAATATACCGAAGAAAAACTCGGGTAAGTGTTAGATATTGGCAACTCTATTATTCTTACTTTCTGGGCCGATTATTGATCGATGTTATGTTTGTGTCGATCCTAACTCTTCACCGAGGAGGGAAACTCTCTTTGGCTGGGTTGAACTTGTGTACAATGGATTTGATCTTTGTTCTGGTTTTGATTGGGATGATGTTTCTTATAATTTGTTGATCGACAGGATGGACGGAGGCAAGGATGTTGCTGATTAGACCGAATAGCGAGGGAGAAACCAGCGTCTCTTCCTCGCTTTACTTGTTAGCAAGGCTGCACCTTTTCCTGTTATACCTCTTTGGCATCTGCGTCCTAATGTTGGCGTTTTTAAGGAGAGTATTAAAGAGCTTAAAACCAGTCAGAGTCAGACCTTCCTTGACATAAACATGGAAGTCAATGAGTTTTACTTCAATTCGCACAGATTCATTAAAGAAAGAAGCTTGGACAGGGGCAACCATGAGTTTGATTGCAGAAAATAAGCAAAGTTAAACTCTTTACGTGGCTGCAAGGGGCAGAAGAAGAAGAAAGGAATAACCCAATATTTAATATAAGGGAGTCGTCCTATCCTATCTTCTTCCTAGTTGTATTTTGTATTTACACAGAAACAAATACTTTTACTACTGTTATATATAGTTGAAATCTTCGATGGAAGAACGTTTTCTCCGAATTGGGTTGCCTACAAAATTTAGTCTTGGGAAAAAATCAGATAACTTTGGTGTACAGTAGGCTCAAAGCAAAGAAACTAAATATAAAGCAATGGAGAAAAACGAGATAAGAGAGGGGTGGGTAGTACCTGTGGGAGACGAGAGAATTGGCTGCATCAGAAGGTTGAGAATAGAAGAAATGGGAGATGGGAGAAGGAAGAAGAAGAAGAAGAAGAGGGAGAAGAGAGAATGAGGAAGAATATGGCAATGGCATCCCAGGTCATAATAAAGTTACAAAATATGCCTTGGGAATATACTAATATCCCTCTCCCCACGCACTCAATGTAGTTATACGATAAGAGTTAATTTTACACGATAATCTTAGTTATTGATGTCTCGATAATTAATTTGCACAGTTAATATTTTATTTTAATTCTTACATCAATAAATAAGTGACATATAATAGATTTATGGTAGAAGATCGTTTTGTCGTTGTTTATAATAAGAGGTTAAAGGTAGCTCAGTAAATCTGGAGAAGGACATTGTGTGAAAAGTTAAAGGGTGAACGATTGGAGCAATACAAAAGAACATTCTTCTTTAAACCGGTAGTGATTCCTAATCTGTGGGTTTTCGAGTTTATATTGTTTGTTACTATTTTGGGACTGTTTATTATTGTTTAGTTGCTGTTTTGAAATTCTCGGTAAAATTCCCAGTGTATTTTCTTGTTTTGAACTGCATTTTGTGACTTGTGGTAAAAGAGTTTGTTGTCAAGACGTTTGAAACTCAATAACACATAAATGTCACGTTAAGTAAGTAAAATTACAGCATTTCCTTAAAAAAAAATGCATAAGATAAAGAGCGAGGCATAACAAGAGTAAAAAAGTACAAGGAATGATAAACAGTGGGTGGTTGCATGGGGACGCATGCATGTATGGGAGATGAATGTAAACCAGAGAAGAAGAAATCTTCTGTAATGGGTCCTCAAATTGACTTGCCACCCACTTTTAGTTTATGGATTATTGTCTTTTACAACCTCCTCTTCTTTATCCTCCCTCATTCTCTGGGTTGAGTGAACCCCACATGATTTTGACTCGATTTGTCTGACAAAACTTGAAGACAGTGTTATCGTCGTTTTGATTGATTGGAATGACTGCTGTGGTCAGAAACAAAATGCAGGAAATGGGTGTGACGAACGAGATTCTCATGTTGGAGGAGCACAAAATGCCGCCGGAAAACTGCCGGAAAGAACCACACTTGTTCTTGTTCATACATTGAAAGTTACTCCAGAAATGATTTATCCGATCGTTTGGCAAGTTTTTGACCAATAAAATTCATTATTGCTATGATATTTCCAAGAACATAATACTACAATCATTCTAGTTGGGTAGATTATAGGGACTCCATCAGTAAAGCCTAGCAGGAGATAGGGTAGTTTAAAGCTATACAATAGAAAACCGTCGAGAGGGAGAGTTAGAACTAGAAGACGATAATGACATAGCTATTATTGAATGGCATTGAAGGGGGGGTCACTATCCCATTTTTGTCAAGTTTTCTTGCCTTCGTCTCCATGGGACTGCCTGCTTAAAACTATCATAAATGCTGACCTGCAAGTTATGGTAAATCACGATTACCCATTAACCAGAATTCATCACCATGGCTTCTAAAAAACTTGTCTTTTTTTGTAAATTTTTGATAACCAACTAATTTATTGATCAATTCATGCGGGGTCAGGTAAGCTATGGTGACTTACCAACAAATGAGATCTTCGAGGGAGGGAAAAAAGGCTCCATTTTTTCCTCTTCGCCCTGGTGATTCTCACCCCAGTATTGGCAGAATCACGATCGTGAATAGCAGGCGCGACGTCGAAGCAAACTCCAGAAAGCTCCTCCTTCTTCCTCCAACTACCCCACCTCCTCGATCCAAAAGCCCTCTCCTTCGTCTCCCCCTTGCTTGAACTGTGGGTCATCCGGAATGATAAGGAGGCAGACAGAGCCGTGCAGCCCAGCATGTAAGGGCCATCCAAAACAATGGTGGGGGAGGGCGAATTTGTCACTTTGACCTCCATCAATAATCTTGGGGGTAGTTCGAGTGATCTCGCACTCTTGGGCTTGGATTCGCCCCTGCATGGGAATGGCCTCGGCTTTCCGGGCGCCTCCTCCCAGTGGAACGGAACGGAAGCTAAGGTTTGAAGCGGCGGCGTAAGCATTCCCGGAGGGTCAGCTGGTTTGAGATTCTCAAAAATAGAGAGCTTTGGGAGAGAGATTGGTTCCTCCTGTTGCTCAGACTTCATTTCTATGGTGTCTGCGTAGGTAGAGAGTGGGTGGGGATAGGTCCGTCTTATATATATATATATAGAGAGAGAGATAGAGAGAGGAGAGAGAAGGCAGTAGGTGATGGCGGCGGCGGTGGTGGCGGCGATGGGGAGGAGAGTAGATTAGCAACGCTCCTGGAGCTTCTTCTTCACGAGAGGAGGGGAGAATAGACTAGAAAAATGTGAGCTTGATGATGGGCCCCACTCATGGTTTGAAAAGGTCCAAGGAAATGGGACCCACATGACACGAGGCAGGCGTTGCATGCATGACCTGGACAACGTTTTTATTAAGTTTGACGAGAATCTATATTGGACGGACATACCCATTGTAAGCCCCTGCACCCTCACCGCCAAATGCTTCTATCTGCTATCTTGCGCTAAGGGGTCAGTGTCTTCCTCCTTTCGGTCGGTTCCTCCTAATCGAAACGACGAAACCTGTGTTGGTGTTGCCATTCCCGTCCCTCCCTTTCGCAGATCCTGGCTTTTTTCTGTTTCCAGGCTTTCTGGTGGGTTTCCTAAATGGAGGATCTTCCTCTACCCGCTCTCTTCGACCAAGCGAAAAAGATTTATACGGCTGCCACTGAGTCTGCAGCTGATCAGGTGCCTGCCATATTAACATCCCTGCTTCTTCTTCCCATATGGAATATTTTTTTTGGGGTTTTGGATTTAATTGGCTTTCTTTTGTGGAGCGGCTGGGTAGGAGCTTATCAGCAATGGTTGCCGTGCATTGGGGATGTGTGAGGTGATGATAAGCACGCTGAGTTTGTTTTCACGCAACGAAACCAAGGAGGATATCAGCACCGCAAATCTCAAGTACCTTCTGGTAAATTTTCTTTTGCTTGCCTCTTTTAATGCTATTATTCATTGATATTTTCTGAACTCTTCGTTCTTCGTTGATCGGTGGAACATCCTCTGTCGGAAGTGGAGGAAAATGACTCGGAAATTAAGCCAAATTTAACCCCTCTTTTACATTAACTTCTTATGCATTTTAGAGAAGTTGGGCTTTTGCACATCCCTTTTTTGCTTGGAATTCATATGAATTAAATTCTAGTTTGTATGTCATATTAGTAGAAACACCTGATCGTAATATCTCCCAGGTTCCTTTTTATCTGGCTGAGTTGACTGAAAAACTTCCAGGAGATGACAGAATACTTATCCTTAAATCTTCCCAGGAAAAACTGAAGGTAAATTCATTCATCACTTTGAACACTTGTTGAAATGTGAATTATTGACGACTTCAGTGTTCTTTTCCTAAGTAGTTGGTCGGAATTTTTAGCTATTCCTTACATAATTACAAGTAATTGATTCATGGCGATCCAGGAATTCCTATCATTTTGCGAGTCTTTAGAACTTCTACCTGATGAAGAGCTAGAGACATTCACTCAAGCAGGTACAAATTCAAATGTGGATCGAAGGGCTAGAAAGGTGAGGATTTTTCTCGTTGTCTGATTTGGAATAGATTGGTAAAGTGAATGAAGCTCAAAGTTACTAACCAACTCCATTTTCAGGACACTTATATTTTCAGTGAGTGTTGAAGGCACTGCTTACTATTGCTCTTAGAACTGTAAAATAAATAGAACATTGCAGTTGTTTCAATAATTTTTTTTCTTGATAATGCTTCTAGATCGCTCGTTTTAAACGCCAAAGGGCTGCAGAATCAAAATTATTGGAGATTAAGGAGCGGAAAGAGCGACGTGGACGATCAACTAAAGCAGCTGCTTTATCCACACCTGTTGAGACCGGAGAGGAAGACACAATGGACGACGATGGGGAGGAAGAGAGAGAGGTGTGTATGATTAGTTGATTTGCAATACATTTGATTTGCTCATCCTGTCATCAATTGCATTGTTTATTTTTAACTGCCTCAATAAAACCAAACGTGGTTTCGAACATAATAGGAGATGTACATTTATTTTACTTTACTCGGGTGTTTTATCATGAACAAAAAAAATCGAAAAAAAAATGCAGTGGCTTTTTTTTTCTAACACAAGATTACAATTCCACACACTTTATCCTAAAACTCAATGTCCTTTGAAAATTTCATTAGATCACTGACATGAAAATATTCTTTTTTGAAGGCTTGGCTTACTACCATATCCTTGGCAATATGCAAGGTTAGTTACATGGGATTAGTCCGGCACTTGAGGATATAATTACGATGTTAAGATTCCGTTAATATGTTATTAATTGAAAAAAGATTACTCTATGTTTGGGTGTTGTGTCTATATTCAGGCTCTCGATTTAATCGAAATGCTGAAGAAGGAGGAGGAGATGCTCTCTGCTATGAAAGAGAAGCAAATGAAGGTGTTTATTTATTAATTTGCATCACGTTGATGGTTGCTTATAATTATTTTTTGCTAGAGTGCAATTACACCACCTGCATATTTTTGTCCAGTTTAATTCATTCACTTTCAGAGTTGGATAATTTGTGACCAAACACATATGCACTGAAAAGGCATTTACTGGTAGTGATTTTCGAGTTAATATTCAAATCGCCAATTCCTCTGGGCGTGTGCTATAGTTGAAAAGGTTGTAGCTGTTGATTTGAACATAAAATTAATGAGATAAGATTGAATATGCCTTCTTGCTGTGTATTTCAGGAAGGCGGCGAGGATTTTTCAAGAGATTTGCTTGATGAGCGCACCAAGAAGGCAGAAGCTTGGCATCGGAGTGCTGCTGTTAGAGCACAATATGCAAAGCCTGCTCAGCCAATTACTTGTGCTGCATTTGCACAGGATGTTCTGGAAGGGAGGGCAAACGTTTCACAGGCGCACGAGCACAAACACCAGCCCCTTATATTTGGACCCGCGAGTCTTGTGGGTGGACCCCTTACAAGTGAGAGGGAGAGGATGGCCGCCCAAGTTTTCCAACCTGGATTCAGGTATTATCTTTATGTCTTGCAAATGTTGAACATTTCGGTGTTTCTAATGATGAGTCCTCTGATCTCTTACCGCTAAAAAAAAGACTACAGCAATACCAAACTGGCCCGTAAATCTTCGAAGCTAATTTTGTCGGTTAAAATTCGATTCTACTTTGGTATGAAATTTTTGATTGAGGAAATCACAATATGATATTTGTGGAAGGTTGCCAACCATGAGTATTGAGGAGGCTGGCCTGAGGGAAATGGAAATGATGAACAAATGGCAGGAGAGGAATGCTAAGGCGATGGAAGAGGCGAATTCGTCATGGTACAAGGAGAACCGGATTCCAGGTGGCATGGACGCAGATGAAGATGACGATGACGATGACGCAGCTCAGGAGAAAGCTAGAGCTTGGGACGACTGGAAAGACGACAACCCTCGGGGCTCGGGGAATAAGAAGCTTACTCCATGTGGATAGGTGAACTCATTTCTCTCCAGTCTCCCCCAATACATGAGTTATTGATGCTTAAATTACAATTTTTGTAGTGGGTTTTGAGTTTTCTTGTGTACTGGTTTTAAGTTTGTCATATGAGATTAACCACTTTTGACCTTTCTAATGTTTATGTGGTTACTGTTATACACACAATGAATAATCCATGAATATGTTTATGAAATCTAACATTGCTATACCAAAATGATTGCTTAAATTATAGAGCAAAGTTCGTGTTTGATCCGAAATTTAAAGAGTTCATGAGAATATAACTCTCGAAATGTGTCGGGGATTAAAAAGATCCCAACATTATGAAAAGTTTGGTGTTTTTTTTTTGGTTAATTAACAAAATATATGATGAAATATTGGATTAGCGACGAATCAAACTTTGAAATAATTTTGCGAAAAACTAAAATCTCAAACTATAAGAAATGAATAAGGTATTCTTCGCTATTACGTTTTTTTGTTAAAAATTTAAATTTTTTGCACAGTGGATAGGTTATTATTACGTAACGGATTCATACATGAAGTAGTTATAGTCCAGTATTTTATTTGTTAGCGAAAATTATTTAATAGTTAACTTTTTATTAATCTCATTTTGTTGATTTCCAAACAACATTCTAATGCAATGGGACGATTAAACTCTATCAATTTCATTTTTGACAATTTTAAACTTTGTCGAGAGATCAATAGATTTAAAAATCCGATTAGAAACTTAAGAAATGTTAGAATTTAAATCAAAATACTTTATTAAATGAAAAATACGATATACATATAATAAATTTAACGAATAAATTGACGATAATATCTAAATTACTTGCAGCTAAAAAATAAATATTCTTTTTCGTTAATAGAATTAAATCAGTAAATAACCTAAAACGCCAAAGTCTTAATTACACTTTACCCTTTAATTCTAGCAAACAATCCAAGCAAACCAGATAGAAAGCATTCAATATTATAAATTTGCAAATGTGCAAGCCTCCTCAAACCCAAACAAGAAGAAAAAGATAAGGCCATGGAGACAATCCAAAGAGTCAACTGGTTCAACTGCAAAGGTTTGGTATACAAACTCCAGCATCTGGGTTTTGCTGTTCCTTCCAAATTCTTCCGGTGACTCTCAACTTCAGCTCCTTCTTGTCTCCGCCGGAGAAGAAAAGCGCCATGTTTCTTTGAATTATGAGGCCGTCGTGGCTGTCCCTCACTTTCCGGTGGCTGTCCCTCACACTTCGCGGAGTTCCTTCCCATATTAGTTTTCTCCCACTCCCTCCCACCTCCAGGCTATAGCTGTAGCTCTGAGCGTCACTCTCGTCGCCCATGAATCGCAGGAATGCCATGTAAACAGGAGCCATCCCAAGCTGGAAGGCCTCGAAATGGAGACAAAAATATTGGCCAAAACAATGGAAAACCTGAAATCATAAAAAAGGATTAAAATGAAAAGCCAAATCACAGCATAGCCTCTCATCCCATCCTCAGCATATAAATCACAACTAGTCTGTCTACCATTCCTCATAACTTAACCACACTACGAAAAGTTAAATCCATCACGAAACATGCTACTGCAAGACTCTACTGAGACAAAGATAGGCAGTCAAGAACGTAGAGGAGGTAGATGGGCCGTTGGTCAGATCTAGTATGGAACTTCTTAGAGACTAAAAGTCGCAAACTATGATGACCGGGTGCATTAACACAACACATTCGGTAGCATTCAAAAGCCAAAACAGAAAGTCATATTCATATGCATAACTTATGGTACCCTATATTTCCAGCAAAAATCAATATAATTGGATCATCGCACTTACAGTAAGCATCCAAGTGGCATTCTCAACTTCCCGAGGATTGGATTTTACATAACGATGATTAAACGTACAACCAGTGTGCATGTCCACTTTGTGATCATCCCTGAGATGAGCAACCAAGAAAGGAATATCACCCACGACCAAGCACTCTGATCCAGCATAAGGACAAGTATACGGCCTGAAGTTGCACATAGCCTCATGCTTAAGTTTGCTGTAGTATGGGAAGATTTCAGGGCATCCCAAGGAGTAATACTTGCAAGGAAGCTCGAGCGACTCTGCCACTTTTTCTAGAGCTAGACACCTAATGTCTCCAAGCTCTTGTCGACAAGTGGGGCAGCGGTTGTGAACCCTCGTTTTGCAGGTGGAACACAAGGTATGCCCATTATGACACTACAAAAGAAGTCAAATAGTTTTATCCGAAATCAATCTTCAAATTCTCATTGTTTCTTTCTCTTCTTATAAAGTCTAACAAGTAGTAAACTCCAAAATGAAATTACTTACAACAGTTGAAGAACACAAATCAAATCAAATCAAATGGGATGATGATAGAAGTTAAAATGTAATTTATATGATTTCACAGAAAGGGTTTCAAGGAGTTTTCCTCACTATATATACATGGCAGAGTGAAGAATGAATCAAAGAGAAAGAGAACGAGTAGCAGCACAAACATTACTAAATTTCATTTTGATGAACTACTCAACTCCAAAATGACTTTTTCAATCGTTCCAACAACTGAAGTTAAAGAAATTACGAGGAATAACATTGAAGAAGAGAGATGTCAATCACCCAACATGAAGAAATTGATGATGTTTATTTCAGAGAAATCAGTAAAACTATAAATCTTCATCCAGAAACAAAAAACGATATCAATCAATCACAGGAGGCTTCAAAGTTTTATAACAAAAATCCAATCTGTAAATCTTGGAAATCGATCAAGTAATCTGGGAAAAATTTAAAGAAAGGAAAAAAAAAAGGGTACCTGATGGATTGGTGGGTACATAGAATTGGTGCAGACGGGGCACTCAAGCAACTCGTGGACGCTGGTGGCCGGAGCAATGGCAGTTGAGCCCGTTATACCGCCACTGTTGGCGCCATTGCGAGGCTTCGACGCCGAAATTTCAGGGTGAAGAAGAGGATGCGGATGCGAGTGAAGGGTACGGTGTTGATGGATTTCATCTTCATCGAAACCATCGGAAGATGAAACGCACTCAATGCTTTCCAAGTCCATCAAGAAGTGAAGGCACCCGGAAAAACAAAATCGACCAGACACCCACCAGTCGAAAACTAAAAGAAATGCAAGATCTCAGAAAATTCCATACTTTTCGTCTGAAACATCCCTTCGTCGACGAAAAAGTGAAAAAAAAAAAACGAAAAGAAAAGACGAGGGGATGGAGAAATCAGTTAGGGGTGGGAAAGGGGAGCAGTTGATTGAATTCGAGGGGATCACCAAACACCCATCCCCCTCTCTGGAAAAGAGAGGTTCTTTTCCTGGTGTGACAATGGTGGAGGAGAAAGAGAGGATGGAAATCTAACGACCACTACATTTTCTCTTTTTTTTTTTTATTTCTTCTTTATTTTTTTCACCCGCAAAAGAAAGGGAGAAGGTAAGAAAAGCGACACCTTTAGCAAGCCCTGCACTGCAAGCACCAAGTCCAACCATGGAAGATTTAAGGAAACATGAACTAATTGCTATATTCAAGTCACAAAATCAATGTCCCATACTCTTAGAACAATATTTGAGTTAAAGCCAGTACAGATTTATTTTTGGGATTAGCCCAAAACGCGTTGTACTAAGTAAGAAAGAAAATCCTAATTATAAACTAGAGATTTTCTACTCTCTCAAGCGAGATAAGATTGTGCCCCCTGATATAGACCAGACCCATATATGAGTCTTTCCTGACCTTCATAGGCACTGCCACGTCATATTAAGCTACAAATTTTATAAATTTCTTTAAGAAAAATTATTATTTTTCCAATTAAGTTGCGACATCTTACACAATGTAAGGGAGCACAAAAAAAGTTTTGATTTTTCATTATGATGACTCCACCTCTGACAACATTGCATGCACGAATGCAAACAATGTAGGCGGTACACATAAGCCTCATCAATGAACCAGACTGGTTAGACCAAGGTCTAGGCTCGGTGAACCCACCCATTTTTTTTGGCCAACTTTCAAACCAAGTTGTAGGCGCATTATTACAAAATCAGTACCCGTAACGTTCACCTGACGCTAACTACTTACTCAAGTCGAGGCCACTAGATGAAGTCTGCCGCGTTGGACCACCTGTAAAAAGCAAGTACAGAGTTGGTCATTGGTCATTTGTTGACCCTACCGTGCAGGTGTAGTGCGAATGAAGAAAAGGCCAATGCAAGGGAGTATTAGAAGGCTTCCGTTGACATTTCAAAAGCTTAGAAAACATATTGAAACCTTCAAAGTAAAAGTATGGAGCATGCAGTTTAAGCCAGTTGTCACAAATAGCCAAGTCAATTATTAAGAGATCGGCCAATTGTTTAATGGAGGTTCCACAACCAACAGGGCCGTCTTTTACAAATACAATCAAGTTTTTGCGCAAGGAAAGCTTTACTTTGTAGAGAAAGATGGAGCATTTAAGGAAACATTGACTAAAATGTGACTAAGTCTTTGGGCATTCGTAAGCAAACCTCGAGTTATTGCTTATTCTTCTCTTCTTCCTTCATCTTTTTGTCCCACCTGCGCTTTTTGTAATCAAGCAACATCTGAGGCATCTTCTCCATCAGCCTGGCAGTGTTTTCTCGCTTTTCTGCAGCTATTCTGTCACATTTGTGGCCTTTCCTTTTGGTTCTCATCTCTTTCTTCTCTGGGTCATAGGGCCAATCTTCCCCCGCCATAAGCACTTCTTTTCGGATTCTAGCACGGCGACGGGCACTTATTCCGAGCGGCTTCCATGCTCCTAGCTCCCAGTAGCCCCACACACCCTTGGATAGCTCATTCCTATATTTTGATAACTTTTCTCTCCATGGGAATTGGTATTCCCCAATAACTTTTGCCACTGATTTTGCTGCTTTGTCTGCCATACTCGAGTTTCTCTGATATCCTAACCACCAAATAAGAAATTTGATATTCCATAGCCAACTAGAGAAAAGTATAACATGAGGAAAAACATAACAACATAAAGAAAGGCATAAGAGTAGATTCTCCAACAGATAGAGTAGATTATCCAACAGATAGAACTAACTCATGGAAAACAATAATCATAAATTTAGCAAGCAGAGGGGAACATGAATATTTTTAACTTTTTAGACACTATAAACTCTGAACTTTCTTATGTGCTTGAAACCTTCTCAGCAATATGACAAACAGATGCATGATACACAGATTTAAGCGGCTAAGGCATTCAACACTTCCGATTCATCAAAGAGAAATCCTATCCACTCAGATAAGCACAAGTTTGATGTAAATTAAGCTTAACAAACGAATCATCCATATGGTTGTACTTGAATCCGATCCCCAGCAGTATTGTTAAATCCAAAAGTGACTATCATTACAAACTTGCTTTGCCAACGTCAAACTGAAGTCGATGTGTAATTAATGAGCTCTCTTTAGATAAAACATTCATATAATTGAACTTTGGGCATGATACCACTAATGATAATTGTGTCTTTGGGGATATATCGATCCTACATAAAGAAACACAAACGAAATTCAACTGAACTGATTTAGGCAAAAATTTGGTTTTGAAAAAAAAACACTAAAGAAATTTCCCTCATTCAGGGTTCGGCCTAATCAGTACCATTATACAGCTCACACCGCGAATTAAGTCTTATTGTTGGGTCCATAAAATAGTGGTTTGAAATTGAGAGTATAATAGAACTCTGGAACCTTCTTCATTCTACAGGAACAAGCACCGGGGCCAGAAATCAGTGACCTGACTAAAGAACATGATGGCAACACTTCTTATTTCCTATCCATGCACAATAGAAGCGGAAGGTTCTGCCATTTATGCATTCATTAGGTTGGTGAGCGTAATTGGGAAGATGAAAGCGCAAGTTGTGGAAGATCGAATAGGTTAGTGAAAAAGGAGGACTTGACAGAAGCGCAATGAAATATACACGGCTTAATTTCGAAAAATTGCAACAAAACTGGAAAATATACTGCATAATAATAAAATTTCTCGATTACGAGATTGAAACAAGGGAATCCAGTTGCTGCACGCAGAGAACAAAAAATAGCATAATCCAAAGGAATTTAAACATTCATTTTTTATTCAGAGCGTAAAGCAGCATACAGCCGAGTGAATAAATAGCAGAAAAGGGAACTTCTTTGGCTTACCTTCTGCGACGAACGGAAGAGATTGGGGCGGCAATCGATAGGGGAGGAGCGAATGGAATTGGAGCCGGGATGCTGGTAGACTACTACGAGTATAAACCCCGTCGCCTGTGCCCTGTCTTCTCTAATACCGAAAAATGACCTCATGAAGTAGGAAACGACCATTATACCCTCTCTTCAAAAACGGGGGAAAAAACGAAGCATCTGAAGTTTAGGAAATGTCTCTTTGGCCCTTTCCTTCCAATTCTCTCTTAGGGAGGTAGAGAAATAATTAATAAGACATAAAATTACAAAATAAACCCTGAACTTTAGATCAATAATAATTTCAACTTTAAAATAATTTTTTGAATAATTAAAACTTCGAATCTACCAAGTATTTGCGCAACGAAAATGTTATTTTTCCCAGTGGATTCTTGCATTCCGCTTCAAAATCTTATTTTTCTCAGCACATCCTGAGGATAAAGCCCGACCTCAACCAGAAGTACATCCTAAACCTCAACCACGACCAATATTTCAATTGATCTATTTCCAACTCTTATCAGATTGTTTCTACTGCCGGTCTTCAAGATTGAATTAGCGAACGATAGATACAAAAACTGATATTAAAAATCATTTAACTATTATTGCATTTAGAAAAATATATTTTGATACATTGACTAATATGGTAGTAGAAGACATATTTTTTGCTAAGGAAACTAAGATTCTGCAGCAAAATACAAATATTCACTCCAGAAATTATCATTTCCACGTAGGAAACTTATCACGTTTTTCTATTAAATAATACTTTTCTTTTCGATGTGAAACGTTGTCTTTCCATAGCAGAACATTGTTTTTCCACTGCAAAAAAGTGAATTATTGGAATAAGACTTAGAAAATATTACTTTCCTTAGAGGTAAAAATAAAAAAATTCGCAGAGAAAAGACAACTTCTTTCTAATCAAACTGTGAATACTTCTATGTAATTTGACGTCTTTGGTGAAGAGTAATCCCGAGTAAGAACATAAAAGGATAGAAACGTCTAATTATATTGTTTCCCTCAAATTATTGTTATGAATTCAAATCAAATGTCAATAGAATGTTGAAATTGTTAAGAGGAAAAAAAAATTTCTTCGTCAGTGATTCTCTGAACAGAAATATGTAGAACTTTCTGGTCTGTATTTTGAAAAACTCAGCCAAAAATTAAAGTAAGGTGTTCGAAGCGTATGGTAGACGACATTTTAGAGGGAAAACTTCCTACTCTTTAATTTTATAATATTTGTAGTTTATTTTCTATAATTTAGTGTTTTATGTATTAGTAAAAATTATTTAAGGTTTTATTGTCATTAATCTATAATTTAGTGGTTATTTTGTTAATTTGCAGGTTGATTTTAGCTATTTTAAAAATATTTTGGGTGGGATTCGAATACAACAGAAATCAGGGGGCCTTATTACAAAAGAAGGACGCTTCTGGAATTGTCTACCCCTACTCCTTTCCTATATTAAACACCGTACTTCAAGACTTTCTTGCGAAGTCTGACAATGGCGATCATATCAGATTACGAGGAGGAAGAAACTCCGAAGCCTACTGAAGCGTCCTCTTCGTCTTCATCTACTAAGACGAAGAAGAGTAGAAATGTGGAGACCGTGGGCGTACCAAAGCCAGAAAGTTCAGGCGATGAGAAAAATGATGGCGGCAAGAGAGGTAAAGATGTTTTTTTTGTTGTTAATGCTTGATCTTTCTTTTGGTTCGGAATGAAAGATAAAAGATCAATGGTGAAAATATTACGTGTTTAGGATGAAATTGAGGAAACATCCTTCAATCTTGTCTCCAACAGTCTGCTTGCTACCTGTTTTTTTACTGGGAAGTGTCTTTTTACACGATTTCATGGTGTTTTCTATAAGATGTGCAATCATGGTGGTATCAGAAGTGTCGTCTATTTAACGTTTTTGTTTCACCTTTGATGTATTTAACTGAATTGTGCTGTGAAGATTTTTCTCGAGTGGATACAAGATAAGTTAGACCAAAAAAAGACAACTTGTTTTCACAAGAAACAGATGGTTGCTCTGAAAATTGATGTATGTCAGTCTTTTATCTTTGCCGGGATGAAGAAGCTGTGTTCTGACTCTGTCTTTTCCAATCCCTTTTTGTATTTGAATTGTTGAACAGTTCCCAACAATGGCAATGGCCTGGATCTGGACAGATATTCATGGACTCAGACCCTGCAAGAGGTTTCCGTCAATTTACCTGTGCCAAATGGAACCAAGTCAAGATTTGTTGTCTGTGAGATAAAGAAGAATCATCTCAAAGTAGGGCTGAAGGAACAGCCTCCAATAATTGACGTGAGTTTGCAATGCATCCATATCAGTACATCTCTTGCATAATAGTCAGATACAATTATCTTTAATGATCATACATGTTGATTTTTGTAGGGAGAGCTTTATCAGATGGTCAAAACCGATGATTGCTTTTGGAGCATAGGTATGTCGATCAATCGTTACAAGGGTTGAGACTGAACATTATGGTTTTGACGGTCGTGATTTGTTTTCGCAGAGGACCAAAGCAACATCTCCATTCTTTTGTCCAAAATTAACCAAATGGAGTGGTGGAAGTCATTGGTAAAAGGCGATCCCGAGATTGATACTCAGAAGGTTGAACCAGAGTCCAGTAAATTATCAGACCTAGATCCAGAAACCCGCCAAAGTGTCGAAAAGATGATGGTAACTACTTCTACACCCTCTGGCCTTTCCTCTCCATAATTACATGCTTATTGTGGCATCTTTAAAAGCAGTTAAGAAAATGGATTCCCTATTAGCTATACTCAATGTCTTCGGTTAAGATTGTTTTGTACTTGTCTCTATAGCTTTAGTTGTCGGACGAATTGTTTTTTAGAAGATCATTCAGGAAAATTAAGCGACCCTCTTTATAATTCTATACTTTAATCTTATTTATCTCCTCAATAAGATAAGATATCAATTGCATCAAGTGTCGCGTTATGAAGTAAGATCAGAGTGTAGAATTAGAGGATAAAACAGAAGAAATTTTGTATAATTTTGTTGATGGTGTTTGATGAACCTTGACTTACTATTCTGATCATTTGGGTTACAGTTTGATCAAAGGCAAAAGTCTCAGGGACTGCCAACCAGCGATGAAATGAAGAAGCAAGAGATTTTGAGGAAGTTCATGGCTGAGGTAATTACTTCTGCCCTTTCTCTTCCCCTCTATCGACTATCCGATCGCCGACTGATCACGATCTGACCCTTTTGCAGCATCCGGAGATGGACTTTTCGAGGGCCAAGATGTCGTCGTAGGGACGGAGACTTTGTACGAGCTGTTCAATCGTCCGGTTTTGTTTTTAAATGGACAATCCAATTCATATGATTACTCCTAGTTCTTGTTTTATTGTGTGGGTCTGGATGTAGATCGTATGATGAATGCAATTCATCTGGGAATGATTAGCCTTTTTTCATTTAGTCACCTCCTTCTCTGCAATACAAACCACATATGAAGTAGGTTGAGCCCGTTGTGGTAGCAGCCTATTGCATAATATCAATCATATGGTGTGTTTGGGTTTGGTAGCCCACCCGACAAAGGCTAGGAAAACTCAAGTATGCATTCCTATCACTGGGGGTGTACAATCTTGGGTATTCTTCTTTTTTTAGCACATAGCGTTTTAAGATAATCCCGAAAATAAAACTGTACGGGTCTCAATCCAAAGTGGACAATAAAAATCAGTAAATAAGATATCAGATGTACGTGAAAAAAAAAAATTCAGGAAAAACCCAGGAGATGAATAAATTTATTATAAAAATTGAAATATATCTGTGATTTGTGAGTTTTGTGAAAATTTATAAAGAAAATAAAATCTTAAATAAGATCTATAATGTAGATTTGCTGAGCTGACTTAATAAAATTTGAGTTATATAAAGCTATATTATATTTATGCTAAAACATAATAATATATGAATAGTATTTATTATTTTTATTTATTTATTGGTAGGGATATTATTTTATAATATTAATATTTAAAATAATAAATTATATAAATAAATGAATTAATTAAATATAAATGTATATTATGAAATTATAATATAAAATTAAAACATAAAAATATTGTTTTTAGTTAGGATGGGTTATATGGGTCGGTTGAGAAGGGGGAGAAGGATCCGATTGGATTCTCATCCGGGTCAAATATCCTAACCGGGTTTGGGTTTTGGCCTTGGCGGGAAATAGGCGGTATGAAGTATGGACATAACTGAGTTTGAGTTGGCGGAACAAGAAAGATTGAAGAAGAGGGAAGAACACCGAGGAGAGGAAATCCTTGCAGAATTGCATGGAATAATGGCTGGTCCGGGAAAAGATGAGAGCGGTACAGTAACTCTTGCAGAAACAACGATAACACTTGATGATCTGAATGAAAATGTGGATGAAAATTCCAGCATTGAGGACTACAGCCAGTCCCTTTCTGATATGGCCGCCAGTAGTGAACTGTTCTTGAATGAGGCAATCCCTCCGTTTGCTTTCGCCAATGTGGATAACGAGACTATTGGAACCCTCTTCGATTGGAATTTTGACGAAATTTCTGATGAGGATGTGATTTGTAATCGCCAAGATGATGATGAACTGGCGGGAAACAGAGCTTCACGAGTGATCAACGGGGATGGGAATTCCGAGATTGAAATCAAAGAAGAATCCGAAACTAGGTCTGAGACTCTGGTTCAAGGAAAAAAGAAAAGAGGAAGGAAAAGAAAAGGAGCAGCAGAATCCAGAGCTTCTGAGGGCACATCCAGAGCTTCTGAGCGCACGTCGCCAGTGCAAGATTTGCCGGAAAGATACAGAGCGCACATCGATAGGGCAGGAGGAAGTGATATAAAGCTGATATTCAAAAAGAAACTTACCAAATCGGACGTGGACACCCACCTTGCAAGACTATTAATGCCGCATTCAAAAATCCCTCAAGATTTCCTGACGGAGACAAAATCAGTGCAGGAAGGGGAAGATATGGATGTGAATTTAGTGGATGGGCAGCTGAAGGAGAGAAGTATAGAGTTTGGGATTTGGAAAACAGCGGGTGCTACTTATGTGTTGAAGAAGTCTTGGAACAACGTGGTGCGAGAGAATGACTTGGAAAAGAACGACAAGGTGCAGCTATGGTCCTATCGTGTTGGTGAAGAGCTCCGGATGGCGCTTGTTGTGCTCAGGAAGTCCGTCGGCAATGGAGGAGAGAATTCCCAGATCTGAGTGATAGGTATATCGTACATTGCAAGAAACTATACTACAGTCTGATACTCATCAAACACTTGTTCTTCTACTACTTTTGAATAAGGAGAAATCCAAAACCCTAGAAGTTGATCCCTGTTTTCAAAGAAGATGAACATCTGGCTCGCTTTATGTTTTCCAAAATCATCTGCTTTTTGACTCTAACAACATTCATCCTCACCCAAAATCTACTGTGAAATTAACAATTAAGTCATTCTTGCTAGGAAAATCGTCCAAGAACTCACATTTTTGTTCGATGATTTTCTTCACTGGGTGATTTTCAAAGAAATACGATTCCCGTTAGAATGCTTTTGACAATTTTGGTGATTGTTTTGCTTCGTCTCTTAAATCATTCTAGTGAGACTCCTATTGACAAAATTTAACTGCTAATATCAAGTTTAATAAGTTATTTGTTATTGATGCCATGACTCGAAAGTTGACCTATTAGAAACATCAACTCGAACGACCTGATCCTAATAGAAGATTCGATCGTTGGACCTAACGCTAGGGAGTCAATGGAAGTCTTGAGCAACAACACGCATTTTAGTCTCGAATGGATGAATAAATGCAATTCATGCTTAATATACCCACCTCCTATGATGAATAGAAACAACATTTGAAGAAGTAGATTGATTGAGGCCCATTTGGCATTATTTAGTGCAAAAATATTAATGTATTTCTAACCACGTTTAAAAAATAATTAGAAGTGACAATGGTGGTAAGTAATTTTATAAGTTTAAAGAAAGATAATAAGATCAAAATAATTGATGAATATATCTTCGATTAAACGAGGATGTCTTAGTACTTAAAGAATTCACAAATTATACTGACATTATGCAACGTTTTCGGTCTTTATAATATAATATTATCTGTTTTAGGTGAAATATCGCACCGTTTTGTTCTTAGGATTAGTCTAAAATGCATTGTACTAAGTATGGACAAGAATCATGTTTATAAATCATCCGTTTTTCATCATTCAAAGCAATATGAGATCGACGTGGTGCCAGATAATGGGTCGAAAAAAAACGAGGCGCAGGTAGGTATCAGGTATGGTCCTATCGTGTTGGTGGAGAGCTTCGGCTGGCGCTTGTTGTGCTCAGCAAGTTCGTTAGAAATGGAGGAGAGAATTCCCAGATCTGTGAATGAGAGGTATATCGCATATGACTGAAACTACACTGCAGTTTGCTATTCTTGAATCAATTGTTCTTCTAGTTGTGAATTAGGAGAAATCCACAACCGTAGAACTTGATCCCTGTTTGCTTTATGTTTTCCCAGATCATCTTCTTTTTGAGACGAACGTCATCACATCCTCACCCAAACTCTGCATCAGGACGCCGGTTCTCGACTCGTCCCAAGCTGCTTCTTACTTTCAGAACAGCTGATCTGATCTGATCTGATCATTAGCTTAATACCATTTTAGTTTTCTGTCTTCGAACATCAAAATGCAGGGTTTATTCGTTAAATTAGACCCTAAATATAAATATTAAAAAATTATTTTTAGAGAGAGAGAGAGAGAGATAATTATTGGCTTTTGGGCTATTTATAGGGACGGCCGACGAGGGTGATTAGTTAGAAAAATTGGATTTTTACGAAATTGCATGTGCTTTCTTCTCCGGTCATCAAATCCCTCCGGCCTCTACAATGTGGCGCTTCACGCAAGCCCTATTTCAGCCTGACGAAGATGAAGAAACCAGCTTCTTAGAAAAGGATTCTGATAACATATGCTCTCTCTCTACTACCAACGTACGTTCTTCTTCCTCATTTGCTAAGATCATTCAAATCATCATTGCCTTTTGAATTTTCCCCTTTTGCATCTTTCTGATTTGGGTTTTATTCCTGAGCAGCGATTGTATGGATTTGGTATTTCTTTCCTTGCTGGTGTGGTTTGCATGATCGTGGTATGACCTTGTTCGAATTGCTCTTCATTTCCTCCAAGAAATCTTCGATTCTTCATTTTCATTTTTGGGTCTTGATTTCTTACTCCTGGTTTTTCTATGTCGTCATCTAAGTTGTTCAATTGAGGCTATAATCTTTTAATGGTAAACCTTGCTTCAGAAAAAATGGAAACCATCATTATGCAAGAAGGAAAAGGGGGATTACTCCCTCGACTTTCATTTTACTGTATTGGTCTACGATCTGCTGCTCGCCTCCTAAATGGAATGTTTGGATATATAACTTTCAAGGGATTTGCAACATTTTTATGCAGCCTCTATTTCTTTTGCAGTCCCTGATTGTCTTTGCCAGACCAATCAAATTTGCTGTACTATTCACCATCGGTAACTTGTTGGCAGTTGGAAGGTAGGTAAACTGATTGGCCAAGTAATTGAAGCTAAGCAATCAGCATGTTTCTTTTTCCTCTGTTACTTCCAAAGTATACCCAATTCACCATATTTTAGTCTTGGTTGGAACATTGAACTGCTGTTTTCCATGTTTTCTTACCTTATTTTTGTTCAATGGTATGTCTTGTAACTTGTAAGTGATGACTGATGAATGCTTTTTTTGTTAAGCCTTCAAAGATTCTGAATCCTTTTCAATTTTTGGCAGCACAGCCTTCCTCTTTGGACCGAGGCAGCAGATAAGAATGATGTTTGATTCAGGTCGGATTTATGCAACGTGTATTTATCTCGGATGTGTCGTTGTAGCTTTCATTTTCGCTCTTTGGGTAAGAAAAGAAAACACTTATTTTCTAACAGAAGGAAAGTCGATAAATTTGATCGCCTGGGATTAACGTTTTTAAGTATAACGGTATATATGAGAGGCCTTGTATATCTAGATTGAACAATTGCATGTTATTTTAACTATAACATGATGTTAGAGATCGAACGATTACCCCAAAAAAAAGAGAACGTGAGACACCAGGTTTACGTGAAAAAACTCTTTTGGAAAAAAAACTATAGGTAGAGAAACAATCTATTGTGAAAATCAAGATACAATCCTGAGTTTTTTGACTCTAACTTACATGAATTTATAGAGAAAACAAAACTCTAAATGAGATCTGGCCCAATAAAATTCGGACTACACCGAAATCTCACACATGGTTTATTTGCTTGCAGAAACCATTTGTTGCAACTTAGTTCTATTTCACAATGTGTTCTTGCTATGGATTTATGATGATGGAACAATATCTTGCCCTGACTACCTTGTGTTTTTTCCTCTTTCAGTTGCACAGCAAGATTTTGACAATACTCGCAATAATCTGCGAGATTTGCGCTCTAATTTGGTAAGTTTAATTTTTGAATTATTTCCGCGATAACTTCATTGCCTAATCTATACAAGTGTGAAAACTTGTGTGGGGTGATTTGAGTGTCGTTTTCGTGTGATGTTTCAGGTACGGTTTGAGTTATATTCCTTTCGCTCGGAGCATGGTTTCCGGAATGATGGTGAGGCTATTTGACACTGAGCTGTAGATATCATTGGAGAGTTCCCTTGGATTTTCATCCCACTTTTCTGTATTTTTGCTGAAAATAACTGAGAGGTCGGAGGCATTCTATTGGAGGTGTTCATCATGCTTTGGATTTTGATTGCTGAAATAACTGTGTTCCATTCTTTTCCTTGGTTTGTTCATTTTCTTATTGATTAACCTTAGTTTTCTTCAACTCTATTTGTGAGTAGATTTCAGCCCTGTATTGCTCACTCCCTCTCCCTCCTTTTTGTGTACATGAAGAAATTCACGATACTTCTTTATCTTTTGAGTTGTTCTGCTAGATCAATCGCTCAAGACCTTTGGTCTCTACCCGGACCTGATGAAAAAAATGAGGTCACTTAGGGATTCGTTGAGAATGATTCGAATCTAATTCATAGCGTATTAGAAGTAGAAGGCGTTCTCGTGTGATCCTCACATGCATCAAAAGATTGCAATCGATTTGATAATGATCGAGCGACATTGGCTCGAACCAAATAATATCGTAGATATGATGTAAAATGAATTATCACATCAAACTGGAGCAAAGCGATTTCCTAAGAACACATCAAAACGAAAAGGGCGGATCTTCAAAGGGCAAATATTGTGTCCTTGTTACTTCTTTGAACCGTCCTGTTTACTGTTTCATTAACAAAAGGAAAAATGTAGGAGAGGGAGAGAGGGAGAGAGAGAGAGCTTTCAAAAGATGCAAGCAGAATGAAACTACAACAATGGAGAAAACATCGATTAATAAAAAGAAAAAGCTACTTTTGTCCTTCAACTTAAAACTTCAACAAAGAAGAAAAACGTTCATCAGTTTAAAAGAAAAAATACTACTTCTGCTGTGGCGTCGCCTCGCACAGCTGCTTTGAACTGAATGGTTCAGGTGCATCCACCCAACTGCAACACCATCACAACAAAGCAAACCATCAAGATGAGAGAAGCTTTCCAAATATAATATTACTTTGCCAGAGAAGGAAAGAATAACAATAGGTCATTCCTCAAATTCAAGCATGCGTCCTATGTCTAAACAACTTATTATTTTCCTACTCTATATTGTCCCTCATTTAATCTGGTGACTTCAACCCAATCATGAAAGTATATTTCCTTCTTGTTTTCGTAATATTCAAAGCCAGGAGTGACGTGACTTCTTGCTCATGATTTTTAATCATAGCCCCTTAACTAGTATATTATCACTTGCATTTAAGTGGGATCATGGACCAATGAGAAATGTATTCCAGATTAAATGGCTAAGCTATCCAGACCTTTGAGAATATGGTTTTAGTTCCACGTTGTTCAGAAATTCTACTCACTACACAGAATAGTCACTCACCAATATGGCTTCAATCTCTCCATGTGAGACAGGTGTACGTTTTGGTTGGAGGGTTGCTCTGCCTCCTACAGCTGTGTTTCTGGGTGGTGCGGGAACATCAGAACTTGAAAAGATAAAATGATCCATGTCCTTGTTTACAGAGATTTCGTGCTGGCTCTGAGAAGTTGAACCTAACCAAGAAATTGGGAGTATTCTCAATCAGTAAAAAAAACATATGGCTACTTACAGATTAAAATAAATGTCCAATACGGCACAATTATGGTTCAAATCCAGGAGAAAATGGCAACAATATCATAATAAGCATTTGATTAGTACACATCAACATTGTACTGAAAAATGCAACATAGTTCGAGCCATAGAGACATAGAAGTTAAAAAAGAAAACGATGCAGACCCACTATCATTATACTTTTTCTTACTTTCATATGTTAGATTTTAAATGGGATGGAAAAGAGTAAATCTTTTGAGGTTTGGAATAAACTCTCCAGATGCACGATCTATGTTGAAACCTCCAGCAATCAGAGGCACACCAATAAAAAACACAATTGTGGGATTGGTTTCTTTAAATTCAAATTTCGATAACTATAAGTCAAGGCCTTTGCCCCATCTTTCCAGATCACTGCACGGTGTAATACACGCATTGAGAGGTAAGATATCAATAGCATTGATTCCAATTTAGACATCCTTATCCTTTTAATTATTCCTCCAATCAGTCTTTTAGGAGCATATAAAGAGAAATACCACTGATTTAAATTTATAGGCGTAAAAACTATAGATATCTTCGCAATCATCAGAAGTACCAACAATTTTCGAGCTCAAATCTTGATAATTGTCAAGATAGTAATAAATTTTCTCAGAAATAGTTGATTACGTCTTGCTCCTACTCATAAAACTAACATTAGCCGTCGGAGCATCGAAATAGATCAAGAGAAAATTGCAATGAAACTACAATATTATACGGAAAACTTTTTCATGTCCACAAAATGTGCAATTCTCATTGAAGTGAAGAACTATAATAGATAAAGTAATTCAATTGATGCGATGCCCGAAATTCCCCGCAGGAAAATAATTTTTTGGAAGCTCGTATTGAGTTACACATGTCGAAAGGAAAGACGCAAAAATCAGAAAGCTATTATAGCAGAATCGGACGGAAGAAAGTAGAAGGATGGAGTAAAGGAGAAAGAGAAGACCTGAGTTGGAGGAGTTAGGACGTCTTTGGGGGAATCTGATGCGTGGAATTCGCTTGAGAATCTGCCCTTCTCCGCCCATCTTCCTCTGCAACAGACTCTGCGATGACTTTCTCTGTTCCTGCATTGTCTGGTTTGGGCTGCTTCCTTTTTATTAGGCGCGTCCGGCAAAGCTAATTCGGCGTCGTTTTATAAAGTTTCACTTTTAGTTCATTCCGGCATTTAGACGTTGGCTCCTAGCATTTTAACGGTAAACGTCTATGTGATATTAAATTTTTCATTTTAACATACATGAGTGGTTAACTTGCTAAAAAATACCATATTGATTGATTTGTCATGACCTCAAACCACGATGGTTAATTTGTCATTTACCCTTTTTATTATTTAGGGTAATTAACAAAAAAAATTGTACTGTAAGATTAGTAACAAGTCAAAACTAAATAATTTTTGCTGACAAATAAAATATTCAACCATGAAAAATAAATAAGACAAATATCGTTGTGACGTTGTCATATTTTATGTTAAAATTTGTGACTAACGATGATTTCTATGTTTTTTATTATAGAAGAACTTTATGATTTATGGAAAATAAAATAAACAAAATCCATCTAATAAATAGATCAACAACTAAATACTTACATAGAAAATTTTATATCTGCTTTACTAGTGACTGAAAAATAAAACCCTTTTGAGATTCAAGCAATTGCATAGTCAGAAAGAGATGCACCAGAGAATGATGAATTCGGAAACAATCACGACAAAAAAAAAAAAAATACAATTTTAAAATATATGCTTCCCATAGTAAGAGTATATTTTTCGCAACCAAAAACCTATTTTTTCCAGTGGAAAAAACCACATAGAAAAGGGCATTCCCTTTTATTTTTTAATCAAATATGTCTTTTATGTTCGAAAAACGTAATTTCTGCAGAATATTAATTAATTTGGTAATTAATTACCAAATTGAAAGTGTATCTAAAAAAATTGTTAATTAATTATCATATTTTAAACTAATATATCAAAATTGATAATTAATTATTAAATTAATTACTCAACTTAATTATTCAAGTTACGTAGTTTAGTATATAACTTAATAAATGATTAAAACATTTCAATTTTCAAAATCACTTCCATTTGAAATGTTTATTCAAATTAATTAACAATTTAATTAATTTTTTTTAGAAAATACGTTTCCGTTGTTGTTTTTGCTACCGAAAATGCACTTGTAGCTATAGAAAAGGAATAAAACTTACTTTCTATAGCAAAATGCAAGTTTTCATTGTAGAAAATACTCTTTCTGTAGCAAATACTTGTCTTCCACTATGAAAAAAAAAAAAATTTTTAATGAAAAATGTGACAGCGATGTTTGTGTAACGTCCCTCGGTGCTCCTAGTATAATATTGTTCGCTTTGAGCCGAAGTCTGCATGATTTTGTTATTGAGGTTAGCCCTATGTGTGTTGTACTAGATAGGGAGATGAACCATACTTATAAATCATGCATTTTCTATTATCCTAAGCGATGTGGGATTGTGCACCCCTAATGATATTATCTGGACCCACACCTAAGTCTTTCTTAGCATTCACAGGGCAGGTTGCCTCAATCTCCCCCCTTGAGGACCCGACATCATCGCCGACTACACTTTCGGTTGAGATTTCGCTCTTATACCATTTGTAACATCCTCTGGTGCTCATAGTATAATATTGTTCGCTTTGAGCCGAAACCCGCACAAATTTGTTCTCAAGGTTAGCCCTGTGTGCGTTGTACTAAGTAGGGAGGAGAACCATACTTATAAATCATGCATTTTCTACTCTCTTTAAGCGATTGTGATTGTGCACTTTCACTGATATGGGCTAGACCCACACATGGACCTTTTTTGGCCTTCACAGGGTGGACTGTCACAATTTGTCTCATTCATTTATCATAGTTGAGTGTTTTTTTTCAACGAAAAGTGTTTGTCTTCTCACTTACTCCATCATTCAATGTTTTTTTTTGTTAATTACCCAATTATTTAAAGATCTGAAAATTATGTGTACAAATAAGTTTCCTAATTTTACACTATAATGTAACACAGAAGTGTCATTAATTGATTGATTTATGTAATATAATAATTCAAATATTTGCATTATAATATAATAATTATGTTAATGAGTTAATAACAACTAAATACTACATCATAGTAGATGTTATAACGTAAATGTAACATTACATATGGAATAATTAAATTCTCCATCTGTAACAACCCGGATTTTCGTAAATCATTAAAAATGTGTAAAAATGTAAAATTTTATTATTATTATTTTTTTAAAAACAAATCAGAGTGCGTAAATCCGAATCGCTATTAACTCTTTCTTAAAATTCATCATAAAAACCAACTTATTAATTACACAGAAGCGTTAAAATCATTTATATAAATTCTTACGACAACGTTATAAAATATCGCTTGCGAAAATGTTATAAAATGTCCCTTTTTACAATCATAGCGAAAACGTGAGAATTCTTTCAAACATTTCATCATCGATAAAAACTTAACAAATAAACTTCAATTTATAACCTTCGTTTTCGTTAATTTCTTTGATTTATAACCTTTTACCTTTCTTTGTCTTTGCCTTGCCAACCCGAATCTCCTATGTGCGAAATCATTCATCCCTGCTTCATTTCGTATCCTTATCTTTCTCTTATCCGTTCATCGTTTCCTACACCACAAGTAAGGACGTGAGCTTACGCCCAGTAAGGAGATGGGGGAAAACAATTTATGCATTCTCTCTTTAGTCTTTGTTTGATTGAGGGCCACTCAATCCAACCATTTCATTACGTTCTTTTTCTTTGTTCGTTTCTTACTCGTACATCGAGCTTGGAGATTGAAGGTTTTCCTTTGAGATGGCCTAGCTGTTCGGGCTACCCATCTACTCCAACTCCCTATTTCCGGCATATACCCTCCTTTAGGGTTATTTTCTTTCTGTCCCGGCATATACCCGCCTTTAGGGTTCTTTCATTCTGTCCCGGCATATACCCGCCTTTAGGGTTCTTTCATTCTATCCCGGCATATACCCGCCTTTAGGGTTCTTTCATTCTATTTCTGGCATATACCCGCCTTTAGGGTTCTTTCGTTTTCATTTCGTTCTTTCTCACTCATGCATGTGGGCACCATTCCGATGGTTACCCCCTACTTGGTTTCTATTATCATGAAACACACTGCATAACATAAACTTTATAATGATAAGTAAACGCGTATAGAAAGAATAATTGAAATGACACGAACATAAAGTAACGTACAACATTTATTATCGAAAGCTAACATAGAAACATGCTTAATCGTCAATAAAGGAATATATATATATAACCTAGAACCAGAAGGTTCCTATCCAGAACCAAGAATAACATGTACAAAATCCATAATTTACGAAAACAGTAAAATCTAAAACGACTTACACAATGCTATTAAAACCATTATCCTTTCGTTCTTTCCTTCATTCATTCTCATCATACGTTTTCTTTTCATTTCATCATTCATCATTCTCATCATACTTTTCTTTTCATTTTATCATTCATCATTCTCACCATACTTTTCTTTTCATTTTTTTCATTATTCATATAGTTCATTCGTACTTTTTCTAACTTAATTCATTTTCATTTCCTAGTATCATCCTAGTAAAACAATAAGAATAATCGACTTCAACACGAAGCAACTCACACACACTTTACTTGGGTGTAGGGCACAAGGCCAAGACAACTCATTCCTTACCTCGAGCTTTCGTTCGCAATAACACTTATTCGTTGATTGTCATCTTCTCTTCAACATCTTCACAAATTACCTTTTCGTCGTTCCTTACGATTAAGCGGGGCGACTATCTCCTCGGAAATCGTGGCACACTCGCCAAAATCGTCAAAACCTGACAAAGTTATAAATGCAGAAATTAAAACTTAATTCTAGAAAATAAGCAGATGATCCTATACTGGGAATAGGAGCCCAACAGAAGTGTGAGTGATAATCTCAAATCCCAATAAATACTTTAACCTTTTAACAACTTCTTTAACTCAAGATCCACTTTTGTCCATCAACTTTGACAAATTCAATGTAAGACCTTCAACTCCCACAATTTATGAAACTAACCCCTAACATAATTAAAACAATCCATTGCCCTTGACATCATCCAATACGCAGTGGGTGAATAAATTCACAGGCTGAAAACTCATAAATATCCTTAACATTATCTCCTCAATCTTAACCAAACTCCTTTTATTTAGCAACCTTTAACACTTTAAATTTATCTATGATCTCTGGTCCCTAAATCTAGAAATCCATATATGTAGAAAATTCTCAATTCTTAAACAGATTGTTATGAATTCAAAACCATCACAACCAAGCAAAATGGTAGACCAGTATCCAAAAATCAAAAGTGAAAGTTCTAACTAAAATTTGTCAACATAACAGAATCGATCTCAGCCCCAAATGACAGCAACAAATCAGTAATAAGCAGTTCACTAAAAGTTTCCTCACCAATAGGACGGAATCCGCGTCCTGTTTTCCTCGTCGGGAAAATCGTAAGTATGTTCAGATCCAAAGTTGCCGTCGCCGGAGACTGTCCGTCTGAATTCCCTTAGGTCAACCACTGTAAACCCATAACACAGATCAACCAACGATTCTCTCAAAAACAGACTTACCATCGAAGTAAAACTCAGATCGAAAACCTCACCCACTGAACAGATAGGAGTAGTTTGTCACAGAAAACAGAAATCTGTCCGTCGTCAGAAACGAAAGTCGGGTTCGGCCTCGTAGTTGTTCCGTCACAGATCCGAACTCGTCGCTGCCGAAGTCGGAAAATGGGTTCGGTTTCAGAGCTGCTGTCACGGATCCAAGATCGCCACTTGCGGGAATCGTCGGAGCTCCAACTCGCCGGATTTGCTCAGGATCGGGAGTACTCGGGAAGGTCGCTCACCGTACGCCGCCGCTCGGAGCTCGCCGATCACCTCAGCACAGAGCTCGCTGGCTGGACGTCGTCAATGATTGCCGTCTGTCATGCTCGCCGGTGACTTCCTCTCTCTCTCTCTCTCTCTCCTTTCTCTATTCGACCGTCGCTAGGAGGAAAGAAGAAATGGGGGAAACCCTAACCTTTTCCCCCTTATTTTATTTCCTTTCTATCTCTCCTTCCTTATTTTATTTCCTTTCCTTCTTTATTTTATTAAATTTCCTTCGATACTCATTTTTCAACTCCCACCTCATCATCATGTCTTCCACTTCCACCTCAACGTCTACCTACCCTATTTTTTAATTCTTTCTCCACTTTTTAATTCCAACTTAATTTCCATTTTCAATTAATGTCTTCTACTTCCACCTGTCTTCCACTTCCAACTACGTCCATCTTCTCCACTTATTTATGTTTAATCCCAATGAATCTTTCTTCATCTTTTGTTTTTTAATCCATTAACATCTTCCCTCCATTTCTCACTATATTCATATTTTATTCTTAATCTTTTAACTCTCTTTTATTTTTTTCTAACCCTACTTATCCATTTCTTTTATCCAAATAAATTCTTTAATTACTTCCCGTCATATATGATGTATATACCCCAATTACATACATTAATGATTGCAGATGCCATACTATCGTCCGCAGCGTCCACAGTCCAAAATTTCACAGCAAAATGGCTTCCTAAGCATACGTCCATACATCCAAATTCGGGTTGCGGACGCCATTCACGCGTCCGCCGCGTCCGCAACATGTCATCTGCAAGAAATTCAAATTGGACAGATTCATATCGGACTCCAGTTTTTTTTTTTTTTGGCACCCGCAACGTCCGCCTGTGTCGTCCGCGACACACCAGCTGAAGACAGATTCATATCGGACGCCCAATCTCCTGTTCGCCGCGTCCCTCCAGCCAGCGTCCACACTTCAAAACTATTGAGTTGAGGACGCAAAAATGGTGTCCTCATGCGCCCCCAAAGGTCCGTTTCTTCACATATCCCCATAATTTCACACTCAACTCAATTTCCCGTTAAATATATCGTCACATAACACTTCTAAATACAAGTCGCCATATTTTTGTAACTTCACCAATTCAATTATACAGGGAAAAACGTTACATAATTTACTCAAAAGCTTAACGTTTCAACGTTCTTGGTAATATCCCGATAATTATTCATCTTAAAATATCGGGATGTTACACCATCAACTACTCTAAAATCCATTTATAGCTCACACAACGTGAATTATGTTAGACAAGTTGAAAACACGAAATTATTAGAAATCCCAATCTCAATTACACTGACTATTATGCTACACCAACACAACAAATTCAAATTGTTTTATTTTATCGAGACGGTGATGAAACATGAATGAGTGAAATTGAGAAGAAGGGTGAGCCACCGGAAGATGTTCGGAAAATTGAAAACCTAGGTATTGTTTTCGACGACGAGAAGACCATGTCGGAACTTCTCGACATCGTTTTCCCATTAAGATTGTTTTAATTATTGCGATTTAGCATAAAACTAAAATAGAATTAGAATTGTTGAGCATATTTAATACTACTATTTTCTAAAATTTAATTTTTCTTTCAACAGGTTAATAACAATATTTACATCATTTATTTTTCATAGTTGAATATTTTTTATGTCAGCAAAAATTGTTTAATAGTTAATTTGTTAAGATAACGTTGATAGCATGTGTCACGTAACAAACATCTCATAGTCGAGAATAAAAGAGTTGAAATTTGTTAGAAAACCGACCAACCATCCCAACCAATAAACATCTCAGGAGGGAAGTGAAACGTGTCAAGCTGGTATGCCAATCGACTTAGGGAGCAGGGCGACGTGGATTGTAGCGGCTGTCCAAGCCTAAGCCTTTGTTGTGCTCGTGGAGACGTCGTTGACGCGATCATGGCTGGCAGCGCACACCACTCAGCGTGCTTCAGCATCAGCGTGCTCTAGGCGTCGGTCTGCAAGTTCCATGTTCGGTCAATTTAGTATTAAAAAAAAAGGATAAATCTAGCATTAGCTATATATAATTTAAGGCTAATGCTCAATTTACATTATAGTTTTGTAATTTAACAGAGCGATTACATGTCGTTAATTTATTGACAAAATTATTATGATATAATATAAATATTTAAAATAATAGATTACACGAATGAATCAATCAATGAATGACACGTAAGCACCACATCACAGTACTAATATTAAAGTATAAATGTAGCATTGCTCATTAGTTATTATCGATAAATGAGCAACGAGTTAGAATAGACAACATGTTATGAATCAAAATCCTAAAACCTAACATTGTTTTGAATCAAAACTCATTACAAGTATCCTTGTATTTAAGGAAAGAAATATTTATTAGAAGGAAAAGTAGGAGAGTACAAAGATCTAATTTTTTTTATGGAAAAATATAAACTTTGATCAATTGCAGCGTATTGGGTTGTCTATAAGGTTGATGATTATTAACGTTGAAAAACAAGACGTGATCGCCATAAACGTTTCAAGAACTGAAAATAGACCTTTCATCTTCCTCCTTCAACCCAAAGGTCTGCGAGTGAGACGGGAGAGAGAGAAAGAGAGAGAGGGAGGGATCAATAATACTGATTCCAGATTGACAGATTATAGCTTTCTCCTTCCTCCTCCTCACTGGTGCTGTTCTCTGAAATCTCAACATTAAACAGTTTACTACTGGTAAGTTCATTTTCTATCTCTCTCTCTTTCTCTCTCTCCAACTGGTAGCTCTTGTATGTGTCTTAAGCTTTGCTTTGTTCTTTCTCTCTCTACTTACGAGTTATGATATATTTGTGGGTTTTCCATGTCTTTATCTGTGTTCTTTTTTGTTTGTTTATGATCTTTCCCAAATCTTTGCATGCTTTTATATTCTTAATTTTTCCAAGAAGTGTGCTTCCGTCTTTTATGCTCCGTGTTTTCTCTGCTAGACTCCAAAACTTGTTTGTTTTCTGGGAAATTTATGTTTCCAACGCTGAAAAATTACACCTTTTTTTCTGCCTTGTTCTACTGTTTCGCACTGACTTTGCCCTGTTCTTTCTTCTATTGGGAGCTGAAATTTTCAATCGCGGCGACCTGTCGTCCATAAATTTTATCTTTTGTCCATTTCCCTACTGTTGTCGGCGCTGTCTTTCAAAGCTTTGATGTATCTTTGTATTCGCTTCTGCGTCATCTCTTTTATAACCTTCAATGGTTGACGATTCCAAGTTTGATTCTTGACTGGAGATAGAAAATGAAAAACCGACCTTTGTAGCCGATTTACTCAACTTATTTTTTGCATCTTTAGATTATTGTAGGGGCTACCGACATATTCCTGAATTCAGTGCATTTTGTGGTTAGAATTCTTAGGGTTTCCGATTGTGACAGTTAAATTATTGATAGAATTTGTGATGTCGATTTCTTTTTTAATCCATTGCACCCATATACTTTGGCAAGATTTTGATCTATATCACGTAAACGTCTCTGCTTTTGGGTGGTTTTTTGCTAGTTTCTTAGTCTATGATTGTCTTCTATATCATCAGCTCTGATGCTTTTTTATCAGTCGAAGAAGACATAGTGCCTGAATCAGACAGCTGGAGAAAATAATGATATGCTTCTTTTTGACAGCAACTTCTGCCTTAGCAATTTCTTCTTTGCTTTCTTTGTTATTTAATCTTCATATGAACATTCAATGAATGCTTGAATTGATCATTGTTTTTTCATATGAACATTCAATGCATAACATGTTTTCTGAATGGATTACGAGAGACTGGAGCTGGAGAAGAAAAGGATAATATATGGAGGGAGGCGCGGGACGAGATTTGGGATGCCAGAAGATTATGGATGGGAAGGAGAGTAATGGGAATGATCCGAAGAAGGGTATGCCTTCTTGCTGCTTAAAGGCCATGGCTTCGGCCCCTGAGCTTGACGCGAAATTGCATTCTACTGTCGTTTCGGGGTGGTTTTCAGAATCATTGTCTGGCTCAGGTCACATTATCTGATGTTTTAAAATTTTGTCATAAAGCCTGTTTAATTCCTCTTCTTCATGAGGTTCTTAATTGTGTTGTTTATTTCGTGTCATCTTTATCCAGATAATGCTGGCAAAAATGTTTTTTTCAACAATCCCATGTGGCCTGGTATGAATAACGTGTCATCCATTTACGCTGAACGTGCTAATATTTGTATTCACCGATTGCTTTGCATAGATGAAATGGAAAATAACTATTTCATGTTTTAGACTATGTTCTTTTGGGACAACTTTTCTTACTATCTTTCATACTTTGATAACATAGTTCTTGTCTTCAATGAATAAAAATATGTATTAGGCGATTTGACTATTTTTTTGAGTACCTGACTTCATCGCAATGCTTTTCTTTTCAAGGAAAAAGAGCCAATTTTCGATCTTTAGGATATTATTAATTTCACTATTGTTCAGTGAGTTTATTTTTCTGAGTCATTTAGGATTTAGCGTTTTATTGTAGTTATCTCTATTTGGAGAGAAATTGCTATAAATTAATTGTTTCCTTTGAGAAGTGTTCTTCCCCTCTCATCTATTGTATTTTCTTTTTTTCAGTATATTTCGTTTCTTATCAAAAGAAAAAGAAGAGAAATATTAGTCTTCTGATAGAATCCAGTGAAAAATTTGTGTTCTTCCTTCCGTTTTAGAGACCATGGAATAGAAATCTTTCTAACTCAATTAGAGATCATGGAATATAAATCTTTCAAAGATGAATTTTTCTTCTTAACTTGATAGTTTAGCTTTGGAGAAGTAAAGTACTCTTGCTTTCTATGTGCTACAGTCTATAGTATAGATGATGCTATTTCGTTCTGTTTTCAGGTGAAGCACATTCCCTTAAAGTAGAAACTGTACTATTCAAGGATAAGTCGAAATACCAAGAAGTTCTAGTTTTTGAGGTGCAGAATTCTTTCGCTTAATCTATCTGCATGTCTTGAAATCCCTCTACTAATTTTTCTACAGTCTTCGGCATATGGAAAAGTGCTTGTCCTTGATGGTATTGTTCAGCTAACGGAGAAAGATGAATGTGCGTACCAGGAGATGATTGCTCATCTTCCTCTTTGTTCCCTTTCGTCTCCAAGAAATGTAAGTTTTACGTACTCAACCCTTATTTTGTCCAATCATATATTTGTTTTATCAACATTTTTGACTCTTAAATATTATGCCTCAAGTATTTTTTTGTAGCCTTTACTCTGTGGTTTTTTGACCAAGAAGTGGTTGAAAAGATGATAGTTATGCAAAGTTGAAGCTTCTGTGATGAAGGAGAAGATAGGTTTAGCAAAGTAATAATTTGTTGTATTAAAAAATTTTGTAATGTGGTACATATATATATATTTCTAGACACCACTTGGGGTAATCCTATTCGGCTATACATCACAATCAGCTAACAATAATTGGTCATGCATATTGCATGAATTGGATGTGTGCTGCTCAACATTCCCTCTCAAGCTCAAGGGGGTCGCAAACAGAGCTTGGATCGAGAAGTTTGGAAAGGCAATGTTGGCATAGGCTCAGTAAAATAGTCAACCAACAGAGACTCTGAGTATGTAAGACTTGAAGCTGATTGAAAGCTATCTTTTCACGGATGAAGTGAAAGTCAAGTTCTATGTGTTTGGCTTTGGAGTGTAAGACTAAGTTTGTAGCTAAATATGTGGCGCTACTGTTGTCACAAAATAGCTACGGCAATAATAAAGAAGTAACGCGTAGGTCAGCTAAAAGAGTCTTGAACCGCAAAATCTCTGCAAAAACTACCGCAACGCTATGATATTTTGACTCTGCACTTGATTAGGAAACTGGTTTTTGCTTGGAGGAGGACCACGAGATGATGTTTGATCCTAGGAAGAAGCAATAGCCACCAGTGCTTTGACGATCATCCGGTGAAGAGCCCCAATCGATGTCTGAGAAACCTAGTAAGGAATTAGTGTCCATGGTGTATTGGAGACCGAAGTCAGCAATACCTTTGAGATAGCAGAAAGTTTCAAAACTTGTCAGTGTACTCCTGTTGGACAGTGCATAAATTGACATAGCTTGTTTACAGAGTACGAGATATTATGTGGTGTAATGGTACAATATTGAAGACCACCAATGAGTTGGAGGTATGTTGTGCCACCATGTAATGGAGAGCCATTTGTTTTTGAGAGAATGAGATTGGACACCATTGGATTTGGGACAGACTTACAATCTGTCAAACGAGCACGGCTGACAAGGTCAGATATGTACCTGGATTGATCAAGGGCCAAGACAATTCTAGAATGTTTTATTGTTACTCCAAAAAAATGATGAACATGACCAATGTCTTTTAAAGCAAACCGTCTACCAAGAAAGGAAACTAGTTTAGATAGGCAATCATTATTATATTTAGTAAGCAGGATGTTGTCAACATATATAAGCATAACCATTATAAATTCTCCTTTTTGATAGATACACAAAGAAGAATCCGCCCCAAAGACTGAGAAACCAAAATCAAGAAGAGCAAATAGGAGTTTATGATACCATGCATGCGAAGATTGCTTAAAGCCGTATAACGCCTTATGAAGAAGACATACGAGTGAATGATTATAAGGGTCAATGAACCCTGGATGTTGCTCCACAAAAACCAGTTCGTTTAGATCACCATGAAGAAATTCCTTGCTGACATCATGCTACCTTATAGACCATCATTTAGAGAAGGCTACTGCAAGAACAACACAAATTGTAGCGTGTTTCACAACTGAACTAAACGTTTCGATGTAGTCTAGGCCTTTAGTCTGGTGAAAACTTTTGGCAACGAGGCGTGCTTTGTAATGACTGACAAACTTATTAGCATTGGTCTTTAATTTATAGACCCATTAGCAGCCAACCACTCAGGCATTTGGAGGTAAAGTAACAAGGGCCCATGTTTTGTTTGCATGTAGTGCCTTTATTTCATCTTGCATGGCAGCTATCCAGAATGGAGATTTAGAGGCTTGTAATTAGGTTAAAGGTTCTAGAGGCATCAAAGATGTTATTGTTGTGGCATCTCGCCCTGTGAAGGCCAGGAAAGACTCAAGTGTGGGTCCGGCCCATATCAGGGGGGCACAATCTCATATCGCTTGGGAAAGTAGAAAATACATGGTATATAAGCATGGAGCCCCTCCCTACCTAGTACAACGCGTTTTGGGCTAACCCTAAGAACAAAACCGTGCGGGCTTCGGCCCAAAGCGGACAATATTGTACTAGGAGCACTGAGGACGTTACAAATGGTATCAGAGCGAAATCCCAACCGGAAGTGTGGTCGACGAGGACGTCGAGTCCCCAAGGGGGGGAGATTGTGGCATCCCGCCCTGTGAAGGCCAGGAAAGGCTCAGGTGTGGGTCCGGCCCATATCAAGGGGACACAATCCCACATCGCTTGGGAGAGTAGAAAATACATGGTATATAAACATGGAGCTCCTCCCTACCTAGTACAATGTGTTTTGGGCTAACTCTAAGAACAAAACCGTGCGGGCTTCGGCTCAAAGCGGACAATATTGTATTAGGAGCACCGGGGACGTTACAATTGTAGACCATGTCTTAGGTGTGAAGATGTCGGCCGTGGAACGAGTGATCATAGGATGAACATTAAGTAAGATATTATTAGATTGTTGCTATTGGTCAAACTCGACATGAGTTGAAGAATAAGCGGGAAAAAGTGTTGGAGAATTAGTTGAGGTGCTTGAAGTGGACAAGGTCAACGACGTTGAAGCAGGAAGGAAGGGAATAGTAGCGACTGTCATGGAAGGTGATAACAAAGTTAACTAAGAGGAAGTAAGATGCTAAAAAGGAAAAGGGGCTTCATGAAAGATGACATCTCGAGAAATATAAAACTTTATGATGTGGACTATACCCAAGAAAGACACATTCTGCATAACGAGGCAAAAGCTTGTGAGAATTATATGGACGAATGTTCGGAAACAATAACATCCAAAAACACGAAGGTGAGAATAAGAGGGAGGAGTTGAAAACAGTTATTGATGGGGGTGATGAGCCCTGAAGAATGCAAGAAGGCAAGATGTTGGTGAGATTAGTTGCCATTTGAAATATGACCAATAAGGTAGAGGTAGCTATGCTTAAAAGAGGAGAGCAAGACCAATTTCAACAACGTGACGATTTTTTTGTTCAACCCTTTCATTTTGGGTAGGTGTATGTGGACAAGAACGGCGATGCCGTTTGTAGAAAAGAAAGAAGAAAGAAGTGAGGGCGGAACTTACCTCCTAATCACATTGCACTGGCGGAATGGAGGAATGAAATTGCTGCAAATTAATAAAGATGGATGATACTTGGTCTTTAGTTTTTAGTTGAAAAATCCAATTGTACTGACTAAAATCATCAATGATTAAGAGAAAATAATGAAACCCATCAATGGACACAATGGGAGAAGGGCCTCAAAGATCAGTGTGTAGTAGTTGAAAAGAAACTTGTGCATGAGAAGAAAAATTTGAGAACGGAAGATTGTGGGATTTACTAAGAGGGCAAATCTTACAAGCTATCATAAGAATGTTTAGAAAATTGGAAATTACAAGTGTTGAAAATAGAAGCTAAAGTAGATTGAGCAGGGTGGCCGAGACGACGATGCCAGAGACGTTGGTCTTGAACAAGAGAAGGAGCAAGAGAGACCGAAAATGAGAATCGGTAAAGACCATCACGAAGAGGGCCTCGCAGCAGTGTTGTCTATGATTTCAGGTCCTTGATGACAAAAGAGAAAGGAAAAAAAAAGACAGAGACATTGTTATTTCGGCAAATACAATGAATACTTGGGAGATTACTAGAAAGAAAAGGAGATTGAATAGTTTTGGGAAGAAACAAAGTTTTACCAGTGGGAGTTGTGAAAGAAGAGTGACCAACAGAAACAATATGAATATTCTTACCATTAGCAACAGTAATGGTAAGAATATTCATATTGTTTCTGCTGGTCACTCTTCTTTCAGATATTCAGAGAGGGATGAATATAATATAACCAGCTCATGACAAGGTGATTGTACCGTTGCCATGATTGAATAATGAGGATTAGGTTGAAAGCTAATATTATCCAAAAATTTTGGGGTAGGCATAGAGCTGGGGTTAAGGAAACACTCGTGGCCATTAGCAATAATGCTATTCAGCAGCTGATTCTTCCAAAGAAGAAAGTTATCTGATTTTAGTTTGACTGAGAGCTGCTGAGTTTGGGAGGGAAAAGGAGGGAAGGCAGATGGAGGTTGGGAGTGAATCTCACTACTTAGGGATGTCTTCTGGCTTTGATACCAAGTTGAAACTTCTGTAATGAAGGAGAAGGAGAAGATAGGTTTTGCAGAGTAAGAATTTATTGTATTAAAAAATTCTGTAATGTGGTACATATATATATATATATATTTCTAGATGCCATGTGGCTTAATCCTATTCTGCTATACATCACGATCAACTAACAATTTTTGGTCATGCATATTGCATAATTATCCATGGACAAGATTCTGTATTAGTTATAAATACTTGGACCGCGTCACGATTGAGGAAAGGGTAAAGACCACTTACCAAAACATCATAGGAATTAGCAATTTAGTAATAATTTGCTCCATTTTTAATATTAAATTTGATTTTCCTTCCTGTCATTTATTACATAGTTATAGAAAAAATTATGCAGGTTCTCGTTGTTGGCGGTGGCGATGGTGGAGTTCTTGCAGAAATTTCTCGGCACAAGTCGGTGGAGCATATTGATATATGCGAGATTGATGAGATGGTGATTCAGGTAAGTGAAAGCAAGTTTTTCTAAACTTGTTCATACATGTTTTCCGTAAGCTATTCAACTCTGTTGTGGTATGCATATCTTTTGTTGTAGGTGTCTAAGAAGTTTTTCCCCAAGTTAGCTGTTGGATTCGAGGACCCACGTGTCCACCTTCACGTAGGCGATGGTAAATAAAGTTCAAATTTTTACTTGTTTGCGTAAATTTTTATATTTGGTGAGTGATCTGATATTCGATGTCATAACAGCTATTGAATTTCTCCGAAATGCTCCCCAAGGAAAGTACGATGCTATTATCGTCGACTCATCAGACCCTGTTGGTATGTTTTTGTATTTTGCATTTGTATCCATCTGGGTGTGTTCATGACTGCTCCTTTTAAGGATGTTTTTCTTTAGAACTGTCTTTTTTTGAGGTATCACTCTTAACCATGAGCTTATGCTCATATGTATATTCCAATTTTTTCATGTTCAGGCCCAGCTCAGGAGCTTGTGGAGAAGCCATTTTTTGATATGATGGCTAGAGCATTAAGACCTGGTGGTGTCCTCTGTAACATGGCTGAAAGTATGTGGCTCCATACACATCTTATTCAAGATATGATCTCTATTTGCCGTGAAACCTTCAAAGGCTCGGTTAAGTATGCTTGGACTAATGTTCCTACGTATCCGAGGTAACACTCTCTCTCTTTTGACTTTGGCTTTTCCGGCTCTATTTTACTACTTTTGTTTTGTCAATGATAAACAACACAGGCTGAATGAAATTTAATGTGTTGTACAAATTAGTTGCCTTTGTATGCGTATAAAAAACTATGTATTTGGCTCACTGTGAAGAAATTCTTACTTCAATTCGCGCCGTGTAGTGGTGTGATAGGATTTCTTGTATGCTCGACGGAAGGGCCACCCGTTGATTTCGTCAATCCCATCAATCCTATTGAGAAACTTGAAGAAGCTCTTCAGCATAGAGAACTTAAGTTCTATAATTCAGAGGTACATTTTCTGTTTTTTCAAATTAAATTCCCGAGTTAATGCAGGAGAAGAAAGGATTTGACAACTAGATTAGACAACTTGATTGTTATTGTATTTTCTTCAAATACTGAAACTCTGATTCACCAATTTGTTTGCTGGTAAATGCGATTTGGCAGATGCACGCAGCTGCCTTTGCCCTGCCATCGTTTCTGAAGAGGGAGTTGGAAATGCTTGGCGATGCTCGTGTATCCTAGTCTATTCGAGTGCTTTGCTTTCATTTTTCTACACACCGTAATCATTAATATGCCATAATCATTAATATGCATGTCCGAATGGCAAACAAAAGATGTTATGTTAGTTCGACGACATTTTCTTACGTTCAAGAGATTGTTTTCCACTTGCGAAATCAATGTACCACTACAAACATCGAGCACTTGTCGATCAAGGTGTCAATTGGGAATAATCCCTACAGTCGAATATCATTTTTTTGCCTTGCCCTGATGATTCTTAATCTCTTGCTGTCTCAAATCAAGGTATTCGGCCAGCGAAATAGCCTGTCAATAGTTATGGGGTCAATAGAGTAGTAATTCCCCTACAAAGTTGCATGTCATCATGAGAATGTGCTACCATCCATTGAAAGCAATAATTTTGTTTTACATAACTTCAAAACATTACATATTTTTTGGCATCTACATTTTACAAATAGCAGAATACATAATTATTATCAACACCTCTAACCACTAGTAGATGCATGCATGGCTGTATTTATCTCAGCCTCTTTTGGCATTCCAACTTTGGATAAACCAAGAGCATTAGAAGTAAATCGAGATACATAAATGGTAGCACCTCTGCTCGTAGATATTCCACAAGCTTTTGCCAATGCATCTTGCAATCTATTCTCCTCTTCTCGAAGTGATTTTTCAAGCCTCCTTTTGGCGTAGCGACGCCATGCCTTTTGGATGACACGAACTGCCCAAGTCCTCCCTCGCACTAGATAACATCTGAAAATGCGGAGTTGCTTGGGTTGCTGGAGCTTAGAGATGAAGAATTTCAAATCTTTTGCTTCTAGGATAAGTGCTTCGACTTCTGTCAGAGCTTGGTTGGTTCGTTCTGCGATGGGGAGATTAGTCAAGGAGCAACCATCGAAAGCCCATGTCTATAGTTCTTCTCCACAGATGTCATCAATTCTAGTCAATAACAATACATTGCCAGAGTAGATGAAGCACATTTTCTCAACTGGATCGCCTTTCCGAACAATGTAACTCTCCCTGGAATAGATCACTAGTTTCAGAAGACCATACATGGTATCCAGCAGCTGAGAGTCCATCAACTTAAACACTGGAACCTAAAATAAAAAAATCCTGATAAAGTCATCAATCTCGTTCAAACCAAGAATCAAACAAACAAAAAAAAAAAAAAAACAAAGAAGTCTTCGCAAAAAAATGATCATGTGACTGAGAACTCACCCTATCAACGAGTTGCAAACAGAAACAACGTTTTATATCTTTCTGGAGATCCATGGATAGAATTGGAATAAAATTTTCTGAATCCACAGTTTTGATTTCATCCCATTTCTTTTCTACAGCATGCTTGATTCTCCTTTTAATATCTTCAGGTAGACTATGTTTGGACATCCATGAGTCAACAGCTTGCTCCTTTGACCATATCTCCGCTTTTTTCATAGTTTTCAACTGCATGTATGTCTGTTTCCAAATTCAATTATCAGCCCCATAAAAAATTCAGATTATCAGGATCACAAATCACACAAATACTATGTATATTTTATGTTTCAACGACACCAGCTAGTGAAGCCATAATTGTTGGGGACATAAGAAACGTATCTTAAATATTTTTATCATTTTAACTAAGATTGACATTGATCGTCCAGTCCTCTTACTTGTCCTGGACTATAAATTAATTCATCACCAAATCAGCACATATCTGGGAGATTCTAACTGGATAAATTGTACCAACCTGCATATTTCCAATGAAATATAAAAATAGAACCAAGCCAGAGGTGGATATAAAAACTGCAAATATATTCTCCCAGACATAGGTACTTGTTTCGAGGTTTTGACCCAGAGAACTGTAAAACATAGAAAAAAAATTATAGATATTAGCTATCAAGACCAAGTTCATTGACTGGAATTATAAAATATAACTGCATCTTCTTAAAATCAGATTTATAAAAAGAGTTATGAAAATAAAGAAAAACAAGTCCAAGCGACATAAATAATGACTGATAATTGGATTCACTTCCTCTCAAAACTAACAAGCATTACACTCATACATAGAGAGTCCTAACTACTTTGTAAGAATTGCATATACAAATAAGATAGATACTATAATGAAACATTAAAGAAAAGGTCATCTCAAGAATAAAAAACTACGTCATGTGGACAAGATATATTATCACCAACACCCCACCACAAGAATAATAATCTAAGTCAACTTAAAATCTTTATTTGCATATTTTTGACATTTAAGATTATTATATGTGCTTGATCATTTAATATGATTGCCTTTTAAGTTCCAGAGTATTCATGCCGTCAATGTTCAATATAACCAGAAACAACCAAGCTATATTATTTAAAAGTAAAACCTGTACTTCGTATGATTTCTATCTTTTTCAGTTGTGCTTTTACTCCAGTGTCTTACCTTTTAAGAGAAAAAACTTCGTAATGATTGAAAAATATTGTCAAAGAATATGCATAGCCTAGCTAAAATGTCTGCAAACCTCAAATTTTGGAGGCCCCACCAGAGGCAACGGAAAAGCTTTTGGGGTAAATTGACTGACTCCACAATATCAGATTGAAGGGCATTTAGGAATATACCGAAGTCAAAAAGATCAGTATTTGGAGTGTCTATGGGACACATATCATGAAGGAATTCAGTAGCTCTTATCCCATCATCACAGAAGAAGGAACTATGATCAAAACCACGATGACCCACAGAAGCTTCTTGCCAACATGTTATCTCTCTTTCAATGGAAAAGAAGTACCACATTGCTCCAAGTACCTAAGACATCATGATGATCAGAAATTTAGCGGGAAAAAACCTTGAGTAAAAAATGAAACAAAATTTAAGATCTATGATGCATGCAAACCTGACAGTTTCATGATTATAAGAAGGGAAATGGATATTAGAACAATCGATGCAGACCTTTAAAGAAGGTAAAATGCCTAAGAAAAATAGTGATTAGGCTTACATGACTTGCTAGCATGTAGAGAAAAAGATTAAAAGCAGCTTTTGTCCAAAGAGTTCCCTTGAAAATACTCGGTGTCCATGTAAGTTTCTTGTATAATGGGTAAATTCGAACAAATCTGGGAACATATTGTAATAAAACAAGAGCTATAAGGATGTTCCTTGCAGTCAAAGATTTTGCGCCTTTCATCCCAGGAATAATAGATAAAATTACTACCTGAGCAAATATCAGTCGTGGTGTCAGCGACAAAGCAAGATTTAAACACCAGAAAACTCATAAAACAATGCCAAATTTTATAAAATTATAAGATTCCTTACCTGCGGGAGGGGGAGAAGTGATAGAATGTCGATTAAGAAGTAAGATAACAGATATGTCTTAGCTGTTTCCCAAGAGCAAGCTACTTTTTGTTTTACTCCATCTATGTTGTTCGGATTGGGACTCGCAACATATCCAGTACGAAATCGAAAAGCAATGTGAAGTATGAAAATGATGTCTGTGACCGATCGCAAAACCAAAGCTGTTATCCGCAACTTTTTGTCAAACTGAAAGCACTTTTCATGATCGTTAATGACAGGGATGTATAAGAAGAAAGGATCAAGTGACACTGCAATCACGCATGAAGCTAGCTGAAGGAAACTTCCCCTCGATTCAAGAAACTGTCGGAATGATATTCTAGTATTCTCAGAAAGCATTCTTCTCCCGTGGGTAGGAAAGCCTTCCCCGATAATTTCCCCAAAACTCCCAACCTCGGACCTGAATCAACTATGAAAAAAAGATAAAAATTGAACTGACAAAAGAAACCCAACATTTGATGATAAACGCAGCACATTGAACAGGAACCTTCCTTTCATAAAGAAAAGTTCAGTTAAATTTAGTTCAGAGAAATAGCCGCAACAATTGAGGAATGGAGTTCATAGAGCTCAAAATTAAGCATTTGTACGTATATATGGACGGACGAATGTATGGCGGGAGACACATAGGAGTGTTATTTCACGAAAGCAGAGGAAGTAAGAGACGAGAGAAGCTAACCCTTGACGAACGTCCCTTTGTCTTGAAGTCATCACTGATAGTCGTTCAGAGAAAGTTGCAGAGGAGTTGGGAAGGCGGGAGCTCCTTTCTGTTTTTTTATTTTATTTTATTTTATTTCTTAAAGCCTACATATTGATTTTATTTTCTATTATTTTATTTTAATTAAATAATTTTTTGGAGTTATTCAAGCTAAAACGTAAGTACAAACTCAAATACAAAATTGAGAGAAGCCATCTAAAACTACCGTCAATCTTATCCCCGATCAATATTTGGAGTATTTGAGGACAAATGTGTTTGATTGCTTGTTCTTTGTGAGAGTAGAATATCAGGTTCGGCTGGCTTCTGAAGATGCATGGCCTTAGTTATCTTGGCCTCTTTGGCCTTCCGACCTCGGATTAAACCAAGAGCTCTAGAAGTAAATCGAGATACATAAATGGTAGCACCTATACTTGTAGATATTCCACAAGCTTTTGCCAATGCATCTTGCAATCTACTCTCCTCTTCTCCAAGTGATTTTTCGAGCTTCCTTTTGGCATAGTGTCGCCATGCCATTTGGATGACATGAGCTGCCCAAGTCCTCCATTGCACTGAGTAATATCTGAAAATGTAGAGGTTCTTGCGGTGTAGTCGCTGCAACCGAGAGATGAAGAATTTCAAATCTTCTGCCATCAGGACATATGCTTCGACTTCTGTGAGAGCTTGGTTGGTTTGATTTGAAATGGGGAGATTAGTCAAGGAGCAACCATCGAAAGCCCATGTCAATAGTTCTTCTCCACAGATGTCACCAGTTTGTAGTTTTACGGAAATATAGGAACCAGTCATTCCAACATTTGTAGTCATCACCGATGACAATACCTTGCCGCGGTAGATGAAGCACATTTCCTCAACTGGATCACCTTTCCGAACAATGTAACTCTCTGTGGAATAGATCACTGGTTTCAGATGACCACACATGGCATCCAACAGCTGATAATCCATCAAATTAAACACTGGAACCTAAAACAAAAGAATCCTGATAAAGTCATCAATCTTGTTCAAACCAAGAATCAAACAAAGAAGTCTTCAAGAATAATTGATTATGTGACCGAGAACTCACTCTCACAATGAGATCCAAACAAAGAAAACGTTTTATATCTTTCTGGAGATCCATGTGAAGAATTGGAATCAAATTTTCTGAATCCACTGTTCTGATTTCATGCCATTTCTTTTCAACAGAAAGCTTGATTCTCCTTCTAATACGTTCAGGTAGAAGATGGTTGGACATCCATAAGTCAACAGCTAGCGCCTTTGACCTTATCTCCATCCTCTTCTCCTCTTTTTTTACACTTTTCAACTGCATGTATGTCTGTTCCCAAATTCATTTATCAGCCCCATAAAAAATTCAGATTAACAGGATCACAAATCAATCAAATACTATGTATATTTTTTGTTTCAACGCCACCAGTTGGTGAAGCCATAATTATTGAGAAATTATTGCGAACATAAGAAACATATCTTAAATATTTTGGTTATTTTTACTAAGATTGACATTGTCACGACCCGAAGACGGGCCTAACAGAACCGTCGGGTCAGGCGACCCGATCCTCATAGAGAACCCGATCACCCAGCCCAAGGCGTGAGATTTCGCGGAAGACTTATAATATTTAATTCGGCCCAAGGTAATATGGGCCTAGGTCCGAGTAGGGATCACGAGAAGATAACAGTGCATAAATTAAAATGAAATCCAAGTACTGTGCAACAAATACAAGACTAACTGTGTTTAAGGTTTACAGACCCAAATGGAAACATTCTCACCAAGTAATGATAAACACCACAAATGTAATAACAGAACACTTCAGCTCCTAATCCTCAGTTGCTCTTGCCTTTACCTGAAGTTTTGGGGGAGGAGTCATTTGGGGTGAGTGACTAACTCAGTAAAGTATGGCTATACTAAATGCACCTCATGCAAAACTGGTTTTGTACATTTTTGGAGAACAAGGTTATGCTTCATTCTACCGTACATGGATTTTTAGAAATCACTTTAAAACTCTTTATCATTTTACCAAACCGACCCAAAGGCCGTCGATGAGGCTTTTATTAAAAATCTTGCTGTATACATAGACAGCTATACCTCGTAAAATAAGTCATCATCGTTTTCCAATTTGAAAACGTCGTCAGTGAAAAGGGGTGGTCACTCATGGACTCACCCGCCACACAACACAGAAGAGGTGGTCACCCGTCGGTGACAACACCTTATGAGGCAGGAATAATGACGACGATCCGAAGATTCCGTACGTCACCCGAGTTGCCGGCGCACCTGGCTGCACGACACAACCCGTATAATCGTATAATCGTATAATCAAATAAAACGGATACAGTTGCTCGCTATATGTGGACTTAGGATAAACAAGTCTCAGCGATTGACAACCGTCTGATCCGTGGGACAAATCCTGGCCGGGTTTAGGGGCTTGCGACCCAAGGAGGCGTCATCACCCTCCCATACGAGGTTTACGACTTTCAGGAGTTTCAACCTGAGGACACGTCACCCATGCCCTACCTATAATTTTCGCACGTCAAACAATCAACCTTCACGCAGCAGAAGGTATCAAAGGGGATGGCGGATCCATCCCTCAACATGGGCACAATAAATCTCAAACCATGTACGGAATTTAAACTTGTGAAAACATACTACTAATAAAAACGGACGTGCTGTCGAACAGTCCCCGTCATTTTTCAAGTGTGGTAGTCCACAAAATAATCATTTTGGAAAACGGAATAGGATGCAATATAACGCAAGAGGTATAGAAATCCCTACCTTTTCGGCGGTCTGCCTTATCAACCGGAGCAACCAGTTACGCAAAAATCATATCTCTCGCTGAAATTGACCAAGCCTGACAAATGTATAAACGCAAGAATATCATAATTAAATTCTAGAAAAATAAGCGAGGGTCCTATACAGAGCCCAACCAACGTGCAAAGATTTCCAATAAAGTTTCCAACTTTATATAACAACATTTCTTAAACTCATAATCCAAATCAGGAACACCTACACAGCTTTAAAAATCCAAAGTCTCATTCCTTTAACATTGATAGATTCCATTTCAACCAATACAAAAATTAGGACCAAGGTGCAGTTTATACTTGTTGAATTGCTAACTTTCAATTACAACTAAATCTATCATTTAAAATAACAATCCAAGTTAGAATCTCCAAATCCATATTTCGACAGAACAATACAATGTAGCATCCAATTCAACTACACAAGCGATTTGAGTATGTATAATGAAACAATAACCATCAATTTCTCAACCTTAACCTAACTTCTCTCCTTATTTAGCAACCCATAACAATTTAAATCCATCCATGATATTTGGTCTCTCAATCTAGCAACCCATATATCTGGAAAATTCTCAATTCCTAAACAGTAGCAGAACAGTGCATAGAACTCTACCCAGCTAACAACTTTAAACAAACAGAAATCAACAGATATCTCCATCTCAATATTGACAGTGCACGAGGAAACCAGAACTCAACCAATTGACAGAGTAAAAAAAATACAGCCTCTGATCTATCACCAAAAACAGAACCCATTATCGATGAGCATTTCAACTAAAATCCCTCAACATAACGAAATCGAACTCTGAGTGCAGTGGCAAAGACAACCATTTAAGTATAAAATTCTACATATTTATTTATTTTATTTTAATTAAATAATTTATTTAATTATTATTTATTAAATTTAATATAATTAATGTCTTCTCAAGTACTTTATAGTTGATAATATAAATATTGAATAATACTTTAGTTAATACGAGGAATTGGATTTGACCAACTTTAATGACAAGTCATTGTTAATTAAAAAAGCCCAATAATAAGACAGGTCCACGTGTCCCCCACAAAAGAAAGATGAAATGCTGGGTAAAGTAAAAGTACAATTATTTACTTTTTTTTTTTTTTTTTTTAGTGAATTAGTCAAATAAGAAAATTAAGAAAAACTATCCAAAAATAAAAATCAATTTTCATCTTTTATTGTTGTTAATAAATTAATCATCATTTTTTTTTTCTAATAATAAATTACTAAATTATGAGAAATTGACGCCACAACTATCACTGTCACGTTTGTCGTTAACGCTTTAATGACGAATCACGATGGTCTCGTGACGAACCACGACAATTTGTCAGGAGACCTCCACGCGGTTCGTCACGAGACTGCTGCAGTCTCATAACTAGCAGTTTGTTTAAAATTTTTTATCGCAAATTTGAGGGCTTAAACGTGTGATTCTGACACTTGTAACCAAATTTATGGTCTTTTAAAATTGAAGAAGTCAAAAATTTAATAAAAAAATTGGATTAGTAAAACATATACATAATAACTTTGAAGTAGTCATGAAAAACTGAGAGGTTCATGGCTACTTCAAAGTCCCTATTTAGTGTTTCATGGTTACTTCAAAATCTCTATATATATGTTTTATGAATCTAATCTTTTTATTAAATTTTTTACCTCTTTAATTTCAAAGGACTATAACTTTGGCTACAAGTAAGCCTGGGCAATAACCGACAGGAACCGAGAACAGAACTGAAACCGACAGTCGGTTCTGATTCGGTTCCGATCATCGGTTCTAAGAAAAGAGTCTCTGTCGGTTCTCGGGTATTGGGGTTAAAAATGGGTTCAGTTCTCGGGTAGTTGTGAGAAGAACCGAGAACCGACAGTCCCCTTAATTGACTATTTCCTAATTATCTAACCCTAACCCCATCCCCGATTCTGGAAGGAACCGAGAAGGCGACGGCGATTCCTACGAAGGTGCGTGCGAGTTGCGACGACGACAGAAGCTGCTAAGGTGCAGTGCGACGAGCCGACGACGACTGCCAAGTTGCGTGCGACGACTATAGAAGCTGCGACGACAGAGAAGCTGCGATTTGCGACGAGTCGACGACCGAGAAGCTGCGATTTGCGACGACGACGACGACTGCGAATATAGTTTGATTTCTCCTCTCATTCCGGTCTATTTTCTGCTCCTCTGTTTGATTTCTGCGAATATAGACTATATAGTTTGATTTCTGCTCCTCTGTTTCGAATTGGCAGGTTATGTATAGTTTGATACTTTGATTAATCGGTTCTGTTCTTTGTTTTTCTTGATTGTTTAATTGTTTTCTTGATCGGATTGAATCTGTAACAGTCTGTTTAATTGCTGATAGATTGCAAACGAGTGTGTTTTTCTTGATTGTTTAATTGTTTTCTTGATTGTTTCTAAACTGTTTAATTGTTGACAGATTGCAAATCTGTAATTACATATGTAAATCTGGCAAATGGTATCTATTCCATTACATTCTTCTACATATTGAAATGGTACCTCTTTTGGGACATAGTTTATACGTGTTAGTGCAAGATTTAAGGATCTAGTTTGTATTACTATTGACTTTTCTTTTACATATTCTGGTTTAGATACATGAAAGACGTGTAGGAAATTTAACATCTCAATGAGTGATTGTTGAGTGATGAAATAAGGTTACAGGGAAGAGAACAGGATGAAAACCTCGAACAAGGAGGTAATTGCCCAGGCCAAGAGTTAATGATCCACGTGGGGAACCGAGAACCGATAAGAACCAGACTCGAAACTGCGTTTGGTTCTAGTTTCAGTACCGGTTCCCATCGGCTCTAGGTTCGGTTCCATATTGTCGGAACCGAGAATCGAGTACTCGGTTCCAAACAGTCCAGAACCGGACCCGATACCCGATTTGCCCACCCCTAGTTACAAGTGACAGAGTCGGCTCCTAAAGATATCAAATCGAAGCTCTCTCAAAGATCTATGACTTGTCATCAAGTTTAGCCCATGACCCCCTTTTCTCGAGTCCAAAATCACGTGTTTAAGTCCTCAAATTTGCAATAAAAAATTTTAAACAAACTGCGAGTCATGAGACCACCATGGTTTGCGATAAACCGCCGCGATTCGTCACGAGACCATTGCGATTTGCAACAAACTGCCGCATTTTGTCATTAACACCCAATAATAATACAAGTGTCCACGTGTAGGGGTGTGCAAACCGAACCAGAACTGAAGAACCAAACCAAAACCAATCTATTCGGGTCGGTTTGGTTCGGTTTTGTATATCAAAAAACTGAGGTTTGATTCTTTTTTGTGAGAACCGAGTGTTTTAGTTCGGTTATCAGTTTTGGTTTCTCAAAACAGAAAAATCGAAATCGAACCGCATAAATAAGTTTTTATGGCTTTTTTTGGAGTTCCATGTTTGGTCATTCGTGCCTCCGCCTCTGGTTCTTCATCACCTCATCTTCTTTGTTAGGTCTTCGACCATCGTCCACTCCCCTCTCTAGCAGTCCAACACTTAAATTTGTTGGTTTGTCGTCGACGTTACCCTCGAAAGTCGAAACTTCATTTCTAACACTTCCATCTTCGCCGAACTGCGGTTGTTTGCTACCGAATTTGTTTCAATCAGGAACGACGAGGTTTCGCCCCAAATTTACAACACGGCTAGGGTATTTTGGGTGCATTCGAAGTATGAATTTGAGATCAAACAGAAAGAGACTCACATGGTACGCATCCATATTCGAACGTTCAGTTCATCGAAATTAGATTTAACTGATGTTCAATATCATATTATGATAAATGATTATGCGGCTTTGAGTTGTACTGGTGTTGTTAGGCTTGATACTTCAAGACCTATTATATGGGTTGATTCTAAAAAACTTGAGATTTCTTTTGTTCCTATACAAAACTTTGATTTTGCATTCGTAAACACCATTGAAGTGATCTTAGCTCTGAATTGCCTAATACCTAATTTCTGGGGAAAAAAAACTCTATTTTTGAGAGAAAAGAGAGAAAATAATTACAATGTTATTAATTATGTTTTTTTTTATACAATTTTATTATAATATTTAAAAAAAATTAAAAGAGAAAAAATCGAAACTGGAACTGAGATTTCGGTTCAATTCTAATTTTTCTTACAACCGATTTCAGTTTTGTAATTTCAAAATTGAAACCGATTGATTCAGTTTGATTTTACGTCAAAACCGCACTGAACTATGCAGATTCTGTGTGACTCCCCTCGGTTCATCATTAAAGCCCAATAATAATATAAGTGTCCACGTGTCCCCCACTAAAGAAAGACGAAATCATGGGTCAAGTAAAAGTATAATTATTTGCTTTTTTTTAGTGAATTAGTCAAAAAAGAAAATTAAGAAATATCATTAATTATAAATAGAATTTATGACTCGCAAGTCGCAACTGATCATCGTGTATGCCATAGAGGCGCACACAGGGTAACATAGCTCTGCGGCCCACAAGTTCACTTCACGTCGCACACAAGGATATAACTGACATTTCAGCTTTATAAGGTCAGTGCCATGTCTTAGCTACTTGCCACGTAATAATCTACGTGGTTATCATTGATCCTTGTCAGCAATGCCTTCCCCCCCTCAGCTTATCCTATAAAAGCCTAGCTCCGGTTCCGCTCATTTCAGCGCTTCGCCTTCACAACCGACCGACCGACCGACCGACCGACCATAAATTGTGAACCTCCCGTCTTCGCCGGCCAACACTAAATCGCCGTTAAATAATTATCCAGCGATTATTTTTTACTGGATCCTATCCTAAGTTTCATATTTCCGATCATCGTCACCAGTTTACCTTGATAAACTCTGATCGTAACTCTTCCGTTGTCCATTGACGAAGTTCTTCCATATTTTTTTTGTGGGTAACAGGGATGAGATTTTCTTTTGCCGTCCTTGAGTCCTGGTAGATTCTAATTTTAATTTTACAGCTTGGGACTGGTAATTGCTGGGGAGATTTATGTTTAGCAGAGAAGGGAGAATTTCTGATGAATTTGGGGGAAATTGTAGATCATTCAAGGTTTCGAGCCTTGGCCATCGCCTCTGACTTTCCGGCAATTGTTAATTCCGTTGCCCGCTTCTTTCGATGTCATTTTTAATTGATGCTCGTGGTTTGACGGGAGAGAAGTGGAAATGGCGGAGAAAAGAAACAACGAAGAAAAAAGAGGTGGGATCTTTATCATTATTCTTTTCTGTGATTTTCATAGGCTCTGCTTAACTGTGCTCCAAATCTTGAGGGGTTAAATTTAGTGAGCCACAATGGTAACCTCATTGTAGGTCGACTGTACCGGAATGGAACATATTATATTCTATTGCAAGTTTTAGAAACTATGTTTGCTGAGCCGTATATCTTACCAGGAACTGAATCAAACTGTCTTAAAGTTAATCTCAGCTTGAACTGAATCAAATGGTTAAAAGTCTATCTAAGTGCACAAGTAAATGGCTGTGTGACGTGATTTCCAATGTGATGAACCTTCTCTCTTTGTGTTCTCTTAGATATGATATTTTGAGAAATGTGTATTTGACATGATGAATTGAGGTATATGCATGTTTCTATGCTCAAGAGCACTTTTGATATCTGAATGTCCAACAAACCCGGCCTTATGAACTCTTTGAAATATGTGTATTTGGAGGATGAATTGAGATAATGCATGCTTTTATGCTCAAGAACACTTTGATATCTGAATATCCAACAAACCCGGCCTTATGAACTCTTTGAAATATGTGTATTTGCAGGATGATTTGAGGTAATGCATGCTTCTATGCTCAAAAACACTTTGATGTCTGTATATCCAGCAAACACGGCTTGTTGATACAATCAACTTGTATAAACTCTTTGAAATACAGATCAAAACTTTGACCTACTTTTCAGGGACTGACTAAAACAAACAGGTCAATGGACAATAGATTATAATGGGCTCTACATGACTCTGAGATTTGTGGTTTTGAAAGGCAGAGAAGTAGATAGAGTTGATTGCTTATGCCATTTCTATCAATTACTTTGCCTTCGTCACTCTTCATGCTAAGCATCACTTAAGCCAACAAACTACTTTGACGATAGCTTTTGGATCCACACACAATTTTCTCTGTTGAATAGCATTTTCTTCTCTTTAAGTTGCATCACTGTAATTGGTTTCTCATACCATTTTGCTATTTAATCCGCTGCAGAACTCAAGGGCCTGAGGCAGTGGCTCTGTAGCTAGCAGAAGCCTCTTTCAATCATAATATCTTTCAATCATAATATCATCGACAACATAAGATGGGCAGTGGTGAGATTCTACCTCCACGACTAAATCAAGCACTTCATAAGAATGATTAGAAGCTGCATTACACACACCCACAACATTTTCCTTCTCTTTTCCAAGAATGAGCCTTTCCAAATCTGCAGACTCCTGATGGTGAATATGCATATATAAAAAGGACTTGAATAAAACTTTGTATGAATACTGGTTTCTCTTTTGGGGATAGCTTTTTATGCATGAGAAGATGATGAATCTGGGTTATGTACTCTAATTCCTTATTTCTGATCACCTATCTGTGACTGCAGAGACTATGACGAAGCCGAATCCGTATCTGAATGCAACGGACATTAACACTCCCAACAATGTCACAATCGGAAGTGGAGAGCGCAAGAAGCCCTTCATTAAACTAGAAATCAGTGTTATTAACATTCCGAGCTAACACACGGCTTACCCCGGCCGAGTTGTATTTCTAGCTCTCTATCAATAATTCGGGATGTCTATAGTTTTCCATCTTGAGTTTTGTCACGTACAGTGTAAGAAAGACTTGGAAATGTAATAACAGTAGTAGAGAGTCATGCAAATCATACCCATATGTGGATTGGTCCTACTTCCCTAGTTAAACATATTTTACATACATGCATGCATGCATGTATAAATATATGTATGTATGTATGTATATATTTTGAGTATAAACTATGATGATAGAAGATGTTATAGTTGTGGTATATGGTTGTGCGTTGATGTGTACGGTTATTAGCAAAACTTTTGATTAATGTTGGAAGTGATTGCATCAAAGGTGATAGGTCGTCGTGCATTAATGTGCATGACAAATAACGACACAACTCAATTGATGTCGAGTCTATCAAGAGATGTTGTGAATTAATGTGCATGACAACTAATGAGTTTTCGATTGACATCGGAGCAGATAGTTATGCATTGATGTATACAACTGCTAGCAAAACTTTGGGTAAATGACAAATCAACCATCGTGGTTTCTGGTCAATGACAAGTCAACCACTATGGTATTTTTTTTAACAAGTTAACCACTGACGTATGGGAAAATGATAAACTCAACATCACAGTCACGCTCTCCGTTAACAAGTTGACGTGAGACACGCGGTGTCTCAAGACACCGTCTCAAGACACCGCGAGACATGCAGTGTGTTGAGACTGCAAAGACACTGCGACTCGGTGTCTTCGTCTGCAAACAATTCAATTATCATTTGCAGTCTATTAAGCCAAGACAGAAAACGCAGGCACGTAAGAGATAATATTGTCCCGGCGTTCATCAGCGTCTGAGAAGAAAGACACTGCGACGTCTGGGAAAAAAAAATACCCAAAATCTCAAGACACCGCAATTTCTTGTGGTGTCTTAATTCAAGACACTGCAATTTTTTGCGGTGTCTTGGTGTAAGACATAGCAGTTTTGCGGTGTCTTGGTATAAGACACCTCAAATGAGGTGTCTTGGTCAAAGACTTGAGGTGTCTTGCGCCAAGACATTGCAAATTTGCGGTGTCTTGTGTAGGATCGATATACGCCTATAGAGGGGGGTGAATATAGCGTTTTAACCTTTTTCGTGCGATATTTTAATTTCTAATTACCCTAAGTGATTTAATGCATATTATTAAAATATCGATACCAAATATATGCAATAATATAAAGAGTAAGGGTTAGAGAAATGCACACAATATTTGTTTACGCGGTTCGGCAAACTAGCCTACGTCCGCGCTCTAAGTTGCACTTGGAGATACACTAAGTAATTGGCTTGCGGGTGTCAATAAAACCGTTTACAAATTGACTATTAGACGGAGCGTCACCCTTGACTAATTCTTAGGTCGTCGACCTTAGACTCTTACGAGTCGTCACCCTAAATTGACTATTGCGGGGCGTCACCCAATGATGAATTCTTAGGGAATCACCATTTACAATCAAGCACAATAATAATTTGGAGATTAGCTCTCAAATCTATCTAATCCGAATTCTCCCAAAATATAACTCGCAAGTTCGGAATAGGGAGAATTGGATATACAATATCTAAGGCTCACAAAGATTTTATCGCGTATGAAAATCGGCAGAGTTTCGCTTTAGAATCCTTGGTTCGTTGTAGAGAACATAGAGTGATCCTCTATTTATAGAGTTTGCCACTGCGGCTTCCCAACGACCTCAGCGTCCGCACCTATCGTCCGCACGACCGTTGTAAAAATGCCCGTTGAGAAAAATAGCCGTTGCACAATTCTGGGCATTTGCCGACGCCATTCTCCTCGTCCGCTGCGTCCGCATTTATTGTCCGTGTCTTCAATAAAATTGGACAGATTCAAAGCGGACGCCATTCCCATCGTCCGCTTGCGTACGCCTACATCGTCTGCGTCTTCACACAAATGTTGGACGCCAAAACAGCGTCCTCTTCTTCGCTTCCGTCCGCACAGCTGAAGATCTGCGGACGCCATTTCACGTCCGCCTCGTTTGCGAGCATCGTCTGCGTGATCACCGAATTGGACAGAGGCAAATCGGACGCCTCAGCTTTGCGTCCGCCGCATCCGCTGCGTCCTCAACTGCATAACCTACTTCATACTTTCACCAAAATGTTTCCTCTAAGTCATACTAACTTTCCATTCTCCTGCATAGACTTAGAGAAACATATTAAACATTTCCAATACCCTTGATCAAGGGTATTTCCAATTTAAACGATAAATATGATATTTATAGATTCAATGAATAAACAACTTTTACACTTTACTAAATTTCACATCATCTAAATCACATAGGCTAAACAATCTCCCTTTTTGATGATGCCCAAAACATATAAAGTTGCTTATATCCAAACCTAAGCATGTGCATCAAATATTGCATATTAGATATACTCGAGTAAGTTATGCAATTTATCAACCAATTAATCCAAGCAACATGCTACTAAAATACAACTTATTGATTTATTAAATTACCAAACAATTTAGTCATCATCAAAATAAAATTTAGCCTAACAAAAAGGCTAACATCTTGCACTAAGACACCACAGTTTTGCAGTGTCTTGCACCAAGACACTATAGTTTATACACCGCAAGAAATTGCGGTGTCTTGAGATTTTGAGCATTTTTCTTCCCAGACGTCATAGTGTCTTTCTTCTCAGAAGCCGATGAACACCGCGACAATATTCTCTCTTACGTGCCTGCATTTTCTGTCTTGGCTTAATACACTGCAAATGATAATTGAATTGTTTGCAAATGAAGACACCGAGTCACGGTGTTTTTGTAGTCTCAACACACCGCGTGTCTCGCGGTGTCTTGAGAGGGTGTCTTGAGACACCGCGTGTCTCATGTCAACTTGTTAACGGAGAACGTGACTGTGATGTTGGGTTTGTCATTTTCCCATACGTCAGTGGTTAATTTGTTAAAAAAAATACCATAGTTGTTAACTTATCATTGACCATAAACCACGATGGTTGATTTGTCATTTACCCCAAAACTTTTGATTGATGTTAAAGCTGATTATATGGAACATGGAAAGAAAGAAAGAAAACAAAACAAAAAACAAAATGGTTTAAAAAAAATGCATATCATGTTTATGCATGCAACATGTTTCTATAAGATGGGATAATATGTTTAATTTTATATTACTTACTTAGTAATAGGTTTATAGATGAGTTTTGTGGTGTAAGTGCAAACCAGACTACAGTACTAAAGAAAGAAGAATAAAAAAAGAATGACACAGTTGAGGAAGTATTTTCAGGAAGACAATTTGTGTTGTTATTGCAAGATCGACCATGAGGACTTGGATTTTCTTAAGAAAATTGTACGTGAACATGAATTGGAAAAATTTTATGAATGAAATTTTTAAATAAATTGTTTTTATAGTTTTACAAATTTTATTATTTGAAATGAAAGAAAAAGCCTTCCGCTACGCATTTTAAAGAAAAAAGTATTTCAAACTACAAGCGTTTGTTCAACGACATTTTTTGATGTTCGAGAGATTGTTTTCCAGCTGCGAAATCAATGTACCACTTCGAACAAACATCGATTACTTGTCGATCAAGGTGCCCTTTGGGAATAATCCCGACAGTTGTATATTAGTTTTTGCCTTGCCCCGATGATTCTTCATCTCTCACTGTCTCAGATCAAGGTCGGTTGCCTAATTCAGCCAGCGAAATACTCGGTCGATAGGTTTGTGTTTCAGATGGGGTCAATAGAGAAGAAATTCCCCTACAAAATTGCATGTCATCTTGAGAATGTGCTACCATACATTGAAAGCAATAAGTTTGTTCTACATAACTTAAAAACAGTGCATATTATTTGGCATCTACATTTTACAAACAGCAAAATCCATAACTATCACCAACACCTCTAACTACTATCACTATCCTCCTCTGGAAAGTTAGGCTCGACTGGCTTCTGAAGATGCATGGCCTTAATTATCTTGGCCTCTGTGGCCTTCCGACCTCGGATTAAACCAAGAGCTTTAGAAGTAAATCTAGATACATAAATGGCAGCACCTATACTTGTAGATATTCCACAAGCTTTTGCCATTGCATCTTGCAGTCTACTCTCCTCTTCTCGAAGTGATTTTTCGAGCTTCCTTTTGGCGTAGTAACGCCATGCTGTTTGGATGACATGAGCTGCCCAATTCCTCCATCGCGCTGAGTAGAATCTGAAAATGTGGCGGCTCTTGCGGTTGAGCCGCTGGAACCGAGAGATGAAGAATTTCAAATCTTCCGCCATTAGGACATATGCTTCGACTTCTGTGAGAGCTTGGTTGGTTCGATTTGAGATGAGATTGGTCAAGGAGCCACCATCGAAAGCCCATGTCACTAGTTCTTCTCCAAAGAAGTCACCAGTTTGTAGTTTTATGGAAATATAGGAATCAGTCGTTCCAACAATTGTAGTCATCAAGGAAGACAATACCTTGCCGCGGTAGATGAAGCACATTTCCTCAATTGGATCACCTTTCCGAACAATGTAACTCTCTGTGGAATAGATCACTGGTTTCAGACGATCACACATTGCATCCAACAACTGATAATCCATCGCATACAAAACTGGAACCTAAAATAAAAGAATTTGTATAAAGTCATCAATCTTGTTCAAACCAAGAATCAAACAAACAAAAAGAAAACAAAGGAGTCTTTGTGAATAATTGATTATGTGACCGAGAACTCACTCTCAAAATGAGATCCAAACAGAGAAAACGTTTTATATCTTTCTGGAGATCCATGGAAAGAATTGGAATCAAATTTTCTGAATCCACAGTTCTGATTTCATGCCATTTCTTTTCTACAGCATGCTTGATTCTCCTTCTAATACGTTCAGGTAGAAGATGGCTGGACATCCATAAGTCAACAGCTAGTGCCTTTGACCTTATCTCCATCCTCTTCTCCTCTTTTTTTACAGTTTTCAACTGCATGTATGTCTGTTCCCAAATTCATTTATCAGCCCCACAAAAAATTCAGATTATCAGGATCACAAATCACATAAATAGTATGTATGTTTTATGTTTTAACGACACCAGCTGATGAAGCCATAATTGTTAAGAAATGATTGGGAACATAAGAAACACATCATAAGTATTTTTGTCATTTTTACTTATATTGACATTGATCTTCCAGTCCTCTGATTTGTCCAGGACTATAAATGAGTTCATCACCAAATCAGCACATATCTGGGAGATCCTAACTGAATAAATTGTACCAACCTGCATTTTTCCAATGAAATACAAAAATAGAACCAAACCAGAGGTGGATATAAAAACTGCAAATATATTCTCCCAGACATAGGTACTTGTTTTGAGGTTTTGACCCAGAGAACTGCAAAACATTGAAAAAAAATTGTAGATGTTAGCCATCACAAGACAATGTTCATTGACTGGAAAACCTAAAATATAACTGCATCTTCTTAAAGCCAAATTTATAAATAGAACTCTCAAAGTAAAGAAAAATAAGTCCAAGAAACATAAATAATGACTAATAATTAGACTCATTTCCTCTCAAAACTTACAAGCATAGCATACGTACGTAGAGAGTCCAAGTACTTTGTATGAAGTGTATATACATACAAGATAGAGACCATAATGAAACATTAAAGAAAAGGTCATCTCAAGTATATAAGACTACGTCATGTGGACAATGTATATAAATCACCAACACCCCACCACAAGAATACGAATCTACGTCACCTTAAAATAATTAGTTGCATACTTTTGACATCTTTTTTTGCACATTTGAGATTATTGTACGTATATGATCATTTGATATAATTGTCTTCTATGTTGCACGCTACTAATGCCGTCAACGTTCAATATAACCATAAACAGACAAGCTACATTTCAATGTTAAACCTGTATTTTATATAGTTTTTATATTCTTCAGTTCCACTTTTACTTTAGTGTCTTACCTTTTACGAGATAAAACTTTATAATGACCGAAAAATATTGTCAAAGAATATGCATAGCCTAGGAAAAAATTTTGCAAACCTCAAATTTTGGAGGCCCCACCAGAGGCAACGAAAAAGCTTTTGGGGTAAATTGACTGACTCCACAATACCAGACTGAAGGGCATCCAGGAATATACCGAAGTCAAAAAGAATGGTATTCGGAGTATCTATGGGACACATATCGTGAAGGAATTCAGTGGCTCTTATCCCATCATCACAGAAGAAGGAACTATGATCACAACCAGGATGACCCTCACAAGCTTCTTGCCAACATGTTATCTCTCTTTCAATGGAAAGGAAGTACCACAATGCTCCAAGTACCTAAGACATCAGCTAGTTGTTCGATCATCAAAAATTTAGTAGGAAAAAACCTTGAGTGAAACATGGAACAAAATTTAAGATATATGAAGCAAGCAAACCTGACAGTTTCATGATTATAAGAAGGCAAAGTGATATTAGAACAAGCGATGCAGAGCTTTAAAGATGGTAAAATGCCTAAGAAAAATATTGATTAGGCTTACATGACTTGCTAGTATGTAGAGAAAGAGATTAAAAGCAGCTTTTGTCCAAAGAGTTCCCTTGAAAATCCTCGGCGTCCATGTAAGTTTCTTGTATAATGGGTAAATTCGAACAAATCTGGGAACATATTGTAATAAAACAAGAGCTGTAAGGATGTCCCTTGCAATCAAAGATTTTGAGCCTTTCATCCGTGGGATAATAGATAAAATTACTACCTGAGCAAATATCAGTTGTGGTGTCAGCGACAAAGCAAGATTTAAACACCAGAAAACTCAAAACAATGCCAAATTTTATAAACCTATAAGATTCCTTACCTGAGGGAGGGGGAGAAGTGATAGAATGTCGATTAAGAAGTAAGATAACATATATGTCTTAGCTATTTCCCAAGAGCTAGCTACTTTTTGATTTCTTCCATCTATGTGGTACGGAATGGGACTCGCAACATATCCAGTACAAAATCGAAAAGCAATATGAAGTATGAAAAAGACGTCTGTGACCAATCGCAAAATCAAAGCTGCCATCCGCAACTTCTTGTCAAACTGAAAGCACTTTTCATGATCGTTAATGACAGGGATGTAGAAGAAGAAAGGATCAAGTGACACTGCAATCATGCATGAAGCTAGCTGAAGGAAACTTCCCCAGGATTTAAGAACCTGTCGGAATGATTTTCTAGAATTCTCAGAAGGCATTCTTGTCCCGTGGGTAGGATTATAAAAGTCTTCCCCGACAATTTCCCCAAAACTCCAATCCTCGGACCTGAATCAACTATGAAAAAAAGATGAACTCACAAAAAAAAACTCAATATTTGATGATAAATGCAGCACATTGAACAGGAACCATCCTTTCCTAAAGAAAATTCCGGTTAAATTTATTTCAGTGAGATAGCCGCAACAATTGAGAAATGGAGTTCATAGAGCTCAAAATAAAGCATATGGACGTATGTATGGGCGGGATACACATAGAAGTGTTATTTCACGAAAGCAGAGGAAGTAAGAGAGGAGAGAAGCTAACCCTCGACGATCGTTCCTTTGTCTTGAAGTCATCACTAATATTGGTTCAGAGAGAGTTGCAGTGGAGTTGGCAGCAATAGGAAAGACGGGAGCTCCTACTCCAGTGGCAAAGACGATGAAAGCAGTTGCACGGGAGAGGCTTTTCTCTCTCTATCCAATCCATCTATAAGTCTAAAAAGCCGACATAATGATTTTCTTTTATATTTATTTTATTTAAATTAAATAATTTATATTTTTTTGTCTTCATTTGAATCATTTCATATGATTGTCATTTAATTATTTAATTAAAATATAATTAATTCCACTATTTTTAATAACTACAATAAATGTGGTCTTAATTTCCAACTATATTTGCTTCTAATAATTAGAAGTGAAATTAATAAATTAATAAATAAATAACAAGTTAACCATTAAATAATTTTTACTAATAATTTAAATACTAAACTATAAAAAATAGACTCTACAAATATCATTGTTACCTGTTGAAAAATATTATCGCAAAAATGATGTCAATTCACTAAAACTCTATGCAAATTTTAATTTTAAGTTTAAATTGCAATAATTGAAGCAACTTACCGGGAAGCTTTGACATGGTTTCGTACGTCGTTGAAAATAATTTCCACGTTATCAGTTTTTTGAACATCTTCTCGTCCTAAAAAACAATTCTCTATTTTCGATTTCACCATCGAGTTCTCATCATCTTCTTCTCCTTCCTCTTCCTGGTCCAACGTCATCGTCTAGTGCTCATCACCAATATCTCACTTTTCATAGAGGAAAGTAACATTTCTACAATAGAAAGTAATTATTCTTTCGCAGAAAGTAACTTTCCGTTGACATAACATTATTGTTCCATAGTGGAACATTGTCTTTCCGTCGCAGAACATTGTGTTTCCTCGACGTAAAGTCGTTTCGCTTCCACGGTGGAAGTAATCTTTTAAATCTGTATTGTCGAAAGACAACGTTCTGCCGCAACAGAAAAACTATTTAACGGAAAACATAACTGTGGTGTTTACTTTGTGCATTTTTCATAGTTTAGTGTTTAAGTTGTTAGCAAATATTGTTAAGTGATTAACTTATCATTGATCACATAGAACAATGATTGATTAGTTAATTTCTCTATTTTTATGGAGTCAACAACAAATTCTTGCATACTATTACTTTGTTATGCTGTGAAATCTGATTCTGCCGGCTTCGAAATTAGCATGGTCGTAATTCTGAGTGCATTGGTAGCAAATCGTGAAGCATAAATGGTGGCACTCAATTTTGGAGAGCTTCCACTTGTTTTCGTGAATGCATCTTACAATCGATTCTTTTCTTCGCTACGTGACTCTTCGAGTTTCTTTTTGTTATAGCGACGCTATATCGTTTGGATAAATCAAGCTGCTCATGTCCTCGATTGTAGCAAGTAGTACCTAAAAATGTGACAGAGATGTTTACTGTGAAGTTTAGGTTGTGAGATGTCATAAACTTGAGCATTTAAAGACTTGTTTGGTAAATAGTGAGATAAAAATATACTATATAAATCAATGCAAATTTTAAATTATGAGACTAAAAGTCTGTTCGGACTATCCGACCCGATTGGATTTAGTCCGGTCCATCACGCGAGATCATTCAAGGTTTGGAACCATGGCCCATTGGCCATTGACTCTGACTTTCAGGCAATTGCTGATTCCGTTGCCCGCTTCATTTGATGCCATTTCTAATTGATGCTCGTGGTTTGACGGGAAAGATATGGAAATGGCGGGGAAAAGAAACAACGAAGAAGAAAGAGGTGGGATCTATCATTATTCTTTTCTGCAATTTTCATAGGGCTCTGCTTAACTGTGCTTCCAAATCTTGAGGGATTAAATTTAATGAGCCACAATGGTAATCTCCTTGAATGAATCGAAAGGTCGTCTGTTCCGGAATGGAATATATTATATTCTATTGCAAGTTTTAGAAACTATGTTTTCCGAGCCGTATATCTTACCAGGAACTGAATCAAACTATCTTAAAGTTAATCTTGGCTTCAACTGAATCAAATGTATAAGAGTCTATCGAAGTTCAGTCTGTGTGACATGATTTCCAATGTGATAAACCTTCTCTCTTTGTGTTCTCTTATATATGATATTTTGAGAAATGTGTATTTGACAAGATGAATTGAGGTATATGCAAGTTTCTATGCTCGAGAACACTTGGATATCTGAATATCCAACAAACCTGGCCCGGCCATATGAACTCTTTGAAATATGTGTATTTGCAGGATGAATTGAGGTAATGCATGCTTCTATGCTCAAGAACACTTTGATATATGAATATCAAAGAAACCCAGCCTTATAAACTATTTGAAATACGTGTCTTTGCAGGATGAATTGAGGTAATGCATGCTTCTATGCTGAAGAACACTTTGATATCTGAATATCAAACAAACCCGGCCTTATGAACTCTTTGAAATATGTGTATTTGCAGGACGAATTGAGGTAATGCATGTTTCTATGCTAAAGGACACTTGGATATCTGAATATCCAACAAACCCGGCCTTATGAACTCTTTGAAATATGTGCATTTGCAGAATGAATTGAGGTAATGCATGCTTCTATGCTCAAGAACACTTTGATATCTGAATATCAAACAAACCCAACCTTATGAACTCTTTGAAATATGTGTATTTGCAGGAAGAATTGAGGTAATGCATGCTTCTATGCTAAAAAACACTTTGATGTCTGAATATCCAACAAACACGACTTAATTATTAGATCAACTTGTATGAACTCTTTGAAATACAGATCAAAACTTTGACCAACTTTTCAAGGACTGACTAAAACAAACAGGTCAATGGATAATAGAGTATAATGGGCTCTCCATGACTCTGAGATTTGTGGTTTTGAAAGGCAGAGAAGTAGATAGAGTTGATTGCTTATGCCATTTCTATCAATTACTTGGCCTTCGTCACTCTTCATGGTAAGCATTAATTAAGCCAACAAACTACTTTGAAGATAGCTTTTGGATCTACACACAATTTTCTCTGTTGAATAGCATTTCTGTTTAAATTGCATCACTGTCATTGGTTTTTCATACCGTTTTTCCTGTTTAATCAGCAGCAGAACTCAAGGGCCTCAGGCAGCCGCTCGGTAGCTAGCAGAAGCCTCTCTCAATGATAATATCATCGACAACATAAGATGGGCAGTGGTGAGATTCTATCTCCACAACTAAATCAAGCATTTCATAAGAATGATTAGAAACTGCACTACACACATCCACAACATTTTCCTTCTCTTTTCCAAGAATTAGCCTTCTCAAATCTGCAAAACCCCTGATGATGAATATGCATACATGAAAAGGACTTGAATAAAACTTTGTATGAATACTGGTTTCTCTTTTGGAGACAGCTTTTTATGCATGAGAAGATAATGAATTTGGGTTATGTACTCTAATCCCTTATTTCTGATCACCCATCTGTGACTGCAGAGACTACGACGAAGCCGAATCCAAATCCAACGGACATTAACACCGCCAACACTGTCACAATCGGAAGTGGAAAGCGCGAGAAGCCCTCCATTAAACGCTTCTCTCACTGTTATTGACATTCCGAGCTAACACATGTCTTACCCCGACCGAGTTGTATTTCCAGCTCTCTATCAATAATTCGGGATGTTTATAGTTTTCCCTCTTGAGTTTTGTCATGTACAATGTAAGAAAGACTTGGTTATGTAATAGCAATAGTAGTAGAGATCATTCAAGATGAAGAAGAGAAGACTTAGGTAAGAATTCCTAAAGGTCTCAACTTTATATATAGATAACCTACCCAGAGTTAATTAATTATGAAAGAGAGTCATGCAAATCATACCCACATGTGGATGGGTCCTACTTCCCTAGTTAAACATATTTTACACATATGCATGCATGTATGTGTATGTATGTATGTATGTATGCATGTCTGTATATGTGCATGTATGTATGTATTTTGAGTATAAGCTATGATGATGAAGATGTTAACTATGGTTAAGTTATATTGAATAAATTATGGTATTAGTAATGCCAAGTGTGATGTAGAATGTTATTGAGTAATTTTTTTAATAATGTGAATACCTGTACAAGAGTTAAAAACTAACCATGGTTAAGTGCAATTGGGTCAATTAGGTGAGAAAAAAAAAAAAAAAATATTAAGCAAAGCAAATGATTCCTCTTTTCATTTTTGCCAAACACAAGGTTTGATGATGATGATGATGGGGAGGAGGATGAGGGGGTATTTGGAAAATTCCTCATGTTCTTTGGGGGGGTTTTGACAAATGGGAAACTGTGCTGGGTGATGGTCTTCTCTGATTCAAATTTCTTCAAACCTTACTCTGATTGGTACAGTTTCTCTTTTTAATTTTATTTTTCTCTCTCTGGAAATTGCATGATGTTTGCTGCTATTCTGGTTCCCCGTTTCTTTGCATTTCAGTGATTCTAGGGTTTCAGTGTGGGACTTAATTGCGAGCGTTCTTGCTTAAATTCGAACGTTAACTTGATTTTGAAACTTTTGGTTTCGCGGATCAAGCGTTTGCTGTCTGTTCGATTTTACATTTTTCGGACTTGTGATTTGGTCAATTAACCATAATTGTTTTTATTTTTTTGTCATTTTTTTGGATTTGTGTGGAATTTGGCTATTCTGTTTGTTTTGTGGAGAAAATGCTCGAAGAAATCGTAGATTATGTTGTCGAAGGATTAAGCATTGACTCTGATGTGTCCAGATATACTTTTTTAGCTTGTTCTTCTTGTTTTTTTTTTTTTTTTTTTTTGTTTCAATTAAAGGCATTTGGTTTCTATACTCAAGGTTTGTTTCATTATTGCTGAAGATTGAGAATCTCATCTTTTTTGATGAACTGATGAAGGCAATGGTAAAATGAAAGTTTACTGATGCGTTGGTTGTTTCTTTCAATCATTTCTTTTTTACTCGAAAGTTCACTCATGGGTCAATATTGAAATAATTGAAGGAATTTTGCAAGATATTATTGCAGGTCTTGAAAATCATTTTTTTTTTTCTGTAGAAAATATATAGATCGGCTACTGTTACGGAAGATATATTATGGGCAACGCATTCGTTATCACAAAAAAAAAAATTATTTAGTCGCGTAGGTCAGGTTGAGTTGCAAGATCTAGTTTCATTCCACAAAAATGTTCTACTGACCTGCATGTGGTTGCTTTAAATGGTGAGTGATGTATTTAATAAGAGAATGATTTGTAAAAGGTAGAATCAGATATATGCAGTTGAAATGAGCTGATGATTCGTTTAAGTTACATGTTTTAGACTTGCTCGTGTTTTTCTTGGAGGATATGAATGCATTGAGTAATTACAATATGGATGTTTTTTTTTACGCTATGAACTATGTAGTTTCTGTTAAACAATGGTTTGTGGCAAATTTTAACAATGCTGATTGTTTATACTTTGCATCAGGTATTTGAACTGCTGAAGTTTTCCATTGATCTGAAATCTGCAATTTTTCAAATGGCCAAGTTCTCTAGTTCTTTCGATCGTCCTTGAGGATCCAAATTTCCTGGTTTTGTTTTATATGAAAAGAGTGGTTAACAAAGTATAAAACTCCTAAAGAACTTATGGATTGCAATAAGGACGAGGCGATCAGGGCTTGGAAAATTGCCGAAAGGAAGTTTAATGAAAAAAATTATTCTGCAGCGAGGAAGTTTTCTTTGAAGGCTCAAAATTTGTATCCTGAGCTCGAAGGGCTCTCTCAAATGATGACAACTCTTGATGTGTATATTGCTGCAGAGAATAAGATTCATGGGGAAATGGATTGGTATGGAATACTTGGTGTAAGCTACTTGGCCGACGAAGAGACAATTCGTAAGCAATATAGGAAGCTGGCCTTAATGCTTCATCCTGACAAAAACAAGTCTCTAGGTGCAGAGGGTGCATTTAAGTTGGTTTCAGAGGCATGGAGTTTATTATCTGACAAGGCAAAGAGGTTACTTTATAATCAGAAAAAAGATATGAAAGAAAATAGCTCAAAGGTTCCTACTCACCATAGTGAAAATGGCTCTCCTAATTTCTCCAGTAATGTACCTACGTATTCGAGGGCTGCAAAGAGTAATATCGGCGGAGGTGCTCCCTCATACAATCCTCCATCACATAGAAAAGCTAACACTTTTTGGACTCTTTGTACTCGGTGTAAGACTCATTATGAATACCTGAGAATATATTTGAATCACACCCTTCTTTGCCCAAATTGTCATGAAGCATTTTTGGCATTGGAAAGGGCCCCCCCTCCAAACGTTTTCAAGTCATCCAACTGGTCTTCTCGCCAACCACATCAAAATTCAAAGCAGAAGGCTGCCAGTGGTAACTCTTATAATTCAGGAAGAAAACATGAAGTTTCTCAAAATTCACATTCAAACTTTCAGTGGGGTCCTTTCTCGAGGACAGATGGCTCTGTTTCATCAGCTTCCACCACTGCTCAAGCTGATTCTGTTGTTCAGCAGGCGAGTGAGAGGGTAAAGAGAGAGCGTGATGAAGCCCAGGGCCAGGTAGCTGCTGATTGGGAGAAGGGTCACGCCTTTTCTTTTAAAAAGACACGAGTAGATGGTAGTCAGAACAATCACGTAAGCCACACAGAAAATCAAATGTCCTGGGGAGATGGAGGACCCGGGATGGGAGGTTTATATGAAGCAAGAAAAGGAGATCTAGAAACACAGCGGACACATTGTTATAATGGTGCCAATGGTAGGTCCATCAGCCAAAGAGAGTTATCTGTTATTGAAATCCGGAAGATGCTAATGGAGAAGGCACAACATGAAATTCGTGAGAAACTTAAAGAATGGAGCACATTGGCCTTTAACAAAGCAAACAAGAAGCCAAAGAACGCGGTCAATGGTGGCCCTTATGCTAAAAGAAGTAATGGTAAATCTGCTGGTAGCGATACAAGACATGAAAACAAGAAGTCTCTTTCAGCTTCCTTAAATGATGATTCAGAGAAAGAAGATAAATTGATGTCCATAAATGTACCAGATCCTGATTTTCACAATTTTGATTTGGACCGCACTGAGAGTTCATTTGAAACTGATCAAGTCTGGGCTGCTTACGATAACGATGATGGAATGCCTCGTTACTATGCTCGAATTCACAAAGTGATCTCCCTAAACCCATTCAAGATGCGAATCAGTTGGCTGAACTCAAGAAGCAATAGCGAATTCGGCCCAGTAGATTGGGTGGGTTCAGGTTTTGTTAAAACCTGTGGAGACTTCAGGATTGGCAGACATGAAATAACAGGGAAGCTAAATTCGTTTTCTCACAAGGTATGTTGGAGAAGAGGTCTGAGAGGGGTCATTCATATATATCCTGGAAAAGGAGAAATCTGGTCCCTTTTTAGGAACTGGTCCCCCAGTTGGAACGAAAATACACCCGACGAAATAGTACATAAATATGATATGGTAGAAGTGGTCAGTGACTATAATGAGGAACAAGGCTTGTCTGTTGTTCCACTTATTAAAGTTGATGGCTTTCGAACTGTGTTTCGGAAGGACATGGATTGCAAGGAAGTCCGAAGTATTCCTAAACACGAGATGTTTCGATTCTCTCATCAGGTCCCAAATTACTTACTCACGGGGCAAGAAGCTCCCAATGCTCCCGAGGGTTGTCGAGAGCTGGATCCAGCAGCTACACCGCTGGATCTCCTCCACATTATAAATGATGCAGCTGATGGATTGGAGAACAACATAGAAAAAGAAGAGATTTCAAAAGCTACTTCAGGGGAGGAACAAATTGTTAATTTAGTTTCGCAGAGTGACGAGGCAGAGGACGCGGGCGTAACACTGGATATTTTTAGGTGATGATGGAATTTAGGGTAGCCAAGGAAGCTGAACTGGGTCGATATGCAATGCAACAACTTTAGGGTATGCAGATTGCAGAAGAGAACCCATTAGATGAATTTTTATTTTTTTGGGTATTTGTATGGCTGATCGGAAGTAGGGAGCGTCACTTCACTGCGCTAGAATTGGATCAAACCAGTCCAATTTCATGGCGACAGCAAGCATAGTTAATATGACAGTAGCTTTAAACACAATGAGAAGACCATACCCTTGATATTGTATTATTGATAAACACTTGTATTATGGTCACATTTCCAGACCCAAAAGATGGAAAGGTCAGTAATTTCTTTCCCTCTCAATTCTTGTTACATACATGTTTAGATGGTCCACTATATTTAGGGTTGATTTTGAGCTAAAGAGTGTGGCAACTCGTCCCGTGATGACAAGAATAATGTAGGTGTAGATTCGGTTTATATTAGTGGGATGCACAATCTCATATTACTCGAGAGAGTGAAAAATGCATGATTTATAAGTATGGTTCTCCTCTCTACTTAGTACAACGTATTTTGGAATAATCCCAAGAATAAAACTGTGCGACAGCTCAAAGTGAACAATATTGTACTAGAATGATGGAAAGATGTTACAAAGTTGCAGGTTATTGATTATATTATTCTATATTGTGGATACATCATTTGGTTACATATTTGAAGCATAAGTTTTTTTCAATAACTTTGTCGAAGTGGAATTGAACTCGTGTACTCCTTGTTATCGAAGGTTTCTATCAACATTCGATAGTAGATGTCATATCTTAATGCAACGAAAATAAATTAATCGATGAAAATATTTGAGTACGGAAAATTTGAGAAGTGTGAGATAAATTTTTTGATAATTTCATTCATACAAATTGAATGTAAATTGAAGTCCTAAACCTTAATTGCTTCACTATGAGATGCGTAGTTGGACTAATAGTATTGTGCCACGTGTAATTAGGAGGAATAAGAAGGGTATTATGGGAAAAGCTACCTACTTTGAAGGTAATCCCAGTTTGTTTTGCCTTAGTACCAGTGGTTCTGAAAGGATGCTGCTTTTTCTGGGTTTTCATTTCCTTTCCAATGGTTTCCTGTTCTCTTCTTCAGAATCTAGATCAGGGCTTTCTCTCTCTCCCTGCTAGTGAGAGAAACATGAGCACCTCAACTGGGTTGATTTCATCTTACGTCTAACCCAATCTGCATTAACTCAGTATAGTCTCCTGCTCTGCTTGTTTTCTATTCAGGATACTTGAACAATGGAAACTTTTGAGGAGATGCCAAAACCCACTGATCTGAACAAAACAGTACTCATCGGCAAACACTCTCTGCCAAAATGGGAAATCAACGGCTTCGTCGAGTACAACTAAGGCGGGCCTCAACCAGGCGGTATGTTCTTCCAATTGGCACACGGAGTCCACGCAGTGAGGCTTGGCAATGAGACCACTGTCTCTCAGACCACAAAAGTAAAGCGAGGCTCTCTTTACACTCTTACAATTGGAGCATCAAGAACCTGCGCACAAGATGAGGTCTTGTGAGTTTCAGTTCCTCCTCAAAGTGGGATCTCCCTTTGCAGACATTATACAACAGCGATGGCGGTGATAGCACGGGGATTCAGAGCCGTTGCTGATTTAGTAAATGTCATCTTCCATAACCCTGGAGTTCAAGAAGATCCTGCTTGCAGCCCACTTATAGATGCTGTTGCTATCAAGGAGCTCTTCCCTCCATTACCCACCAAATGTCAGTAGTATATGCAACTCCTTAATTGCTAATTACAATACAAAAACCAGGAGATAAAACTTAGTAAATCACTCAAACTTCAAAACACAGATTTATAGCAGGAATGTTCACCATGATCATGCAAGCTCCTGATTTCTTAACTTAGGTTTCTATTTTCATTATGATAATAGAAGACAGTCTAAAGTGTAGTTCATCACTATAGAAAACTAAATCTGGACATTTTGTTACCTTTCTTGATCTGCTGATATTTGGTGCTGATCAATTCTTGCAGATAACTTGGTTAAAAACAAAGGATTTGAAGAGGGTCCTCATTGTTTACTAAACTCATCAAATGGGGTCTTCCTCCCTCCCAGGCAGGAAGATCGCACATACCCACTTCTGGGTTGGCTCATTGAATCTCTAAAAGCTGTCAAGTTCATAGATTCAAAGCATTTCTACGTCCCATTTGGACAGGCTGCGATTGAGCTTGTTGCAGGGAGAGAAAGCGCCCTTGCCCAAATTATCAGAACAGTTCCAAGCAAAGTCTATAACCTGACATTCACAGTTGGAGATGCCAAAAATGGCTGCCACGGGTCAATGATGGTTGAAGCTTTTGCAGGAAAGAGTACTCTCAAAGTTCCATTCCAATCCCAGGCCATGTAAAGGGAATGTTCAAAAATACTAGTTTCTAATTCATAGCTAATTCAAATAGAACAAGAATCTCATTCCTCAGCTCACATTACCACACTAGGATGGATGTCTTTGGCTCTCTCTGCTGCCCTGTTATAGATGAAGTACGAGTTTTCCCTTCCAAATAAATGGGTTTCACTTCATTTCACAAAACGACAACGTAGTATGGAAGTTGATGATTTTGCCACTTGAATCAATATGAGCAATTTTCTATTTTCTGTTGAAGTGCTATGATCTTGCACATATTAGAGAATACCTATAAATATTGTGTAATATAAGGTTGAGATTAGCTTGCTCTGGTTATGCAAGCAACTTCCCCACCCAACTTTTAGGCCTAATACCATATACATAAGTAAATCCATCTAACACAACAAGAAAGCAGTATAAATTCATTTGAATACATCTGTTTTCATTTGAATACATATGTGAACTATCGATAACGTGTTAAATGGACTACAATGTTCATTATCAATCATATTGAGAACTTCAATTGAAGTTATTTAATCCCAACTCAAAAAGTATGATGGAATTATGCGAATAGCCCAAGAGAGAGGCTATACTGCATAATAAATTACATAACTTCCAGAACTCCGATCAAGGAATGGTTGTTCTGTTATTGAATGAATGAAAACTAACCACTTTTTAACTGGCTGCTGAATTATGCTTCACCGACCATCATCTAAAGTACCCACGAGACACTTCTCCAGTAAGAATTCGAAATTCACCCAAGCATGATATTTATCTAAACAAATAAAAATTGGTTAAAGATTGCAATATTATCTAGTAATGTCATTTGTTGAAACAATAGATAAATAAACACGTCTCTTCAATTTAAGGGCAACGAGCAGTATTTCCCATATAGCAAAACCAACAAAGTGACTATGGCTACATCCAATAGAATCATAAGCTTTGAACTTTGTTGAATTGTGTTGGTAAAGGAGGTTTGAGTCAAAGAAAATTCTATGGTACATTGATGAGTCAAATCCAATCAACTTACAATTCTAGACCTACAGAGTAACGCACTAATGCCAATTAAATTGCAAGGATACTGAATAAAGATGTAGAGTCTTTTCCCACAGCCTTCATTAGCATATCAACACCTACGAAAGAAATTGTCAAAATTGGGTACTTGTCCTGAAAAGCAATTTAGAATGATGTTTATACCTCCGGGGTGAAATTTCATATACGGAGATATGTTATACACACGACCTTTCAACACAGTCCACATGCAATCTTCTGTTTGATGTTGTTTAACTTCGCTCAAAGAGATTAGTCTCTTATTTGACTGCCCTTTCAATCCTACAAAACATTTAACAAAGGTGAACAGACAATGAATAATGTTGCAACTAGTCTAGCAGATCATATTCCCAAAGATTGAATATATTTACAGTTAAAAAACAAATTCCATAACTTTACTTTTCACTACTAAAAGACCAATTGGAGATAATTATGCAATGCAAAAAACCAAATAAGCATAAAAAATGAAAATCCATGAGTAGGCAGGCATACCTGCAAGATCAGGGTGAGTTCGGGTGAGCTTAAGCCATTCCATTTGGCTATACCCTTTTTCAAAAGGAACCTTGGCTCGAACTGTAGGCTTACGAGCAACAGTTTTCTGTTCTTTTGGATTCTCCACAGACTTTCCACGATCTCCTGATACTGCTTGTCTTGATGATTTATTTGATTGTTTTGAAGATGACATATCGATGACATTAAAAGACAATGAACCAACTTTTTCCTGCTTCATGGACGAGCTGTTATTTGGCAATATCCCATCCTTGCGACTGCTAAAACTACTAGCATGTGAGACATTGTCCTTTATGGCAATACCATTTATGTCTAACAGAAGATCTTTTGACTTAAGCACATCTTGGTCGTCTTGTAGTCCAACCTAAATGTCAATTATCATTTTAGTAATGAAAAGAGAAAATACTACATGATCATATACCGCTCAACGAGGAGGGAGCTTATACTACTTAATAATCCTTTGAGAAAAATATTACAAAGATGGATCATGAGACTGTACTGTAAATAGTGAGCTTGCCTGACAAAATGTAAAATCATCATCACCAGCCATCTCTCACTTACAGAATTTATAAGGTATTCTCCCAGAAACACGATTATCAGCACCTGTTCTGGTTCATAAAGAGTATTAATCAACTGAAGAGAAACAAGAACCAATAACTCAATTCTAACTAGATAACCTTGAATAACTATTATCATTCAAACAAAACATATGACAAAGCAATGTTAAGATAAACTATATTCAACTGTATATCGCTGTCTTTCCCTCTCCACGAAATTCATATGACCTTATTGGTCTCCTTCCCAATTCACTCTCTAATTCACTGAAAACAGAAGCAAGCCCAGCTTTCCTTTTAACCCAGATGCTTCAAAGATCAGAATCCGAACACCAACTCATTCCGATCTCCACTCCTACGCAGATTCGAACGGAATCATCAAAGGAAAAGAACTCACCTCTGAACACCAGCCGAACTCCTAGCAGAGGTTTATGTTCGATCAAATATATTACAAACGCTTAAGTTTGATTACCTCTGTTTTGAAGATTTTCGTTTTATGAAAACTCCAACCAGCACCGGTTCTACTTCCTACGAAATCGCACTAAACCGACGCCCGATTTCCTTAAGCAAACCTTGATCAGAACAGAACTCAAATTCACAAATTTTGGAATTATAGAGCTTAAGATTTTGGCCTACCGCCGTGATTCTCGTTCCCAATCTATGCTGCGAATTACCGAGTGCAAGAGGGTAGTCGACGATGGGTGAGATCGGAAGAAATCGCGAGGTTTGGGTATATGATCAAATACGCAGAGAGAAGGATTTCATGTCTATTAAACGGCCGGGGAAGGATCTAACCAGGCTGCTGGTTAGAAAAAAGATGGGGCTTGGTTGTAGTTATTTCCAACTTCGGGGGTGAATTGGAAAATGTGTTGAAAAAAGTCAATTACAACGGCCAGAGTTCAGGTGGTTGTTCTTCACCGCCGGTGATTCTCACGACCACCAGATCTCTTTCTCTCGTTCTACCTCACTTTTTTTTTCTATCTCATTCATCAGAGATTCGGCCGGAGCTTTATCCGGCGGGAGATCTGGCCTTCCGAGATTGGCGACGGAGTCGAGAACTCCTAACTCGGAGGAGTTCGAGTTTGATTGTTATGGTAATGGCCAGAAAATAAGCAAGAAGAATGAACTGCATTGATAGGAGAAAGAGAGTTACAGAAGAAGAAGAAGACGAAGAAGAGAGAAGAGAAAGAGGAAAAGATCAGAAAAATAACAAATGCTTCACTCCATCGTCGCCTTCTCCGCTTCTCTCTCCTTCTTTTATCTCCCCAGTATGCCTTCCCCATTAATGTCACGTAAGCATCAAGGAACTCCACGTTGGCAATGGAAATAGTTCCACCTATACCGTATAAGCATCCCACCATAACATTGATTCTCATCTTATGCCTCTGCACAAAACACAGTGAAAAGCCCGGGATAATCAGTGTAGCTTTCGGCTCCTCAAGCAAATCAAAGCTTCGGTTCCTCCTGTAAGTCTCTGGCTCTTTCTGCGTGGCTGTCCCTCTTGGGTATTTATGTGCGCATGTTCTGTGTGTGCGTGCGTGCGTAGGTTGTATTCTGAATTTGTGTATGCATGTATATCTTTCTTCTTCTCCTCCTCCTCCTCCTCCTCCTCTTAATCGACTCATACTGGGAGGGAATTGATTTTATGTGGCGATTCTTGAGGCCTATGAAGATCTCATGACATTGTTTATTATTAATTCTTCATAATTTCTTAGAATTTTGGGCGTGTAGTTGATCTTGAACGAGGTTGATTTTCGGGGGTCTTTATCCTTACGGGTTCGGCTTCAAAGAAATTGCTAATGAGATTATTTTCGTTCTCTCGATCTGGGTTGTGAAAGAGATCTCTGAGGTTTCCTACGAGGGCTGAACAATCAAAACTTGTTTCGTCTACATCCGGCACCAGCTAACCACCATTAATGGTTGTGATTTCATATATGCGATCAACAGTTTGAAGACGACAAGCTATGGTTTCAATATGGGCACACTGGTTTCCTCAGGCTTTTGCTGGGGTGAAGATGTATTCTGCAAATAATTACCTGTGTTTCTTGGCACTTAACAAATTTCTGAGAAATGTCTACTAGAAAATGATGCGGACATCAACTTTCCTGCGCTATTACGAAAAGAAACTCCAGCTTAATTGGAACAATTGATGTCTGTCAAACTTTTTTCTGGAATCTACTTGTTGAGTATTGTAGGTCTGGTCTCTAGTGCGGAGATTTGATCAACCATAAAAGTATAAGCCATTGGGTTGGCAGATGTATGGTGCAGGGTAATTTTGAAATTGAAAGTCTCAGAGACGTTGATGTTTAGTCTGGGCTTCCTGCAACCACGAACAGAAAGATTGGAACTGCTGTACGACGACAGGCATATCCTTAGCATCAGAATAGTTGGTGGGAACTTAAGGGTATGGAATCCTGACGCCTAAAATTAAGAGAATTCATGTTGGGTGCCTGCATCTTCTTGCTACTCGTATTGCTCCTTTTCATCTGGTGGAGATGTCAAAATGATCTGAAAGTTCAGCCCTTGAACTTCGACAAAGTGCACTAGTCGATGATCAATGAAATTTCAATTCGTGGTAGGTTTGAATGATTAAGAAGCTGTAGGGAACATTTCTATATCAAGGGAAACTTAAGCAGTTGTTTCCATGGACAACCACCTTTCCTGGTTTGTACCTTGTTTTTCTGAGTCCTGCAGCAAATATATCACACCCTATGTTACCAGTTTCAGAGAAATATAGTTTTTATTTGATTAGGGTAGGAAGTCAATTACAGCTCTGCTCCAATGTCATATCTCTTAAATTAGTGTATTATAATAACACATCAATTGTGGTGTGAGACAACTGTGGACCTCGTTCAAGTTTTGTGTTTCTCTCATTAATTTGAGTAGTAAGATGTGACATCCCGTCCTGTAAAGATCAGGAAAAACCCAGGTATGGATCCAGCCCATAACAGAGAGTACAATTCCACATCAATTGGGAGAGTAGAAAATGCATGGTATATAAGCATGGAGCCCCTCCCTACCTAGTACAACGCATTTTGGGCTAACCCCAAGAACAAATCCGTGCGGGCTTCGACCCAAAATAGACAATATTGTACTGAGAGCACCGGAGTACGTTTCATAAGATTTTCATTGGTGTGATTTTTAGTCCATGTAAACCAGTCAATGTTTTTTGCTTATGCAGAATTACTCTTCTACCACTTCTCTCCATCCTGAGATTATAGAAGGGAGGCCAGGTACTCTGGTAATTGAGCCATATGTAGTAGTGGATGTGCCTGAGGGTGAACAGAAAGGACGAGACATGCTACTTCGTGGAAGGTCTAATCAAATGCAATCTGAAGTCACTTGCTGATATTTTTGCGAGGCTTGCAGTGTACGACCGGACTGAGCTTATTGATAGGATTTAAAAACTTGAAGATTGTAGACATTATGGAGGCAAGAACTGCCATGAATGAAGCTTCTGAGGCTCTCAGGTCTTGGAGGCAGCTTGACACCCATTTTGGCATAATTTCCAACCTCGTCATTCTTGATTAAATGTTGGCTCTCCTATCCTGTTAGCTCAACAATCTCATCCCCTGTGATGCCTTAAAACCTTACTACAAGAGAGTCTAGGCACTGCCGTATGCTGTCTGAGTTTGAGGAGTCTGCTCGTGGTGTGTTTGTTTTGTTGATCTTGTGCTGCATTTCGGGTCGTTTTATTCAAACAGACTGATATGTAAAGTCTTTTTCTCAAATGGGTATCCTCTTGATCGCATTAACAGCACTTTGAAACTTTGAAGTACACAAGGCTAATGATGTTTCACACAAGTAAAAGTAGACTGCATGTCCAATGTAAGCTGCTGTCCCAAGATCATATTTTTATAAGCAAACATGTAGTTCATCGTATTACATAGAATTCCTCATTTTTAAATTCAAAAACAATAGTAAGCTTCAAGTTAACTTCAATGTTGAAAAATGAATCTTTCAAAATTTTACCCAAGGGGAGGCCAAATGATAACTTAATCCTATAAAACATTACAAGTATATTAGTGTTTTGTGTCCAGTAATGGTGCTTATGATTGCCTTTGGAGGTTGTTCTCAAGGGCCTTGCCCCCCATTACACATCTATACTAAGAAATAGGAGAAAAATGGGAGGTCATTGCAGGAAAAGAATACAAAGCAATCACCTGTTCTTTCTTTTAATTACTGTACAGAGCTCCTGCAAGGGTGGTGGACTCAAAGACCATAGAGACAGGGAAGGAGGGAGGCGCAAGATTCAAACCAGAACGAGATCCCCTTCCTCTTGTTGTTCTTCTTGTTGCTCCGGTAGCTGTCCTTCCCGGTGTGGAAGCAGTATGCGCTTTATTTCTTCGGAATTAAGGGTCTCATACTCTAAAAGTGCATTCGCCAGGGCATGTAATGCCTTTTCATGCTGAACAAATCATCAAACAATAAAATTTAATGCTGGAATTCCAGGGGAAAATAAAAACAGATTAAGGGAATCATTGTCCTACTCAAACAACCCAGAGACAGTTAATGAAGACAATAATCCACATTGACTACTTGGGTAGTACTTCTACACTAAATCTCATTTGTCTCTAATTTTATGCTTCCATTAAACACCTGCATATAACTAATATACAGATAAAGAAATCTTTATAAATCTCTCCAGTAATAAGTTTGGACTGACCTTCTTTAATAAGGCCTTTACGCGGTCGTACGCTTCTCTCAGAAGTTTAACCACCTGCGCAATAGTTAATTAATTAAGATCCCATAATGTCGGCATGGGTAAACTATTCAAGTAAGGATCAAAAATATACTTCAGCATCAATTCGGGATTGCATTTCTGAACTTGGTCGTTCTTTGATATGAACTGGTCCAATTGCATCACACATTCCACAACTGGACACCTGAATAGGAGATTAAGACCATCATCATAGGAATAGTACTCAAAGTTTCCCACCTCTTTCTAACTAAACTGAAAGATTGAGTGTATTATAGTGTAGGATGTTATTGACTGCTAACTTTCAGCAAAAACATTTGCTAATTACCATATATTGGGCAAGTTCTGTAGCTGTATTGAGATCACTACTTGCTCCAGTTGTGACATGGTCCTGACCAAAGATGAGTTCCTCTGCAACTCTACCTCCCATACAAACATCAAGTCGTGCTAACAATTGCTTCTTGCTAACTGATGTCTCATCACTTGAGGGAAGCTGGGTGACCATACCTAAAGCAGATCCACGGGGCACAATCGTGGCCTTGTGAATAGGATGGGCACCCTCAGTATTGAATGCAACAATTGCGTGGCCACTCTCATGATACGCAGTGAGCTGAAATACGAGATAGACTAACTCTTAGCAAGTTAAGTAAGCAGTTCTCAGGCTTTGAACCATTTAATCAGTGAAGCTTATCCTAATTTTATATCATATAAAACAACGGTTAAATCTTAAGTAATATATCATCAAACTCTGTACATTTTAGGTAGCTCGTCAAATAACATTAGATTCATGTTCTCAATGAACTTAAGCAGTCTATCAATCTCATGAGACATTAAACTGTGTAAAATTCAGAAGCATCAACCCATCCTAAGAGAAGGTAATAATGCACCTTTTGAAAAAGGAGACTTCCCTACTTTATTCAAACCTAAAAAACTTGTTGAAAACCTGAGTGATTTGCATTCATTAGTAATATAAACTTTCCTCCCCTAATTGGGATTGCTTCTTGCAGATAGCATACCTTCTTTGATTCTTCTGATACGAACATCGTCTTCCGCTCGGTACCCATGAATATCCTATCTTTTGCGAACTCCAACTGAGTGGCAGTCAACTTCTCTGCACCTTCAACAGCAGCTTTAATGGCAGCAATATTAACCAGATTTGCAAGATCTGAAATGACAAAGTTGTGTGTAGGAGAGAGTCATTGGTAGGAATTTTAAGCGTTTCTCAACAACTAATAACTTTCTTTCAACGAATTTCAACAAAAACTACCAGATGCTATAGCAACATATCCTCCATAAAGATAAAAAAAAACTACAATATAGAAAATGAGAAGTTGAGTAACTTGCCAGCCCCATTGAATCCAGGGGTTCCACGCGCAATGGATTTAACATCTACATCATCTGCCATGGGTTTATCCTTCAGATACAGCTCCAATATCTCCTGACGGCCTTTGACATCTGGATTTGGGACGACAATCTAAGAGATGGCAACACTATCAGTGCAACTGTTTAAAAGGAGGAACAACAGAGATAAACTAAAGAGATAATCCTGATATATTTATAGAAGAGTCTCATACTTGACAATATCCAAATGAATGGATGAATTTACCTAAAGAAAGATTTATGCCCAGTGCCCATGAAAGAAAATTATTCTGTTTAAAAACACAAGATATAACTAACAAGATCAAGTACAGTCACCAACTGCAAATGAAAGAAAGCTCATTGTAGAACTTTTCAGCTCAGACTCCATTAGATCACGTAAAGAAAAAGTATTTTTCATAGCTACTACTGCATGTTTCTAGAAACGTATAAAATTCCTCGCCCAAGATATCATCTATACCAAGAGAGAAATGACAACTCAGATTATAGACCAATTTTATAATACGAGCACCAATTTTTTTTGGGTAGATGTGCACCAAGTTAAAAATAAAACCTCTTATGACTATTTCCTTTCTCTAAAATTTTCTGCAACCGACTGACAATAAAAAAGTTCTGAAACTCACTTAAGAGTGAGTACAAACATCAAAAGGTAAAGGAACTTACATGACGGTCAAATCTACCGGGTCTTGTCAAAGCTGGATCAAGAATATCAGGTAGGTTAGTGGCAGCCATCAATATGATTCCCTGCACCAAAATTATCGAGCAACTGCATAACATTCAAAAGAACCAGTCAAAGTACTTACATACCGAAACTGAATGTACCTCATTTTGCTCAAAACCATCCATTTCAACAAGCAATTGATGCAATGTCTTCTTTGTGTGCCCTTCCCATTGTTTTCTAGTGGATCCGACAGCATCAATTTCATCAATAAAAATAATGCAAGGAGCCTATGAAATTAAGATACAACATCCATGGTGAGAAATATACAGAAACATACTACCATGAAATACAAAATCCAACCAAGTCTAACACCCAAAAGGAAAAATCCAACTAATTTTAAAGAATAATAAGCAGTGATTTTATCACTTCATTTTCCTTCTCTTTTCCCGTCTTCTAGCACTCTCTTTTCTTTTTTTATTCACCATTCCTTATGATAACCTATTTCATTCTCTATTTTATCCTTCCTATCCCCTGATCACACATCATATGTCAGCCTTGAACATGAAAGGAAAAAAAGTTACATAATAATGCAGAAAACACTTCACTATTATTTCCCCTTTTCATTTTTTGTACAGACAGTGGTAAAAGCCTAGTAAGAACAAACCTTTTTTTTGGCTGCTTGAAATAATGATCTCACTCGTCGAGCACCAACACCAACGAACCTGCCAATAAGCAAAGATACTAAGAATATCTTTTAAAAGAGAGGAATAATTACCACTAAAATTACAAAAATCTACAAAAAAAAATTGCTGATAATTCTTTCTCCATTGGTAAATAAAAGTATATTGATGAATGAAATTTATTATGTTAAACAGAGATAGGTATAAGAAAATGCTTAACTCATAAAAAACTATACGCTTCACAAGTACCGAAAAACCCTCACTGACAAAAAAGTATGCTTTGGATAATTTTTACGATAATTAATTATCAATTTACCCCTAAAGTTTAATTTGCACCAACTATCTATCTGTAACGAAGAAGAGAATACAAAGCTAAACCAAAAAAAAAACTCTCTAATTCAACTCCAGTATGACTAAAAGGAAGAATGGCCTAAAGAGGAAAATAGTGCAATAACATAATCATTTTAAGTGGCATTATATTACTAATAATCTAATTCATTGTCAAAGGGAAAGGGCATATAGCTAAAAACAATTCATCTGAGCAAAAATAAAACTAGAAGTTAAGTTGATACAAAAGAAAGACTATGTACAAGAATCTCCATCACAAATCATCACCTTCTATACCCCTTTTCCAAAAGAGGCAATATCATAATTAATGTACTATACAGCAAAGAAGGCTTACATTTCTTCAAACTCTGATCCTGCTTTATAGAAAAAAGGTACCCCAGCTTCTCCAGCAATTGCCTTCAAGGTCCCAATAATACAAAACCAAAAATTAATTGACAACCATAAAATGTGCATTGACATTTGACATAATGACATCCTCCATGATGAAATTAAAGCCATAAACTTTGAAAACATTTGAATACAACAAATCTAAACAATTGAAATATCATCAACACAGCTTGCTTTAAGCAAAGTAATATAGTTAAAATTACTGTACCTGCGACTTGCAAAAAAACCTAAGATATGGTTCTAAAATCAAATTAAACCAGCATATTTGTTTCCACATTCTTTTCCAAATGTAAATCTTACGCTCTAAAGCCTAGATGGCATTAAGAAGACAGAACCATTGAAGGACTGATTGGACTTCGTTGAAAGGGGGAGAATTATTTTTGAATACATTAATACTGGAGGGTTAAAACTGCAAAATGTAATCTTTTACATCCTGAGTCCTTCTAATTTCTTTGATGAGACAATCAGTTTACCAATGATTTGCTTCGCACGTTCCATTGTTCAAACTTGCTTGGAATGGCTGATTATATGATTCAATAGAAAAGGACAGCATGCCATCAAGAACTCAGAAACGACTATGCTAAGAAAAGGCTACCAAGAAATACAGTTCATATTTAACTAAAGAAGAAAATAATGAAAAGTGGGGAACTCCCATAAGCATCGGAAAATTGAACAACTTTTTACCTTTGCAAGTAGTGTTTTTCCAGTTCCAGGGGCACCTGTCAAAAGAATGCCCTGGAAGTAAAATGAAGTTCAGCCACGCAGAATCAAAACTATCCATAAAGACATAACTTTTACCATTTGCTACCTGAAAAAAACTAATCTGAAATTGATTTTTTTTGCAGAAAAAAAAAAATAATGCTGGGTAAGACAGACTGAACCAGTAGGTACTTTTCTTTTTTTCTTTACTTCTCTTTTTTCTCTCTTCAAAAAGTAAGTCATCACTATCGTCATGCATGCCAAGAATTGAATATTATTGCAAGACAAGCCATGCAATATTTTCTTCCTTTTTTTATTTCTTCACTCAAATGATCACATATTATTAAAAAAACCACTGATCTCTTTGTTGCCCCCTCCATGATTCACAGATAATGAAAATATGTAAGTTTTTTCATAATTTCAAATTTCAAATAAATCTTTAAGGCAACCAGACCACTGCAGCTAATAGAACTAATCAAAGACTAACCTTTGGCAATTTCCCACCAAGGCGAGTGAACTTGGTTGGGTTCTTCAGGTATTCCACTACTTCTTCCAGCTCTTGCTTTGCATCATCACAACCTTTGACATCCTTAAATGTCTTAACATTCTGCAAGATATATAAACTAAACATGAATGCGAGGAACAAATGATTCAATTACATATATTGAATCTTAAATTAAAAACTTAATAAAATTTCCGCAAACTAATAGGATACCAACAGTCACCTACCTTCTCTGGCATAACTTCTTTATTTAACTCCTTTGTGGAATAGGACGAGCTTGAACCAACACCTGAAGCTCCTATGCCCCCTACGCTCCCAATGTATTTTTGAAGTGCAGCAGCACCCATAAACCTGGAAAAGAAATACAGTTTAAATGTGCCAAGCTATTCAACGAAGGAAAAATACTCGGGCAGAGAGGTGAAAAAGGTACCATATTAAGCCAACAGCTAGTGTAAACAGGACAGTTGAAATAAGCTCTTGCATAAAACGTGATTTATTAGATGCCTGACGATCAACCTAAAAATGAAAATGATTTATGTTGAAACAAAAAGTCTCCAGAAAGGAAAGAATATGAATAAATAGTCGTATGCAAAAATGGAAGATAATGCCTGCATTGCATTGGCCACATTTTATCTTGCAAGGACTTACTCCTTACCATCACAACATGCAGTGGCTGTCTCTCAGATATCCCAGGGTTCACAAAAGATTCTTCCATGTTACTTGAAGCACGCTGCTTCAATTCTTGTAACTGAAAATGTCTCCACCATTAGAAAGAACACAGCAATAAACTAAAGGCAGTAAAAACCAGAGGGAAGGCTAGATTACTAGTGAAGGAAGAGTAGCAGGTTTTCCGGATGCTTCATCTGGTAGATATTCTGAAATCGCATTGGTAACAACAAGAGCTCGAAGATACTCTGCAACTCCTCTGCTGTCTACTACATGTTCCCTCTCTTCGAATCGCTTGATGACAGACTCGGGACTGGTGAAAAGATACATCTTAGAAGAATGCTTTATATTCAGCATCAAACAAGGACAACTCCACTATATTTGTAATCATTAAACTACCTAAAATAGAAAATTCCGCAGGAGAGAAAGACTCCACCAAAGGATTAAAAAATGATTTTGTCCAAATTGGTTACAATATTCATTCACATTCGAAAGTCCAGAAGACACTCTTGTACCACCTATTCCACTAAAGTATCTACTCCCGAAATTCCAGAAGACACTCTTGTATTACCTATTCCACTAAAGTATCTACTCCCAAAAAAATATCTCTAGAAGACAAAATGTAGATTAACCTGTGCTTGTTCAGTTCGGCCAATAGAGCATTCTGCTTTGCCGGATCCTTAGGATTGGCATCAGCCTCCGCAATCAACCTCTCCAACCGTTTCTCCTGCCGCCAAAATGGCCACCAACTAAGCCAGTCCGATGAAAAAATTATCTCCAACCGCTTCCTTACTGTTGCCCACAATCCCATCAGGAACACAACAACTGGAAAATTAATCCATGCTTTCTTGTTCTTCCCCGCATAAAGCCCACTCTTTCCCCCATTTGCCTCTTTTTCCTTACTTATTCTATCACTTTCTTCCACTTTATCTCTCATTTCCGTGATTCCTACTTCACCAAATTCATTTTTCAACTCAATTTCCATACGCTCACCCACAGGTTCGTCAGTTTTCAAATCCACTGCACCAGAAACCTGGGCATTGGAGGAAATATTGGTATCCTGGCCTCCAAGCTCATTGATTTTCAAACCATTATAATTAGAAACAGAGTCAGCATCGGAAGCAGATGCAGCTTCTGAATTAAAAGTCGCATAATCGGGGCGTGCGGTGCAAGTAACAGAAAAATCATCCCAAACGAATTTGAAGCCACGAAAAGGAGAAATGAAATGAGAGCGAAGAAGCGGATTGGAAGAAGAGCAGAGAGGAGAGTGAATAGGGCGAGAAGGAAAAGGTCGAGAGGAATGAAAGCGGGGTCTCGCAGAACAAGAACATGGGGAAGGAAGAGGAATGGGGAGGGAAGGTCGGGAGAGAAGAAAAGCTTGAAGAGTAGCCATGTGTGCTGCTCCAGTTAGCTAGGGCTTTGAGGCTTCAGCAAAGAAACTGTCTCCCTCGAGAGAGAGAGAGAGAGAGAGAGAGCCACAAGAAGGAGGAAGAGAGGCCAAGGAGATTGCAACCTTATCCAGTCGGAAACGAATTGGCGCCGGCTTTCCCACGACTGATGGCCCCGGGACTGCTTTGGTTCGAACGGTGTAAACCGGACGAAATCCTGTATTTGTATCGGTTCGGACCATGAAAAACTACATAACTCAACCGAGAATAAACCAAAGTTCTCGGTTTTATTTTTTTTTTCAAATAATTCAAAATCAAACAAAACAATTACAATATTTTTATAGTTTTTTTTTGTTACTTTTGAAAAATTACAAAATAAAATTAGCCCAAACCGACTACAATTAACCGAAAACCAAGTTCAAATTAAGTTAAACCAAACCGAGACAAAAAGAAAAACTCAAAACCAAAAAATGAACGGAGCGAAACCGGAAAAATTAATTCTATTATAAAATAAACCCACTTCTGATTCGATTTCTAGACGATAAAATCTTACCAATCTAACTCAATTCTAATTAAAAATGGAGAGAAAGAGAGAGATAGCGTCTTGAGAAAGAAGAAGAGAGAAAAGAAAAGTGCGACCTTATCTAGTTGGACATGAATTAATTGATGTCGACTTTCACATGGTTGATGACCCTTTTATATAGACGTTTCTTTCGGGGGGTGGGACCACATGAAATCGAACTGGTTCAAAAGGAATTAGTCTGATTTGATTTAGCACTGATTCTTAGAAACCAATTTCAAAACCATTTTAAGTAGAACCGGAGTTTTTGGTTCGGTTCATGACTATATTTTTCAAAAAGTAAAAAGAACGAAACTGAACTAAACCAGTACTATTTATATACTTAAAAAAAATAAAGTGCAATTTAAATTCCCACATTTGAGGTTATATACAGATTATATTTTAAACTACTTTTTTTTTGACAAAACGAATCTCCACCTCTCATTTATCAACAATTTAAACATTGTCGTCAATTTGTTCGTCAAATCAAGTACATGTATATTACGTTTTCTACTTAATCACGTGTTTTTACCCTGCTATTCTGATGATTTGAACTATATCAATCTCTAATATGGTGTTTGTAAACTCTATCAATCACGCAACACAATTTAAAATTAGATTAAAAATTACTGATAAAATTATAAATGAAGTTGAAACATCTTATGAAATGAAAGAAATAGTAGACGCGTACTAGATTTGACAAATAAATTAACAGCAATGTGCAAATTACCAATAACTAAGAGATAAAAATTCAATTTGTACGTAGGTTCTACTTTTTTTTAAGCAATTAACTTCCTAAACTTAGAGGCGTTACCAATTAAGTACATGTCGGTGGATTACTTTTGAAAAAATCATATTTTTGTCATGTAATCTTCAAGCTAAGCAACTTTCATATAAAAACAACTCAAACTCCACGCAAGAAGCAATTTTGGCAACGACATCAAATTCCGTAAGCTGATTACTCTTCGAAAATTGTCTAGCAAAGAAAATCATAGTACAAAAATGTGATTTATTTGATAATAATCTTAACAACAGAAACTTAATTGTTAACGCCCCTAAGTTCATAGAGTTATTTGACTAGAAGAGTACAACGATTTATTTGTTCATGTATTATAAATTTAAGAGTTAATATGCACTTTACCTTAAAAAATCTAACTTTTCAAAATTACAAAATCGTCATCACCGAAAGGTGTCCAAATAGATTATAGCCACCCAAAAACTAGCTCAAACAAAGTAAAATCTCAAAATTAAAACCAAAATGAGCAAAACTGAAAGATCAGGACAATTTCAAAACCAACCCGGTTCGGTTTCTCAAAATTCTAGAACCGGAACCAAATTGTTAGGTTCCAATCATTTTTCATTTGCCAAATCAAAACCCCCCATGCCACCCAAAAACTCAAAGCTCAATAACAATCCATACAAGACACAATTCACCGCGCCCTTCACGCCCCACCAACAAGCACATCCTTGTAAGGAGTAGGAATGGGAGTTGGGGCGGAGGACACACCCTCACTTTCTTCATCACTTTGTTTCCTTCTGCCTGTTCTCCTACTTTGATCTTGCGGTGCCATAAGAGGGGCTCTTCCGTCGCCTTCTCGATCCCCAACCAGCCGCTCTTGAGCTCCTCCCCGCAGCTTTTCCAGCCGGAGCTCACTGATTTGCTGCATCTTGAATACTTTTAGTAGGTTTGTTAATCCCCCTGTTGCCAACAGTAAGCTACCAAAAATTCCCAGCCACACCCATCTTCTTCCCTGCGCCAAAAAAACAGAAACAAGTCTCTTTCAGAACCCATTGTACCTTCTCATGTAAGACTATTCTTGTTTCAGATCACAGAAATCACTGCAAAATAATTTATAAGAATCACAGCTAGCAGGAGGGTGGAAGTCATATCCACTGCACAATTCAGTGCCTAGTTAGCGAGATGAAAGCTGCTCACCAGTAGGTAGAGGCCATGATTAAAAGAGCCAACTTGCTCGTAGGTATTGATAATGGCGGCAACAAGGAACAACAAGCTGCCCATCAGAAAAGGAATATGAACACTTTGCTGCAAGATTTGGACATGGCCGTCTGATCTCTCGTAGATTTGGCATGAATTTTGGATTGATCCCAATACCCACAAAGCTGGCCCTGCTATTAGCATGTTCAACTCGAGCTTTTCTAGTCTACTGTAACTCCGCCCATCTCCTTTCTCTTCCTGCAATTACATAACCACATGTTTGATTTGAGAAATCTCTTACGTAATTCACTGTAAAAGCCTTCTATATATAAAGATCAATGAATCACATTTGAAGATTGACGAATCAATATTGTAATAAAATGGACCTGAATAACAATGAAAAGAATGGCCAAGAAAAGGAGAAGAGACCCAAGAGCCTGAACCAAAGGAACAGCAAATTCAACGAAAGCAAGCTGCAAATCATACTGCACCAACTGCAAACGCCAATCGATTCCAGCAAGATGAGCTCCAAAATCATGCAGATTGACCATCATCACAAGAGCCAAGGCGAAGAGCAGAAGAAACAGACCGGAAAGTGGCTCGAAGGAGAACTGAGCCGCGAACCCACATAGAAGGACGATGGTCGCAAACACGTAGAGCCCTGCGTTTATGTACTCCGCCCTGTTGCGAGCCTGACCTGAGCCGTATAGTCTGAATTGTCGTGCAGAAGCTAACTTTACCATGTTTTCAAATCAAATGAAACAAAAGGTAGGTTATTGATGATTGAAAATGCAAATTTAGAAGATGTTCGTGGAATTTGGTGATGGGTTTTTGAGCTTTTTGCAGAATTTGAAGGAGGTTTGCTCGTTCGTTGAAGAGAGCGGGAGGGGTGGAGTACGTGGCTTCCATGCATGGCTATGAGTTCTGCACGCGTGGCTTCTACTGAGTTGATAGAAAACATGGTGAGTGGCAGTGAGGTGGAGGAAGATTGCAGTGCAAACTTGAAACCTATCATACATTAATTCAAATATTTCATTACAATTTTATACATTAATAAGTTATGTTACTTCCAAGGTATCTATTAGAATAATCGGAGAAAAAAAAAATTAACACCACAGACTCTATAGTTTGGATTCAACGACAAGTCAAATCTGTAAGAAAATTTGTGAACAGCTAAAACTCTAAATTATGATAAAAGAACACAGTCATATTTTCCGTCAAAATTCATTGACGTTAACGCCTCGATTTTGTTGACCCCAAGAACCGTCAAACGGAGTCGAAGAATGTCAATTATTGGGGGACGAAGGTCATCCCTCTTACCCATTGGAAAACAGACCGTTGGCGAACAATTATCGGGCGATGGCGGACGATCTTCATTGGTCGTTGGATCGAGAAAGGACGTTCTCCACTCAGAATTGATGACCAGAACTGAATCTGTCATTCTCCAAAGAGGATAGCGGACGATCATCCATGGCCGTTGAATCAAGAGAGGGACGTCCCTTAAAGGAATTGATGGCCAAAATTGAATGTCATTTTCCAAAAGTGATGGCGAACGATCGTCCATGGCCGTTGGATAGAGGGAGGGACGTCACTTACAGGGATTGACGACCAAGATTGAATCTGTCATTTTTCAAAGCTGATGGCAAACGATCGTCCATGGTCATTAGATCGAAGGAGGGATATCCCTTATAGGGATTGATGACCATGATTACATCTATCATTTTCTAAAGGCAATGGCGGACAATCATTCATAGCCGTTGGATCGAGTGAAGGACGTCCCTCACAGAGATGTTCAAAAACCAATTCGGTTCGATTTTGATGCGGAACGAAACCGAATTGGTGGGTTTCAGTTTGACTATTGTCAAACCAAAACTAAGTTTTCGGTTTATCCAACTTGATTTGGTATGTTCATATGCACTCCTTTTTGGTTGGTATGAGTCTTAGAAATGAGAGAAATTAAGTCAATTGTTATGCATGTCTTTTAAGATATAAGTATATGAATGGATATTAACGTAAAGTTTAACATATTTTAGGTTTTTCGGTTCAAGGAGATAATTACATAAATTGTACTACAACCTTAACATAAGAGATGTTTGCATGGCCTTTTGGCAAATATCACAAGGTGCTCAAGTAGTAACAATTGTTGCTTTAAACTATCATCCATTTTCATCTTCCTTGAATCTAAAATTGTTAATGGCTCAATTAAAGAATGATTTTCAACAATTTCTTTCAGCAAGGGTGTAAAATGAATAGCTGCATCTTCTCTATACAGTTTCAACAGTTAAACATAAAACACTGAATGAATCTTTACATGTAGAGTTGATCAACTTCAAGCTTTTCTGCATCCAATTAGAAGTTGTTTCCCAAAAGAGAAAACTCACAATCTAAGGGTGAGCCATTTCAAATCAGTATTGTCAAAATTCAGACCCAATCAAATTCAGGCATAACCATGTTGTTAAAATCATCACGTAGATTATAGATTCAGGCCCAATCGAACACAGATTGCTGCATCTCAAGGGAGTAATTTGATTGTAAATATGTTCTTTCCTACCTACTCTATTCTGTGCATGTCATCACCGATCAATTTGGTTTAGTGTTCGTATGGCAAAGACAAGGTTATAGATTTTGCTGTTTCCTCAATTTTCCAGAGGCCTTGTTGCTGGCGGTAGTTGTGACTCCAGTAGATCCAAACCCCCCATCGCCTCTCTCAGTCGCATCTAAATCTTTTACCTCTAAAACTTCGGCCATCACGATGTTCTGAAGTATCAGCTGCGCAATCGGATCCCCCACTTTCACCTCGAAATCTGTATCACTGTGATTGAACAGAATGACCCCCACTGAACCTCGGTAATCACCGGCGATCACGCCTCCGCCGACGTCTATCGAGTGTTTCCAAGCCAATCCAAATCGCGGAGCTACCATAGCAAACACACAGTTTCGTTTCATAGCAAAAATAGGTAAATAGATTTATTGCTTGCACAGAATATTTTGAAAACCTTACCAATCCGACCATAAGTTCCGGTAGGGAAGACTATGCTCAGATCAGTGGGTATCAGAGCTTTTCCTCTGGCTGGAACTTTTGTGTCCATCGCACTACAACACGAGAACTTCAAATATTAGATTTACATCCAAAAATGCAGATTTCAAAGAATAAAAGAAAAAGGAGAACCAATCCACCTCGCGAGATCGTAACCGGCGGAGAGAGCAGAGGCTCTGGAAGGAATTTTTGCTTTTTCCGAGAGTTTCTTCACTTTCAGCTGCGAATGAGTTACAGGCTAAAATTCAGACATAACCATATTGTTAAAATCATCACGTAGATTATAGATTCAGGCCCAATCGAACACAAATAGCTGCACTCAAGGGAGTAATTTTATTGTAAATATGTTCTTTCCTACTACTTTGGTTTAGTGTTCGGATGGAACTAGGAAACATAAACGATTACTTAAAACAAGTGTTCATGGCTAAGACAAGGTATTATAGATTCTGTTGTTTCCACAAATTCCTCAGAAACCTTGTTCCAACGTTAACAGGATATCGAATTTAATCTTTTCTGTCATTCAACGTGTTGTATACCAAATGTTCGACAAAATGACCCAACCAAAATGATCCACTATTCTTACCTCTGAAACTTCGGGCATTGCTATCTTCTCAAATATCAGCTGCGCAATCCGATCCCCCACTTTCACCTCAAAATCTGTATCACTGTGATTGAACAGAATGACCCCCACCGGACCTCGGTAATCACCGTTGATCACGCCTGCGCCGACGTCTATCGAGTGTTTCCAAGCCAATCCCGATCGCGGAGCTGCCATAGCAAACACAGTTTAGTTTCAGAGTAGAAATAGGTAGATAGATTTCTTGCTTGCACGGAATATTTGGAAAAACTTACCAATCCGACCATAAGTTCCTTCAGGGATAGCAATGCTCAAATCAGTGGGTATCAGAGCTTTTCCTCTGGCTGGAACCTTCATCTCCATCGCACTACAACACGAGAACTTCAAATATTAGATTTCCATCCACAAATGCAGATTTCATAGAACAAAAAGAAAAGAGAACCAATCCACCTCGGGAGATCGTAACCGGCAGAGAGAGCAGAGGCTCTGGAAGGGAGTGTTGCCTTTTGGGAGAGTTTCTTCACTTTCAGCTGTAGATGAGTTACAGGCTAAAATTCAGTCATAACATATTGTCAAAATCATCACGTAGATTATAGATTAAGGCCCAATCGAACACAAATTGCTGCATCTCAAGGGAGTAATTTTATTGTAAATCTGTTCTTTCTTGCTACTCTATTCCGTGCATATTTCTAACACTAAAGCATGTCATCACCGATGAATTTGGTTTAGTGTTCGGATGGAACTAGGAAACATAAAAGATTACTTATAACAAGTGTTCATGGCAAACACAAGGTATTATAGATTTTGTTGTTTCCACAATTTCCTCAGAAACCTTGTTCCAACATTGACAGGATATCAAATTTAATCTTTTCTATTATTCATCCTGTTTCAAACCAAATGTTCGACAAAATGACCCAACCAAAATGATGCACTATTCTTACCCACTGTGATTTCATAAATCTTTTACCTCTGAAACTTCGGGCATATCGATCGTCTGAATTATCAGCTGCGCCATCGGATCCCCCACTTTCACCTCGAAATCTGTATAAGAATGATTGAACAGAATGACCCCCACCGGACCTCGGTAATCACTGTCGACCACGCCTGCGCCGATGGCTATCGAGTGTTTCCAAGGTAATTCCGTTGGCAGAGCTACATAGCAAATACAGTTTCGTTTCAGAGTAGAAATAGATAGATAGATTTCTTGCTTGCACGGAATATTTGGAAAACATTACCAATCCGACCATAAGTTCTTTGAGGGATGTCTATGCTCAGATCGGTGGGTATCAGAGCTTTTCCTCTGGCTGGAACCTTCGTCTCCATCGCACTACAACAAAAGAACTTCAAATATTAGATTTACATCCAAAAATGCAGATTTCATAGAATAAAAAAAAAAAAAAAAGAAACGGAGAACCAATCCACCTCGCGAGATCGTAACTGATGGAGAGAGCAGAGGTTCTAGAAGGGAGAGTAGATTTATTGGAGACTCTCTTCACTTTGAGAAGAGGATGAGTTTTAGCAGGTGCTAAATCAGCGCCATTTAGACGATGAAGAAGCTTCGGAACCTTAGGGGACGGTTCTTTCACTTGAGGGCTATTCCATTGTGGTAAAGACTGCGCCATTCCCATTGCGTTCTGATAACCCAAACGGATTGCCGGAAAATTGTCGAATTTGAAGAGGAAAAAGAGCGGAGGAGATCTGAATTTTTGCAGCAATGGAGGCAACGAGCGACTCTGGCCGAGAAAGGGGAGAAGGGGAGTTTGCCCTTGGTTTTTCCTTTCTCCAGAGTCTGCTGCAAACTCTCCTTTGTAAGTTCAGCCGCGGGAATCCTTTTATTTAAATAAATTTCCTTTTATTCAATATTCTTCAAACCCACCTATTTTATTTCAATTGCCGCCAATGATTTGCCCACAAAAAGAGAAATGAACCTCTTTCAAAATCCTTCTTGCTCTCGAAAACTGTAACAACCTAAATTAAAATTCCCAAAATTTTAGAAACTTTCCAAAACAAAATTTGATCAATCCCTCTCTGTCTAACTCTAAATGGATCAAATCATAATTAAATTATTCAATTAAGGATTTAACCTTAATCGGGAGACCTCTTCCTCACATATCTAAAACAATCAACCTAAATCATGAAAGTTTCCAAACGTCAGAATCAATTATAGCAATTTTCCCAATTCAACCCAAATCAAAACCCTAAACTGATTTAGCTTCCTATTTTGATAACTGTTTAGGAAATCCTTCAAAATCAAATCAATTCCAAAAACTCCTTTTCCCTAATCCAGTTAACCAAAGCCCTAATTGAGCTAAGTTTCCTAATCTTCTACACGGTTTGGAGCTGTGTCAGGAAACTTGAAATGTTTCCTTTTCTTGTCGTTGAATCTGGACCTCTGGAAGTCCAGATTTGTGGAGAACCTTATAAGGAAGGAATGGTGAGACTACCCTATAAATAGAGAGTCTCACCGAGGGAGGAAGACACACCAACTTGGAGAAAAAAAATACTCACCTCTGCTGCGAAAAATCCTTCTTGAAACAAACTTCCCTCCAGCCGAGACACCCATCGCCACGACGATCTCCTCCCGCAGCAACCGGCGACGGCGAACATCCGACGACGAGAGAAGAGCTCTCGACGCGAAGCAGAGGAGAGCTCTGCCTTGGTGTTTTCGAGGGACGAAGAAGAAGACAGGGGAAGAAGCTCGGTCAAAAGGAGTCAAGTTGACCGGTCTAGTTCAAGTGACTTGACCCGACCCAAACCGATCCGACCCGACCCGACCAAAACAGATCCAGTTTTGACTCAACCCGAACCAAACAGATCCAATTTCGACCCGACCCGACCCAACCCAAATTCATCTTCGACCCATTTAAGGTTTGACGGTAACGATATTCTGCCCAAATCTCTTTCAAGGATTTATATCGTTATTTACAGGAAATTAATAGATAAACTATTTTTGTAAGGTTTCCGACGATTTTCAACGTTCGTTCAACACTCTAAATCATCCTAACGTCCTAACTCTCTCAGAATCCAGGTAAGTGGTACACTTACAACGTTTTGGCCATAGGCCCTACATCACAAGACATATAATATTTTTTGTTATATTTATTTTGTTATTAAAGTCGTATATTTTTTTATTCTGTCATGCACGAGTAGATATTGACACATGATATAATTAAGATAAAAATTATAGGTCATCTTGCATGCGTATGAATATGATGGAATTGACGAAAACTCTGAGATGGATAATGAAAGCCTGAACGTATGAAACCTTGTGATAGCTAATGAAAGCTTGAAACTTGGTAGGGCTGGAAAATGAATTCCAACCAGTATGTAACTTGCAAACTTAAAAACTTGGTAATGCATGAGATTAAACATTTTATGCACGTGTTTCCACTTACTGAATTTATCTCACGTCTTAGTCTTGTGATGTAGATGAATTTTTAACAGATGATTACTTTGGACTGATCGAGGACTTTCCTGAAGTAGAAGAGCATACAGAGGGGAATATTGATTATGACAACGATGGGTCAGCAGAATGAATTTTATTACAGTTTAAGTATTTCGAGAAAATTTTATATAATGTTTTGATAAGTTTTGCATTAGATTTTTCAATGAATTATGTTTTGATTTAATAAAATTTTAATTAGATGTTTTAATAGGACATGATTATTAAATTTTAACCATAATAAATGATTTTAAATTATTATGTTGTCTTATTAAATGCTTCCGCCAAAAGTAATTGTTTAATTAATTAATTCTGTAAATTAGGGTTTATAACCACCAATTTTAACCTAATTTTGCAAATCGCTTTGGAAAAAATTTTAGGGTTTTCAAAATTGGGGAAAATATAATTGAGACGTTACAAAAACATAAAAGAAATTATAGTGGAACTGCAAGTCATGGTGTAAAAAATGGTCGGTTCTCGGTTCCACAAATCAGGAACTGTGAATCGACCTGGAACTGAGAACTGATTCTTAGTTTCTACTCATTTGCAAATTTGGCAACCAAGAACTAAAACCGAATCTCGGTTCCGAGTCGGTTCTCGATTCTTTTTTGTTCTTGTCCACCCCTAACGGTGGGAGTCTCTCCTTCATTTCTACAGAGCTGTTTCAAATCTAGATTGAGAAATGATATTTGTCGATAAAACAAGTTATTAATTTATCTAAGTTGATATATCATGGAACTCCACAAAATTTTCAAAGAATTCAATAACAGCAAATTGTTAGAATAAATGATTAAGCACCTCCCTTATTGTCTACTCAAAAAATCCATTAATAATAGTGACTTTTGAATGTTAAATCTTCCAATATTCCTATTAAACGATTGTCTGCCATTTAAATGTTAGAACGAAGAGAGAAAGGTCTGTGCTTTAATTGTGATGGAAAATTCATCAGAAACCATAAATGTAAATTAAAACTATTTGTGCTAATGCTAGAAGACAATACAATTATGTTTCTAATTTGGTAGAATCAAATAATTAGAATGCTTCTGCAATTACAGAACATGAACAAATAGATTTGCGTGCTATAAGTTTACATGCTTTACTTGGACAACAATTTACGAGAACCATACATTTTGTGAGATCCATTGCTAGAAAAACTGTACAAATTTTAGTGGATTGAGGTTCTACACACAACTTTATTCAAGGCAGGTTGGTGCAACAATTAAGTATGAGAGTTCACCCTGTTAACTTAAGAGTATTATACTTAAATTGTTTTAATGATGAATTATTAATTTAATAATAAGTTGTTTATAATGTGAATGTGTCTAAATCACTTAATGCTTTAAGTTATTCTTATTCTTCATCGAAAATACCTTGCAAAATGGGTATTTAGTTGTAACGACCTGATTTTTCTTTTCTTAAAACGTGTCATTTTGAAAGATCTTTTCCTTAGAAATTATATAAAATTTAAAGCTTTTTTTTTCCAGTTAAATCCTTTCATTCTCAATTGCTTAGCGGAAAACTTTTCATTCTTGAAACCATTTAAAAGACGATAAAAACATAAACTGCATGTGTTTTATAAAGTTACATGGCATGTGCATTGCATAGTTATTTTATTTTGCTTACTGAGCTTTAGGCTCACAGTTTAAGACTTGTGGTGTAGGTATGTGTGGTATTAAGGATAGGAGCAGTTGACGGAGCATTTATGTGTTGCAAGCTTGGGGCTGAATAAGCCAAAAGGTGAAGGTTAAAAAGACAAGTGTAAATGGTTTAGTAAATTTTTTTAATTTGTAAAGTATTCATTGTTTTAATTTAAGACAAACTTTGTAAAGGTTTTTAAGAAAATGATTTTATATCCCTAGTCTCAAAACGGATGTCCCTCGATTTAAGAAGACTATGGCGTTCAGGCTGCCACAGACGTCCGTCTTTGGCCGAGGGATGTCCATTTAATGTTCGAATGACTTCTTTGAACACTAAACGACCTCCGTTTTGTGCAGCTGAGCATCCCTCAAATGACTTACGGTTTCAGCTCCTAATAGATTTTCGTCAAATACAATATATTCATCAATTACATTACCAATACAATACATCCGTATATAACTATCTAAAACATAATTCACAAATTTAAGTTACATATACTTTCTCAGCATTCAATGAAAAACAGTTAGGTATTCACCCCAACGAACTCAACGTGGATTTTCTTTTCTTTTTTCTTTTATTAAGTAATTTATTTTGTTTCCTTATAAGAATTCAACTACTCATTATTTAAGTTAAATTAATTCAAAATATTTAAATTATTATTTATCGTCTATCACTAATTTGACGTGCATCACACTATGATTATATTCAAGATTTTCACTATAAACTAAATTTTGAACTGAATAATTTGAGGTTTTTTTTAGTGAATCGAATTGCTGGACTCAACCTTTCTGTGGTGTCTCTACAAACGGAAATAGTCCCATCATCGCATTCCAACATTTGATTGAGTTGATGGGTTAGTTGTAGACAACTAAAATGGTGATTGTTGGAGTGGAAAGAGCTGAATTGCTGTCTGAAAGCTATCTAGCAAAAAATTACTAAATTATGAAAAATTATCATTGCTACTATCGCTATCATGTTTGTCGTTTACGTTTTAATAACGAACCACGGCGGTTTGTCATGAGACCGCGACGGTGTCTTGAGACGCCGCGACGGTTTGTCATGAAGCCAGCGACGATCTCATGACTGGCGGTTTGTTACAAACTTTTTATTACAAATTTGAGGACTTAAACACGTGATTTGGACCCGAGAAAGGGGGGTTATAGGGTAAACCCAATGACAAGTGATAGATCTCTGAGAGAACTTCGATTTGATACCTTTTAGAGCCGATTCTGACACTTGTAGCGAAAGTTATGATATTTTAAAGTTAAAGAGGTAAAAAAAATATTTTCATAACTAATTCAAAGTCCATAGCGATTCTCAGTTTAAGCCCTCAAATTTGCGATAAAATTTTTTTTACAAATTGTTAGTCATGAGACCGCTGCGGTCTCTTATGACAAACTGCCGCAACATCTTAATACATCTTTGCTGTTTGGCATCACACTGCGGCGGTCTCTTGAGACCCCGCGGCGGTTCAGATTAAATTTAACTTTCTTTTATTGGAAAATCACAAAACTATGATAGTTTGTCTATGAATTATCCTGGCTTCATATCAACTTATTAATGATAAATATGATAATAATATTAACTTTGTCTTTTTTTTATACGGTAATTATTAATTTATTAAAAAATAAAAGATATTAATTTAATTTCTCATTTTCCCTGTGATTCATAAGCAAACATGCTATCATGATATGCTGTCAAGGATATCAACGAGAATAATCTCTCTCTCTCTCTCTCTATATATATATATATATATATATATATATATTCTCTGTTTGCAGGTCTCTCATGGAGTTCATCTTCCATGGGTTGGCAAAGATGCTTTTAATGCACGAAACTATCTCTCTCTCTCTCTCTCTCTCTCTCTCTCTCTCTCTCTATATATATATATATATATATATTCTCTGTTTGCAGGTCTCTCATGGAGTTCATCTTGCATGGGTTGGCAAAGATGCTTTTAATGCACGAAACAACTATTAAATAAGATGTCGTCCTCTATTTATTCTTTTTAATAGATTATTTTATTAGAAAAATTACATTAAAATTTGGATTCATAAGCAGACTGAGACTATGCTCCATTTAATTACATAATTTATTAATATAATTGTTCAATTTCATTTTTAATGTTTTTTTTTATAAATATATAATCTACATAGATATCATAAGAAATTCGCCATTTGAACGTTAATACCTGAGTCTTCGACTTAATTTACGATTAACTAATGTAGTTTTAATCTTCCACAGACAAAACATTTATAAGAAAGTAGGGAAATTAACAAATCAACCATTGTATTTTATGATCAATGACAAGTCAACCAATATGTTATTTATGTTAACAATTTAACCACTAAACTATACAAAATTGACGTTGAAAACATCATTGTCACGTTTGATATTAAAAAACGTTGTCGTTCTGAACAAGGGAAAGATGATTTACCATTACGTAAAGTTTGTAAATAAAGAAAAAATTCATTGTTTTATTCGTAGAGAAATGTAGACAAATTGTGATTATCTCATGGACAGTAAAACTGTGGCATCTCGCCCTGTGAAGGCCAATAAAGGCCCAGGTATGGGTCCGGCCCATATCAAGGGGCACAATCTCACATCGCTTGAGAGAGTAGAAAATGCATGGTATATAAGCATGAATCCCCTGCCTACCTAGTACAACGCATTTTTGGCTAACCCCAAAAACAAACCCGTACGGGTTTCGGCCCAAAGAGGATAATATTGTACTGGGAGCACCGGGGGACGTTACAAAAACAATTCTAAATCATCTTAAATCTTTACATTATATATTATTTTACAAAATCTTCTAAATTTTAAAACTAAAAAAGATTAAAATCATAATATACAATATTTTCTCAAATTCATTCTTTATGGGTATTAACTTTTTTTCCACTGAAAATCTCTAAAATTATGAGTTCTTGTAGTTTTTTCCATGGATATTAGAACTCGAGTTCTCGAAAAGTTAACGGCAATGTTTGCTCTATTCATTTTTCATAGTTCAATATTTAAATTGTTAGTAAAAATTATTCAGTGATTGATTTATCATTGATTTTATTGTACAGTGGTTATTTTATTAATTTCCCATCAAAGTATTATTAGTTTTTTAGTTATTAGAAAACAAATTTGAGTACCAAGGAACAGTTAAACCTATTCATTTTCATTTTTTATTTTTTGTAAATAAAAAAATTCAATTTTTGTTTTGGGTGAATGATAGTTGATATATATCCCTGTATTTAACAAAAATAAAATTAACAAAACAACTATTAAACTATAATATTAATGATAAATTAACCATTAAATAATTTTTACTAATAAATAAAATACTCAACTATAGAAAATAAATTAAGTAAGTATCGTTGTTAACGTGTTGAAATAAACATTACCGCAAAAATAATGACGAAACATTACTGTACTGGAGTTCTAATTCTACTTTAATTTTATGCTAAAATCGCAATAATTGAGGCAATTTACCTCGAAGACAATGTTGGGAAGCTCCGTCATCATCTTCTCGTATTCGAAAATTATTTCCATGTTTTCAATTTTTTGAATGTCTTCCGAAGGCTCATCCCTCCTCTCAATTTCACCCCTCTAGTTCTCATTATCATCTTCTATTTTCTTTTTATGGTCTGTTGCTGTGATGCTGTCCATTTCTCATCATCAATTAACAAAATAATTAACAAAACAACTATTAAACTATAATATTAATGATAAATTAACCACTAAATAATTTTTGCTAATAAATAAAACACTCAACTATAGGAAATAAACGAAGTAAACATCGTTGTTAACCTGTTGAAATAAACATTACCACAAAAATAATGGCGAAACATTATTGCACTGGAGTTCTAATTCTATTTTAATTTTATGCTAAAATCGCAATAATTAAGGCAATCTTACCTTGAAGACGATGTTGGGAAGTTCTGGCATCGTCTTCTCGTATTCGAAAATTATTTCCATGTTTTCAATTTTTTGAATATCTTCCGACGGCTCATCCCTCCTCTCGATTTCACCCATGCAGTTCTCATTATCATCTTCTCTTTTCTTTTTATGGTCTGTCATTGTCCAGTTCTCATCATCAATGACTCACTTTTCGTAGTGGAAAAAAAAAATTTAACTAAAAATATAACAGCGATATTTGCTCAATTCATTTTCATATTTCCCCATGAAAAAATGTCTCTCAAACGTCTGTGTCAACTCACAGATGTCCATGTATACCTCTTTACAAGAAGGCGGACGATTGTATTTATATGACGAATGCCTGGGTCTTCACGTTTACATAGACGCGAACTTTCGTAATAAAATAACGAACGTATGTTAATTTGTAAACGTTAATAAGAAGGATATTTGTACATTCAAATATATAATTTCAAGCATTTTTTTATAAGTCTGGGTCAAGACATCTTTTCAACTCCAAGGGACACAAAAAAAATGTGACGGTGAGTTTTGTATATTTCATTTATTATATTTTAGGATTTTAGTTAATAAAATTAGTTTAAAATTTGATTTATTATTGACCTTATAATTCATAATTTTTTTCATTAATTATCCAATATTAAACTTATTCAAATTATTTTATGATTTAGTAATGGCTACATTGAATAATTGCTTTTATTTAAAAAATAATAATAATTGGATGTTGGTAGACCCGATAAATATATTTTCAAATTTTTATATTGATATAATTATTTTAGAAAAATTAACAAAACAACCAATGTATTATGGAATTAATAACAAATTATCCATTAAACAAATTTTGCTGACAACTTAAACACTGAAGTATGAAAAAAGAACTACGCAAATATCGACGTTAATTTGAGAGAAATGACTCGACCATATCATTTCAGAGAATTCGCTGTGAAAAAAAGCTAATACCCTTGGAAAAAATTGCAAAAACTTATAATTTCAGAAACTTTCAGTGGAAAAGAAGTAATGCTTATGAACAATGGATTTAAAAAAAAAATTATATAAGTTGATTTTAATTTTTTTTTAATTTTATAATTTAGAAGATTTTGTAAAAGAATATATAATGTTTTAGATGTCGAATAATTTAAAATTTATTTACTGTTTATAGTATAATCACAATTTGTCTGTTTTTTTTTTACGAAGAAGACAATAGATTTGTTCCTTATTTGCAGAGAAAAGTTTGAAAATTCAGGAAAAATAATTTTTCTTTAGTCCTATTTCAAGTACTCACTTTCCTTAGCAGAAATTTGTTTTTCCTCTAAGAAAAGTAATTTTTTCTGAGCCATATTTCAAAAATTCACTTTTGACAGCGAAAATACAACATTTCATAGCAGAAAGACAACGTTTTTTAATGAAAAACGTAACTATAATGTTTGCTTCATTTTTTTTTTCATAGTTGAGTGTTTTATTTATTAACAAAAATTATTTAATGATTTATTTGTCATTTATTGCTTAATGCATAGTTGATTTGTTAATTTTCTATTATTTTATTTATTTATAGTTGAATTAATGAATAAACAAAATGATCTTTAAATATATTTTCATAATAATTCACATCTTTTCCTCTTAAATTACATCTGTTCTCTAGTATAAAATTATAAATCATACTGGATAAACAAATTTTTAGATTTAAAATTAATTATAATATTTATATCTAAATATGTGTACACATCTTATGATTTTATTTTGGAAAATTAATAAAATAACCATTGAACTATGAGATCGTGACAAAAGAAACACTATATAATTTTTACTAACAAATAAAATACTGAAATATAAGAAATGAATTATACAAATATCACTGTCACGTTTTCTGTTAAACTTTTTCTAATTCTCCTTTATCTCTCTGATGACTTTGTTGGCTTGATTATCAATAAGTTTTTGCAATTCATCCTAGAATAAATTTATATAATTTTTTTTTATAAATTTAAATAGTTCAATAATCTGAAGTCACCTATCGAAAATGAAAGATTTCCAAGTTTGTGCAGTTAAATCCAAATAGTGAAAACAAGTCTTCTGTTGCAAAAAATGAGTCATTGAAATAGAATTTATTTTCTGAAGCAGAAAGTGAGTTTATACTGCATAAAATATTCGATCTGGCTGCAGCCAAAATGATTCGCTTTACCTTAGAAACGAGTATTTTCATAGCGAAAATGAGTCTTTCGATACATACTTTGATTATTATTATTTTAAAATTGATCGAGTCTTTCTAGAATTGGCGATTTGGGTGGGCATAGTTTGGGATTTACCACAGATGGGCAATAGGCATGGGCGAGGACACCGTAGTCTTGTTCTGTAAAAGGAAAGAGAAGAACATTTGCTTGGAAGGATGAATTCTTTTGTATTTTCATGTTCCTTTCCATGCCGCGCTGGTCCTTTGCTCAGTCTGTTCTTGGTTTTTCTGGAATAATCTCATTAAAAGAATGGAGAGTTCGAGCATAGGATAATCTCTTTTTCTTTTTGTTCTTTCTGCTGCTGCCTTCCTCTTGTCTGGCACAGAGAATGTTAGTTGAAAAAGGTCGACCCTCCCTCCCTCCCTCTCTCTCCTTCCCTTCTTCTCCTTGTTCTTCTCTCTTCCTTTTATCGTCTCCTGCAACTTTAAAAATGCTTCCTTTTTTTATCAGATTCAAAGTGGGTGCTTCGTTTCACTCTCTGGGTCAGATTATTCCATGAAAAGTTGCTTTCTTTTGGGGGTTGGAGGGGATTTTGCTTGGGGTTTTATCGCTCACTCTCTTTCTCTCTCTAAAACCCTCTCTCTGTCTACTTCGAATGTTGTCAACTACAAGTCCACAACCCAACTGGTCAAAGCAAACGTCTCTTTTTCCCCTTTTTTTTTTGTCTGGGTTTGTTGGGAAAGTGTATGGTGTTCATTCATATAAACGTGATTTTCCCATTTTCTCGTGAGCTTTCAAAGCACACGCTCATCTCTTACCTCTCCTCCAATCGATTTTGCAGTAAAACGGAAAAAAAAGAACAGGAAAATCTAAAACAAGAATTTCCTCGACGCCTGTCAGGCAGTTCATTTCTTTCACTCTTCTTAGCTTCTTCTTTTCTACCCCTCTTAATGGAAACCATGGACCAGCATCGTCGAAAGCAAGCAAAGACCACCCATTTGGATTCTGAAGGTTTTCTCTGTCATCTTCACTTCTATTTCCCCCCTCTTTTTTTTCTGGGATTCTTCCTCTCCTTTAATTCATTCTTTCATAATCATTTATTCTGCTCTGTTTCGTTGAGAATTCCGTCAGCGTCTGATACGAAATCTTGTTTACTTTTCTTGAGACAGAGATTAGTAGTATTGAGTGGGAGTTCATATCCATGACTGCTCAAGAAGTGGATCTCATCCACAGAATGCACAGACTGGTCGGAGACAGGTAAGTTCCAAGAGAGAAAACAGAGGTTTTCATCACTCTTTTTTTATTTTTCTCAGAAGTTCTTGCAGAGTTTGATAATGTGCTACTAAAACTCCTTTAAATCCATTAAAGCACCAAGTAGAAGAAGCACTTCTGAACTTTATCGGCTTAGTCGGTCATCAACTGCAACAGAAACTGAATTTGGAACTGTGTTTTTGTAAATCTGTAGATAATTGAGGCTCTTAGATTCAGTTCTTGACATTTACAATGAAAAACTGGGTTTTTATTCAGGTGGGATCTGATAGCAGGCCGAGTTCCGGGCCGGAAAGCAGAAGAAATAGAGAGGTATTGGATAATGAGTCATCATGAAGTGTATGCAAAGAGAAGAAGAGAATGTAGTGATAAGAACTGTAAAATGTGGTGATTGATATTAGTTGCTTCAAAAATTGGATTGTGTTCTTCGTTTCTGCTCAATCATCTCTCAAGAACCTAAAGCTTAAATCCATAATCACGTTGAACTACAAAGTCAGACTGTATGCAGTTGTCTGATTCTTTTTCTCCCTGAATTTCACGGTGGCCGGCTCTGTTTTACAACGCGGGTTCACCGACATGATTCAATAAAATTCGAGTCTACGTTGGATCCGAACAAATTACCAACCAAAATGAAGAAAAACGAAGTTGAATACCAATTTGGAGTCGTACTATTGTTTAAAACCTGTAAGAATTTAATTATATACTAGTTTTATAATCGAATGCTACGACGGTGGAATTACCGCATCGTCGAGAGCGAGCCGGAGATTACCTGCGGTTGTCACCTCCGGCGCCGTCAATAGCAGACATGACATTAATACACAGGTCTTGAGAATTGAGGCCTTGGTAACTTTATGGTATCTTTCAGGTGACATGAATACGCCGGTACTTTTGAGCTCAAACAATAACTCAAAAGTTTGACTCTTTCTCCACTCCTCGCGCATTAAAACCCAGAAAACTCAAGAAAAATAATGATAAAAGAAGAAAACCTTCGTTTTTAATGGGGTGTCGGCATCATTTGTTGTCTTTTGAGCGACGATCAACCCTCCCCTGATTAAAAAAACCCAATTTTTAAAACAATATGGCGATCTGGGCTTCAAGCCAGTCATCACTTCCGATGAGGAAGCAGAAAACTTTGACCAACCAAAAAAAAAAAAAAAAGATATTATAAAGAAAAAACAAATACAGAATGTTTTTCCCCATAATCAAATTGATATATGAATTAGTTATAATTAATGTATGGGAGGTGTGCAATCTCAAGTCTACTTGGAGAAAGGAAAAAGAGCAGAATATAAGTGTGTAATTTTCCTTCTTCATTAGATACGTTTTGGGTGGGTAAGTCACGCCAAAGCAAACTCGTGCAGGCTGAGGCCCAAAGTGGACAATATCTACTGGACGGGAGTTGGCTTCTTATACTTATGGTATCAGAGCTAGACCCAGTTTGTTGTGGTCACGAAGACGTGGGCCCCCGAAAGGGGGTTGATTGTGATATGGAAGGGTGTGCAATCTCACATCGACTTGGGGAAGGGGAAGAGAGCAGAATATAAATGTGCAGTTTGCCTTCTCCAGTAGACGCGTTTTTGGTGGGTAAGTCACGCCAAAGCAAACCTGTGCAGGCTGAGGCCCAAAGCTGACAATATCTACTGGGCGAGAGCTGGCTTCTAACAAGCATTTGATGCAAAAATGATACTTTTTGTAGTAGAAAAATGATTGAACTTGCTTTTTCTCAGCGGAATGCAAGTATTCACAACAAAAAAAGTATTGTTCACTGCGAAAATGATATTTTCTATACCAAAAATGGTAATTTTTACAACGAATATTTGTTTCTGCGGCAAAATCTTATTTTTCCAGCATAAATGTATCTTTTGTTGAGAAAAATACGCACGATGATTAAACTTCTTTAACCTTAGTATATAACTTTACATTCCGCTCTCGATAGAACACGTCAATCACAGCGATTTCCAAGCAAATTTTGAACCCTAACTTCACATTCTGCTTTCGTGACAACGACGTTTGTCTTGTTCATTTATCATATTCCAGTATTTTATTTGTTAGTAAAAATTATTTAGCGTATGACTTGTCATTCATTTCCTATTTCAAAGTTGATTTTATTAATTTCCCAAATAAGAATAAGAAATTACGTATTTTTATTTATATATATATATATATATAAAAGAGAATTTCTAGAGTTATAAAATTGCATTAATTCGATATTTTTTCGTACTTTATAATTCTTATGTCTTAATGTTTGATAAATAATTAAAATAAATTATTAATTAAAATAATATTCTTGGTAAAACAATATTAATCAGGCCCCTTGGTGGTAATGTCCTACGCATTTGCACCGTCTGATAAAACCTCAATCATCGGGGCTCGCCGTAGCGAATCAACAATGTAATGTCATTTGTGGGTCCCAAAGCGAGATCGTCATTGGACGGCTGTAGTTAGTTGGGAGAGTGGGTGAAAAAGACCGTTCGATTAGTCAACGGTGGGGATTAGTCCAGAAACCGAAAGAAAATTTGATGACGAAGTATTTAGACGGTGCAGATCTCACCAAATTTCATTAGATTAGATGGGCCGCTTGCAACACAAGTCAAACGTCCCAAGTCAACACCAATGGGAAATCGTCAACCCGGGTCCACGTCATTCTTCTCTCACTCTCTTTTAATTTTCATATTTAGTTAATTAAATTTAATTTAGATAATAAAAATTAAATTAAATTAAAAATGATGGATTAATCAAAATATAATTAATTAAATTTATTGTTTATGTTTTTATAAATTTGGAAAACTTGATAAATTACAATAATTAAAATAATTATTAATTATATTTATTAATTTTTGTAGCATTAACAAATACAATTACAAATAATTTGATTTATTTGAACGAAAAACAAATACAAAACCGGCCGAGATATCGGTCAACGGGTTAGAGCACTACAAGAGGGTCTGAACTAAGAAAATATGCCCACGATTCAAATGATTCCTTTATCTCCCTAGCGAATAAGCTAGATTCTTCCTTCCATAAACTCTCTGAAAACAGAGTTGTTTTCTCGTCAAGAAAAAGCTCCCAGTCGGAATAAGGAAAATGAAAATTATCGGTCATTAACGGAGAATCTATCGTCAAGTAATCGCCGGAAATCGCGGACTGGTTCGTTTCGCCTTGAGAGTCTTGTAAAGTTTCGGAAATCGGCGGAGATTTATGTGTTTCGGGTTCGACGATGTGTTTCGGCGGTTCATCTTCTGCTCTTAACTGAGTTTTGTGAAGGACTGAAGTTGGAGTAGAGAGGAGGGTTCGAGACTCCTCGCCGGAATGATCGCCTGAACCGTAACCCGAAATTGAGGGAGGGTCGATCTCCGGTAACTCTCTTGTCGGAGGAGTGATAAAATTAGTGAGAGCGTTTGCTCCTTTGAGCTTAATAGCTGCTCTATCGTAGATCATAGCTGCTTCTTCTGCAGTATCGTAAGTACCCAGCCATAGCCGTATACCTCGACTACCATCTCGAATTTCCGCAGCCCATTTTCCCCACGGCCTCTGCCGAACTCCTCGATACTTTCTTCCGGAAGCCGGAGACTCTTTGCACCGCTTCCGGCTTAGTTGAATGTCTCCGGTAGGTCTTTTCCGGCAATTAGAAACAATATTATTATCTTGAGAAGCCGTTTCGATGCAAATTTCGTTAACGCACCGTTTCAATCGCCTTCTGCGGAAGAAGTTATCTTCCTCTTCGTCGCTGGAGGTGTCGGTAGCATCTGGGTCTGTAACGGAAATCCGTACAAGCTTGGGACCGGTGAAGTCTCTTTCAAACGGCCTTTTTGCCCGCTTCGAAGTGTAATTTTTTGGGGTCAGACTTTTATGCTCCGTGTGCATGATCGGGTGTAAGATAGTCTGATGATCCATAGTTTAGAGAGAGAAAGAAAGAACTGAAACGAGTAGAAGGAGAGAGAGAGAGACAGAAAAAAGCGAACTGTGGACGGGAAAGATAAAGAAAGAGAGGAGAGTCTGAAGTAGGAGTCTGCAAAGTTAGAATAAGAAAGTGGGAGAGGGTTTCAAGCTAGAGAAACATAAACCAGAATCACTCTCAGAAGCTGCTTTCTTTTCCAGGCTATTGAAAGAGAAGAAGAAAAAGAAGAAGAAGAAGAAAAGCAACCAAGAAATTACACCCTCGATCTCTCTCTACCCTATATCCTAAGAAGGAGACAGGGTCGAGAGAGAGAGGAAAGGAAAAGCTTTGAGTGAGAGAGAGAGAGAGAGAGAGGTAGGTTTTAGAGAGAGAAAAGGTCGATTTGGAAGTCTTCAATGGAAGAAAATTAGAGTATAGCCAACACCGAAACCTCCATATTTCACAATTTAATACCTCATAACTATCAATTATTGATTAAACTGCTCCTGGTATCCACAAATAATGAAACAACACATGTTCAAATTTTCAAGACTCTTCTTCTACCCGGCATGACTTTAAATTAAAATATTTGACGTTCGGCCGTCTGATTCCTCTGTTTCTTCGCGGTTGCCATTGAAGTGCGAAGAAATGGGATTCTCGATAAACTTCAGTGCAAGTCAGTCCGCCATGAAAGTACTCGTGAAACCCGAGATAAACTGAACCCAATCCCTTATTTTAATGTTCCCTGTTCTTAAGTGTAGATTGGTCTGCAGTTTCAGCAGCCATGATTTCATAAATGATGGATAGAACTGAAGGAGGCTAGGACTAGGAGCCATCACATTTGACTTTGACTCCTACTAGAGTGAGGCTGGTGTGAGCAAATAAAAAAAAAACTACTTCAATTTAAATACATGAATAAGAGTATTATCACATCTCACTTCTAAATCCTTTCACTGTAGTGGAGTTTTTAATTTCATCTCTCACACACTACCATTTCTACCATGGGTGTTACCATCTTTAGATGATTTTTCAAATAGAGATTGTAACAGTCTTGTAGACTTTAGGATGATCCAGGTAAGAATCTGATCCATGTAAATAGAAGTACACAATCTCACATTATCTGAGAGATTAGAAAATACATGATTTATAAATATGGTTCCTTTTGTGTCTAGTACAATACGTATTGAGCTAATTCCAAAAACAAAATCGTGTGAATTTTTCAGTTCAAACCGATCAATATTGTACGGGGAGTACTGAGGGACGTTAAGAGTACTAGATTCCCTAAACAATTCTTGGAGAGAGGATGTGATAATTGATAGAAAATATTTAGTGAAAATATGTAATTAATATACCTAATATGAGAACTTCTAAGATAGTTATGGCTTACATTTCTTCTCTTTTCTAGTGATCAAATAATTAGTAATATGATACCATACAATCCTTGGACCACCTGACCTATTCTTTATTCATATTGTTATTAGACTAACATATGTACATCAATGTAGTTGCTCCACTTGTATTATTTTAAGCAAATCTAAATATGCTTCAGGGAATCAAAGTGGAGTCATATATTATGAGTATAGTAGCTCAGCACTACTCCATCAGCAAACGTGGGTAAGATCTTTCAATTAAAGGCAAGCCAGTTCCCTCAGGACGAGTTGTACGATTCTAAAGTTCTCTTGAGAAATTTAAGTTTCCAGCAATTTCTCCCATTGTTCTATCATCTTTTTCCTCCAGGCCATATCTGTGTCTGATTACCAAGATTTCCCTGGGTTTGGAAGAGTCAAGCTGCAAGAAGTTTCATATATGAAGAAAAACGAAGTTGAATACCAATTTGGAGTCACAAACCTGTAAAAATTTAATTATATACGAGTTTGATAATCGAATGCTTCGACGGTGGAATTACCACATCGTCGAGAGCGAGCCGGAGGTTACCTTCGGTTGTCACCTCCGACGCCGTCAATAGCAGACATGACATTAATACACTCGTCTTGAGATTTGAGGCCTTGGTAACTTTATGGTTGTTAGAGTATATATGTATATCCATTATAGGTTTACACTCACTGATGGTATGGGCTAACAATAATCTGTTAGCCATTGTATTTTCATCAACTGTATTTCTTCTAGAGTTTTCCCTTCCACATATATAAAAGGGAACTCCATTCATTATCAATATACAAGAGCTTTACTCATTTCTACTTGGTATTCGAGCCTTCCGATAATTCTTCTCATGGCTTCTTCCAGCAAAACTCTCCATCCGACTTCTCCTTCAGATTCTCCCACTCTGGTTACCCCTTTTGACTCTTCTTCCCTTCCTCCTTTTCCGGCTATTAACCAAAATCTCTCTGTCAAACTGGATTCCTCCAATTATTTGGTCTGGAAATCTCAGATTCTCAATATTGTCATTGCTAATGGCCTAGAAAAATTTCTTGACGAAAACATCTCACCTCCTCCTACTCTTCTTTCTGAGTCCAGCTCTCAACCCAATCTTGCTTTTGCTATTTGGCAACGCTATGATCGCCTACTTATGAGCTGGCTTTATGCCTCAATCTCTGATTCTCTTCTGCCTCAACTTGTTTGCTATACTTCTGCCTCTGCAATTTGGCATTCTCTTGCTCGTTTGTTTTCTTCCTCTTCACTGGCCCGTATCATTGACCTTCGCAGTCAGCTTCATTGTTTATCTAAAGACGGGGTATCTGCTTCTGATTATATTCGGAAGTTCAATTCTATTTGTCACACCTTAGCAGCTATTGGCGAACCTGTCTCCGCTAAAGATCAGCTTATCTACCTCTGCAATGGTCTTGGTTCGGAGTATAACCCCTTTGTGACTTCTATTTCCAATCAGCAAGACATTCCCAGCGTTGAAGAGTTTCACAGCCTTCTTCTTAGCTACGATTTTCGCCTTGAAAAACAGCATTCTATTCTGCTGCTGAGCTCTCTTCAAGCCAATCTTGCTTCAGTCAATCTTGGGCAGTCCTCGAAGCTGAGCTTCCAGTCGCCCCATCCTCGATCTCCGCATCCTCCTGTCTCACCGTACGCTGGTATTCTTGGTAAGCCGGCTTCACTTTCTTTGTCTGGCCGTCCTGGTAAATCCAACAAGCAGAAGTGTCAGATCTGCCACAAATTTGGTCATTCCGCTACCGTCTGCTATCATCGACTCAACTCTTCCTTCAAGCCTCCTCCTCGTTCCTTCATGGCTGCTTCTCCTCTTCCAAACTCTTCCTGTAATCCGTATATGAATACTGCTCTCCATACTCCATCCTCACCGAACACGTGGCTGCTGGATTCGGGTGCCACTGATCATTTCACTCCTACTCAGAGTGACCTCCAGTCCGTTTCTTCCTTCAGCAGTCCTGGTCCAGAGATTGCTTTTGCTGCAAATGGTACTTCCTTCCCTATATCTTCTGTTGGCTCTGCCTCTATTACTTCCCCTGTTAAATCCCTTTATCTTCACAACGTACTTCATTCTCCATCGTTGACTTCAAAGTTAATCAGTGTTCATAAACTCTGCTGTGACAATAATGTTTCCGTTGAATTTCATCCTTCTTTTTTTCTTGTCAAGGATAGCCTCTCCCAAGTGATACTTCTCCGCGGTAGTGTTCATAATGGTCTCTACTCGCTGTCGCCGGCGTCTGTCTCTGCTGCTGCTGCTCTTCATTCTTCTTCTTCAGTGTCTTCTCCAAATGTTCTGCCTCCTGCTTCATCAATCTCTCCTTTTCACTTGTGGCATTCTAGGTTGGGACATCCTTCATTTTCAGTTCTTAAGTCTACTTTGTCTGGTTGTAATGTTTCTCTTACGTCTAAATATGGGTTTACTTGTAATGCTTGCAATTTAAGTAAATCACATCGTCTGCCCTTTTCTGTTTCTAATTCTCGTGCATCTTCGCCCTTTCAACTCGTTCACAGTGATCTCTGGGGGCCATCTCCAGAGTTATCTTGCACCGATGATCGCTACTTTATTTTGTTTATTGATGATTACAGTCGCTTTACTTGGCTCTTCCCTCTCAAAACAAAGGATCAAGCTCTTCCAACTTTTATTCATTTCTACACCATGGTTCTCAACCAGTTTAATGTCTCCATTTAGTCTCTTCAAACTGATGGCGGTGGTGAATTTCTGGCTTTCAAATCTTTTCTTCTTTCCAAAGGCATTCTCCATTGCTTTTCTTGTCCATATACGCCTGCCCAAAATGGGCGTGTTGAACGCAAAAACCGACATGTGGTTGAAGTGGGTCTCTCCCTTCTCTATCATTCTAACACTCCACTTAAATTTTGGCCTTATGCTTTCTCTACTGCGGCCCTTCTCATTAATTTTCTCCCTTCACCAACTCTGCAGAATAGTTCTACACACGCCCTTTTGTTTAACAAACGTCCTGATCTGTCCTTCCTTCGCATCTTTGGGTGTCTCTGCTATCCGTGTCTACGTCCCTATAACTCCAACAAACTTCAACCTCAGTCCGCTCAGTGTGCCTTTCTTGGGTACAGTCCTGACCATAAGGGTTATTTGTGCTATAATCTCTGCACTCAACGGTCTTCAGACCGTTGCTGTGTTGGGATCGTTGGCCAACAGCTGAGAGGCTCAGTCGAGCCCTCAGACGAGCAACAGGCAACGGTCTAGTGACCGTTGCCATCGCCACTCGCCAACGGTCTTCAGACCGTTGTAAGAAACGGTCTGAAGACCGTTGCTTCTCTGTGAGAACTTCTCACAGAGAAGTAAGCCACATGTCTGAACTTCTCAGACAGAGGAGACGATGCGGGACAGAGGCGCCGACGAAAACCACGAACGTTGGTGGACTTTGGGAGTTCCCCTCCACACGAGTCGGCGAGCTCTGTCTTGCCGGCGATCACCATTGACGTGAGCGGGTGCCGACTGACGGTCTCCTGCGAGAGGGAGATAGCGGCCTGAGGATCTCGCGACGACGCGAGAGTCGATGCAGCTTGCGGGACGTCGGACGGAGTCGGCCAGCACCCTCTGCTTCTTTGTGAGAAACTTCTCACAGAGAAGGCACGCTTCTCACAGAGAAGGGGAGTCTCACTCCCAACGGCACTTCAGAGTTCAGAGCTTGCTACTGGGCACTGGCTTCGTCCTTCGATAACCCGACGGGCGACGACGATCTTCGTCCCTCGACGCCCCGACGACGACCTTCGACGCGAGATCCAGCGCAGGCCTCGGTTCGTCGTCTCACCTCCACTCGAGTCGACGATCACCGATGGCGATGGCGATCACGCGATTCGAGCTGGAGGCTGAATCCTGGACGGGCTCGCGCGGGCTTGGCCATTCATCTGCCGGGCTGGCTCACCGGGCCTGCACCCCAGGCTCGCGAGCCCGGGCTCGGCGGGCTGGCGAGCCAGCGATTTCGGGCTCGACTCAGTGAGGATTATACCTTTAGTTCTATTTTTAAGTTGTTTTTGCATAGTTTTAAATTTTATTATTTTACACTTTCTTATTGTCACTTTTGGACTGTTATTTTTTTTGGACTGGTTTGTAAATTAATTCTAAAGTCTTCTGCTATTAATTTTGGATTATGAGAAAAGTTGGATGATTGGTCTGTTTTAGGTCAGATCATTCCCCGTTCTGTCTAAAGATCTCTTTAGGGCGTGACAGGTGTCGACATCATTTGTAATCTTTTGAGCGACGATCGACACTTCCCTGATAAAAAAAAAAATCCAATTTTCAAAACATTATGGTGATCATCAAACACTTCCAGGACAACTGGGCTGAAAGCAAGTCATCTGTTTCGAGGGAGGAAGCAGAAAACTTTGAACAACCAAAAAAATAAGAAGAGAAATTAATAAAACCAATAATGGTATATTAGGAAAACTGTGAAATCAACCATCATCCTTGACGGTTGGTCACAAACCAACCATCATCATTTGTTTTTTAACAAATAGACCACTGAACTATAGAAAATTGACGCCGCAACCATCGTTATCACGTTTACCGTTAACGCTTTAATGACAAACCGCGGTGGTTCGTCACGAAATTGTGGCGTTCTCATGACAAATCGTTTGTTAAAATTTTTTTATCACAAATTTGAAGGCTTAAACGCGTGATTTTTGGGCCGAGAAAGGTGGCCTTGGGACAAACCCATGATAAGTAATAGATCTCTGAGAGAGCTTCGATTTGATACCTTTTGGAGCCATTTCTGACTCTTATAGCCAAAGTTATGGTCTTTTGAAGTTGAAGAAGTCAAAAATTTAATAAAATTATTGGATTCATAAAACATATATATAAGGACTTTGAAGTAACATGAAACTCTTTGTTTTTCATGGCTAATTCAAAGTCCGCAGCGGTTCTCGGTTTTTAGTGTTTCATGCCTACTTCAAAGTCCTTATGTATATATTTTACTAATCCAATCATTTTATTTGATTATTGACCTCTTCAATTTCAAAATATCATAACTTTAGCCACGGAGGTCAGAATCGGCTCCAAAAGGTTTCAAATCGAAGCTCTCTCAAATATCTATCACTTGTTATTGGGTTTAACCTATGACCCCCTTTCTCGGCCCTAAAATCGCCCGTTTAAGCCTTCAAATTTGCGATAAAAATTTTTTAACAAACGGTTTATCAGGAGACCGCCGCGGTATCTAAACAATCGCCGCAGTTAGTCATTAAAGCATTAACGGGAAATGTGATAGCGATGATTGCGGCTTCAATTTTCCATAGTTCAATGGTTTATTTGTTAAAAAACAAAGGATGATGGTTGATTTGTCATTTTCCCGGTATATTGAGTAGGTGACAAGACAAATTTCAAAATAATTTTTTGAAAAAATAAAATTTTGAACTATAAGAAATAAATTATGTAAACATTATTGTCACGTTTTCTATTAAAATTTATTTTTTTCTACAATTGATAGATTGTTTTTCAGTAATGGATCTATACATTAGTAGTTATAGTTAAAGACTTACTTTTCATAGTAGAAGGCAAGTATGCGATGCAAAAGTAGTATTTTCTGTAGCGGAAATGTGTCTAGACTTACTTTCCTCAGTGGAAGTCAAGCATCCGTTGCGAAAAGGGTATTTCCCAGTGCGAAAATGATATTTTCCGCAGCGAAAAGTGTAATTTTTACAAATTATACTTATTCCCACGGCGGAATCTTAGTTCCCTCAGCGAAAATGTGTTTTCTAAAAATAAAAAATTGCATATTTTAATTTATATAATTATATATATAAGTGGATTTCAAATCCTACATTTTGTTTACGTTATAATTTTTACTTCTTATAACTTGTCAAATATGAATTCTGGAAAATAAATTATAAATAATTAAAATAAATTATTAATTAAAATAATATTCTTGGTAAAACAATATTGTATGACGTGGTCGGTCAAACAACTCGAAACTGCGACGTTTTTGGGGCGACTGTAGACAATCAAACCCCTTGGTGGTAGAGTCCTACGCATATGTACCGTCTGATTAAACCTCAATCACATGGGCTCACAGTAGAGAGTCAACAATTTGACTTCATTGTGGGTCCCAAAGGTGATTGCCATTGGACGGCCGTAGTTGGTTACAGTGGGGATTAGTCCAGAAAACAGAAAGAAAACTTGATGAGGAAGTATTTGACGGTGCAGATCTCACCAAATTCGTTAGATTACATGGGCCCTACCCCAAGAATCACAAGTCAAACGTCGTCATCAGTCAACACCAATGGGAAATCGTCTACTCGGGTCTCCACCTCAATCCTCAGTCTTGTCACTCTCTTTGCATTTTCATTTTTAGTTAATTAAATTTATCCTTAATTTAATTTATATAATTAATAATTAAATTAAATTAAAAATGACTTATTAATTAAATTTGTTTCTAGTGTTTTTCCAAATTAGAAAGCTTGACAAATTATAATTAACTATTAATATTTATAATTAATTATATTTATTAATGTTTGTAGCAAAAACAAATACATTATTTGCTTTATTTGAACGTAAGACAAATACAAAACCGGCCGGTACGTCGGTCAACGGGATCAGAGCTCCACGTGAGGTTGTGGACTAAACAAATATGCCCACGAGTCAAATGATTCCTGTATCTCCCTAGCAAATAAGCTAGATTCTCCCTCCGACAAACTCTCTGAACACAGAGTTATTATCTCGTCAAGAAAAGGATCCCGTTCGGAATAAGGAAAATGAAAATTATCGTTCATAAACGAAGAATCTATCGTCAAGTAATCGCCGGAAATCTCGGACTGGTTCGTTTCGCCTTGAGAGTCTTGTAAAGCTTCGGAAATCGGCGGAGATTTATGTGTTTCGGGTTCGATATGTTTCGGCGGTTCATCTTCTGCTCTTAACTGAGTTCTGTGAAGGATTGAAGTTGGAGTAGATAGGAGGGTTCGAGACTCCTCGCCAGAATTATCGCTTGCAGCGTAACCCGAAATTGAGGGAGGGTCGATCTCCGGTAACTCTCTTGTCGGAGGAGTGATAAAATTAGTCAAAGCGTTTGCTCCTTTGAGCTTAATAGCTGCTTTATCGTAGATCATAGCTGCTTCTTCTGCAGTATCATAAGTACCCAGCCATAGCCGTATACCTCGACTACCATCTCGAATTTCCGCAGCCCATTTTCCCCACGGCCTCTGCCGAACTCCTCGATACTTTCTTCCGGCAGCCGGAGACTGTTTGCACTGCTTCCGGCTTAGTTGAATGCCTCCGGTAAGTCTTTTCCGGCAGTTAGAAACAGTATTGTTATCTTGAGAAGCCATTTCGATGCAAATTTCGTGAACGTACCGCTTCAATCGCTTTCTGCGGGAGAAGTTATCTTCTTCTTCGTCGCTGGAGGTATCGGTGGCGTCCGGGTCCGTAACGGAAATCCGTACAAGCTTGGGACCGGTGAAGTCTCTTTCAACCGGCCTTTTTGCCTGCTTCGAAGCGAACCTTTTTTGGGTCAGACCTTTATGCTCCGTGCGCTTGATCGGGTGTAAGATAGTCCGACGATCCATAGTGTAGAGAGAGAAAGAAAGAACTAAAACGAGTAAAAGGAGAGAGAAAGAGACAGAGGAGAGTCTGAAGCAGGAGTGTGCAAAGCTAGAAAAAGAAAGTAGGAGAGGGTTTGAAGCTAGAGAGACACAAACCAGAATCACTCTCAGAAGCTGCCTTCTTTTCCAGGCTATTGAAAGCGGAGAAGAAGATGAAGAACCGACTCTCTCTCTCTCTAACGTCTATCCTAAGAAGGAGACAGTGTCATAGAGGGAAAAGGACAAGCTTAGAGAGAGAGAGAGATCGAGAGGGAGGTTTTAAAAGAAAAAAGGTCGATTTGGAAGTCTTCAATGGAAGAAAAGTAGAGTATAGCCAACACCGAAGCATCCATTTTCATCATTTAAGACGTCATGACCTATCAATTATTGATTGACCTGCTCCTGATATCTACGGATAGTCAGATACTGAAAGCACATGTTCAAATTATACGTAGATCAATGTCGTTGCTGCACTCGTATTATTTTAAGCAAATCTAAAAAAAACGTAAGAATCCTTGGAGGTAATACCCAGCAACTAGGGGTGTTCAAAACCAAACCGAACCGACAAATCGAATTGAAACTAATCAAAAAATTAAAATTGAATAAAATTTTTTTTATTAAAAAAATCGAATAAGATTCTCTTTTATAAGAACCGAGTGTTTTGGTTCGGTTACTGGTTTTAGTTTTTCAAAACCGAAAAACCGAAACCGAACCGCATAAATACGTTTATAGTGTTTTTTTTATTTTTGAAGTTCCATATTCGGTCATTCGTGCCTCAGCATCTGAAGTGATTTTAGCTCCAAAAGACCTAATAACTATTTTTTGGACAAAATTTGTTTTGAAAAGAGAAGAGGAAGAATAATTTTGTTGTTATTAATTATGTTTTTATAATTTTTATACAATTTTTATTATAATATTTGAAAAAAAAATTAATAAAGAAAAAACCGAAACCGAACCGAAACCGGAACCGAAATTTTAAAACCGAAACCGACTCGGTTCTGATTTTTCTAAAACCGATTACAGTTTTGTAATTTTAAAACCGAAACCGACTAGTTTGGTTTGATTTCACATCAAAACCGAACCCAACCGAACCATGAACACCCCTACCAGCAACTGTCATTGGTCACTCAAGAATTTGACTTCAAATTACAAATACCCAAAATAAAAACACTCAAGAAATTAAGACCATTTGAACATTTCTTATGAAAAGTATGAACGATGTATGGGACTAGTGTTGAAAAGAAAAATAAACAAGAGTAATTTCCAATAGCCCGGAGATATATGTAAAGGGAAATTAAAAAACCCTACCAAGTTAACTTTTAAATAATTTTCCTTAACAAATAAAATACTCAACTATGATAAATGAACGAAGCAAGTATCGAACGTTTCTATTGTAGAAAGTGAATCATTGAAATATGACCAAGAAAAGATGATTTTTCGCTGAGAAAATATTACTTTTCTCTACAAAAAAAGATTATTTTTCGCTACAGAAAGTGAATCATTAGAATAACACTCAATACAATACAATTATAATTGTAAAGCATGTATAATAATGAGAATTGGAAGACGATGACATACCAGAAAAAGAAAAAGAGAAAATGGTAATAAGAAGACTATGCCAGAGTTTTCAAGTAACAAGCCAAATTTCAGGAAGACACTCTTGTCTTTTTTGTTTAGCTTTTATGGGTTTTCAACATTTTTCGCAATAAAAATTACTTAATTTTTGTGAATTTAGAATAAAACTGAAGTAATAATAGAATTGTAAAATAAATTCAGTATTATTTTTTTAAAAAAATTTAACTTTTTTTCAATAAGGTAATAACAATATTTATCTTATTCATTTTTCATAATAAAATATTTTATTTATTAACAAAAATTATTTATTATTTGTGTTATAATTCATTGATTTTTTTGCTAATGTCCTTGTATATATTATCAGTAAGGTACCGTACTCAAATGGGGATAGATTCTGAAAATCACTTTATCCAAGCAAGTAAATAGGAAAATTGATAGGAGTTTAATATATGAAGAAAAACGAAGTTGAATACCAATTTGGAGTCACAAATCTGTGAAAATTTAATTATATACGAGTTTGATAATCGAATGCTACGACGGTGGAATTACGACATCGTCAAGAGCGAGCCTGAGGTTACCTTTGGTTGTCACCTCCCACGCCGTCAATAGCAGACAGACAAGACATTAATACACTCGCCTTGAGAATTGAGGCCTTGGTAACTGTCACGCCCCAAAGAGGACCCGAGACAGAACGGGGAACAATCCAGCCTAAAAAGGAACCAAATCGTCCAACCCTCACTTAAATTCAATAAATAGTAGCGGAAGACTTAAATATTCACGTTACAGATTATGGCAAAAAATAATGGTCCAGAAGTGACAATAATATAATCTAATTTAACAAAGTCTAAAATTTAGTGGAAATGACATAAAATATAACAAGTTACAAACCTCATTAAATTATCTTTAGTCTAAAAATAATTAAAAATTGGGGAAACTCCAAATTTTCTCTTGAGATGGAAATGGGGAACTACTCTGATCATTTCCTGAAAAAAATATAGTAATATTTGGGGTGAGTCGACAAAACTCAGTAGGAAATTATTTTATTTTCAACTTATATGTCATATGAATTTAACAGGCTTTTCAGTTAATCAAATTAACAGATTAATATATAAAGAGGTGTTGATGAGCAATAAATTGAGTAACAAAAATTAACAAATGCGATACTCAGGCGATCGCAAGCTAAAAAGACCCTGATCAGGTTTAGGGTTTTGCACCTAGGGACACGGCACATACAGCTGTTCCATTACTCTAGTTAACAATAAAATAAATAAACGTAAAATGAATGTAAATGAACTGAAAAGTAAAAGTGACATGCTCGATTTAAATTTAATATTTACATTTTAGGAATTAAGGTAGGTTAAATATAAAATAACCACTACCTCAAAGTTTGGCTTAACAATACCAAGCCCAATTAGAAGTCCAATGTTGTCAACCGTAGATAAGTCGATAATTTCCTAAGTTGCAAAACCTATCCATAACATTTTATCACTTTAGAATTTGAACTCTAAATTAAGGGCAAAAATTTTAACCAATAGTTTACTATCCAAAAAATGAAGTCCAACATAATAATAAAACGTAATATAGCCCAAAAAAAAAAATCTGATTCGGCCCAATAACATAACTCAATTGAATATTTGATGTAGCCCACTAAAATATATTCTGATTCAGCCCAATGAGAAAAACAATACTTTGTTATGTCCAAGGTTTGGTCCGTAATTTAAACAACTCATATGACCAGAGTCTTCTTTGTTCACTGCAGAAATCATTCGCTTGAGAAAATTGTTCTCACCAACATCCAACAGTAAAATAGAAAGGAAGAGTTCCGATTTGGAACTCTCTTAGATCTACTCAAGCCAAAATTTCAATCTTTAGCATTTAACAGAGTCAACCTTCACCGATTTTGAAGCTTTGAGTTTAAAATTTTCATCCCAATCACCCATAAAATTATTTACCCAATTCGGACTAAAACTTTAACAAATTAACCAAATATATGAATCCAACATCAACATCTGAATAACCAAAATTTTGGAGAACAAGAGAAACTTTTCTTATACCTTAAAGATCCTTGCACCGTTTGAAGTGTTGAACAAACAAATTAAACCCAAATCTTCAACCTTTATTGAACAATTACAGTCATTAGAATGGGGTTTGCGAAGTAGAAGAACAGAGATTTAGAAAAGATCTATCTTACTCGTTCAAGGCCGAAACTTTGAATTATTCATAAAAATTTCAGAACTTTTGTCTCCTATACTCACTGGTGAATCTCTATGCCCAAATAAAAATTCTACTTCAACCTTTGAAAAACAACTTATTCATAAGAATCTGTTTCATAAAGAAACATAACTAAAATTTGAAAGAAATTGAACTTACTTGCCAAAATAGGTTCTTTCACCCATGGAGAAATCCGAAAACGAAGAATACAACTTCGCTCGCCAAGAGAGACTCCCAAGTCCTTAGTTATGTCAAAACGAGATTCTCCATCAACAACTACCAAGGGTTAACCAAAAATCAAACCTTTTGGGAAAACGAAACTCACTTCGGCTGGGACAGATGCAGCCCTAGAAAAATCAAACTCTGTTGTGCGACGACGAAGAGAAATAACAGAGAGGGATTCAAAATTTAAAGTTGGAATAGAGTGGAAATTTGAATGGGAGGAGTGGGGATCAACCTTCCCCCTCCATAGCAGTAGATATAGGAGAAGTTTCATAGGAAACTTCTCCATTTTCTAAGGAACTCTCCTGACTGGGATAGTTCAAATAAATTTTAATTTTTTTTTTATATGTGGGTTGGGCTGAAAAGCCCAGTTGTTACAGTAACTTTATGGTATCTTTCAGGTGAAATCCCAACTTCCGGTACTTTTGAGCTCAAACATTAACTCAAGTTTGGCTCTTTCTCCATTCCTCGCCCATTAAAACCCAGAAAATTTGAGAATAATAATAATACAAGAGAGAGAACCTCTTTTTTAATGGGTGTTGTTGTTCCCCCACTCTGATCTCCTCTCCTTGCACGTAGCATCCGTCTCGGGTTAGTCGCGGTGTAAACAGTAGTTGGTTCTCCGACGGGTTGGCAAATCCGATCTTCGTGGAGGTAAACTTCGTCCTCCCCCTGTTCTGTTCTATTTCTTTGTAGGGTAGTGTTTGACGGCCAAATCTGAACTCTTTAAGGATTGAAGTTTGGACGTCGATATTGCGAGAACGGTTCTGGCAAGGCAATTTGGAGAATGAGGTTAGTTTCTCAGGTAAGAAGAGGAATCTGATGTTCTTTTCTTTGAGAAAAAAGTCTCTGTTTGGTTGGTTGGGTTCTGTGGCTTGGATGTGAAGTTGGGAGGAGAACTCCGACCGGAATTCTTAACCTCTGCCAACCGGCAATTCTGTTGAATCGTCGAGGTTGGTAAATCGTAGTTCAGAAGGCATTGCCGCGGGGCAAAGCTTTCTGCCGGGAGCCAAAAACATTGGTGCTAGACCCAAATTTGTTGGGCTGAGTCCAGATTATTTGACTTGGGCTCCAACACTGTTTTGCGCTAACCCAAAACACTGTCTGCACCAGGCCCAGACCCATTTCGAACTAGATTTAAATTTTGACTATCAAAATTTTGTCTCAATCGTTCTTGAGTCATTTTAAAATTTGTATTGGATCATCGACCTTTGTATGACCCAAATTTTGAGGTATAAGTTATTTTATGTTTAACACATTAATTCATAAAATGCTTAATATTAATTAAAATTAAGCATGTTTAATTAGTTACATTTATTTTTTGTTATTTATTTACTGTTATTGTTAACTATAGTAATGAGATAGCTATATGTGTCGTACCTCTGGACACAAGACTCTAAACCTGATCTGGTTCGTTTGATTATTGTGATTGTCTGGATATCATCGCTGTTAAATTTCGTTATTGACTTTATTGATGTCTTTACTCATTTGGTACATTACCATGTTTAAAATAAATAATAGAAAAATATGCATAATTTATATAGGATAAATATTGAATATAAAATTTAATCCCTACTAAGTTATTCAATTTACTCTACTTTTGACTCATTTTTTAAGGAAATAATTAGAGAAATATTTTGGAGATTTCCATAAGAGAAATATTTTACTTTATTATTTTTTTAAAGATTTAGAATAACTATAGTGACGAGTGTACATTTAGTTTTATTTTTAAGTTATTTTCGCATAGTTTTAAATTTTGTTATATTACATTATTTTATTATCACTTTTGAATTGTTATTTTTTTTTTGGACTAGTTTGTAAATTAATTCATGAGCCTTCTGCTATTAATTTTGGATTAAGAGAAGAGCCTGATAATTTAGTCTATTTTGGACTGGATCGTTATTCATTTTGTCTCAAATTTCTTTGGGAGAACTATTATCATTTGTAAGCTTTTAAGCGACTATTGACATTCCCCTAAAAAAAAACTAATTTTGAAAACATTATGGCGATTGTCAAACACTTCCCGGACAACTAGGCTTAAAAGAGATCTATAAAATAATTTTATGAAAAAATAAAATTTTAGACTATGAAAAATGAATGAGTCAAATATTGATGTCACGTTTTATATTAAAAAAAATAAAATTTTATTGCATAATAGATAGGTCGTTTTTCAGTAGTTGATCCATACAAAAATTAATTTTAGTTAAGAATTTATTTTTTGTATTAAAAGACAAGTACACGATGTGAAAAATGCTATTTTTTATAACGGAAATGTGTTTAAACTTGTTTGTCTCAGTGGAAGACAAGTATCCGTTGTGAAAATAGTATTTTTTGCCCCAAAAAATGTATTTTCTGTAGCAGAAAGAGTTATTTCTACGACGGATACTTGTCTATACGAATATGCAAGTATTTCTACAACGGATACTTGGCTGGGACACGGTCAACGGCAATCAGAGCTCCACGTGAGGCCGTGGACTATACGAATATGCCCACGATTCAAATGATTCCTCTATCTCCCTATCAAATAAGCTAGGTTCCTCGGGTAAACCTCTCAGTATCTCGTCAAGACAAAGATCCGATTCGGAATAATGAAGATTATCGTTCAAAAACGAAAAATCTAACGGCAAGTAATCGCCGGCATTCTCGGGCTGGTTCGTTTCGCCTTGAGAGTCTTGTAAAGCTTCACATATCGGCGGAGATTTATGTGTTTCAGGTTCGACGATATGTTTCGGCGGTTCATCTTCTGCTCTTAACTCAGTTCTGTGAGGGATTGAAGTTGAAGTAGAAAGGAGGGTTCGAGACTCCTCGACGTAATCATCGCCTGCAGCGTAACCCGAAATTGAGGCAGGGTCGATCTTCGGTAACTCTCTTGTCGGAGGAGTGATCAAATTAGTCAAAGCCTTTGCTTCTCTGAGCTTAATAGCTGCATTATCGTCTATCATAGCGCCGTAGCCGTTTACCTCGACTACCATCTCGAATTTCCGCACCCCATTTTCCCGACGGCATCTGCTGAACTCCTCGATACTTTATTCCTTTAGCCGGAGAGTCTTTGCACCGGTGCCGGCTCGGTTCAATGTCTCCGGTTGGACTTTTCCGGCAATTAGAAACAATATTATGATCTTGAGAAACCATTTTGGTGTAAATTTCGTCAAGGGACCGGTACTTCAATCCCTTTCTGCTGGAGAAGTTATCTTCCTCTTCGTCGCTGGAGGAGTAACCGGTGAAGTTTCTTTCAACCTGCCTTTTTGCCTGCTTCGAAACGAACCTTTTTTGGGGGAGACTTTTATGCTCCGTGCGCTTGATCGGGCGTGAGATAGTCTGACGATGCATAGTTTAGAGAGAGAAAGAGACAGAGAAAAGAGAACTGTGGACAGGAAAGATATGAAAAGCGAGGAGATTCTGAAGTAGGAGTCTGCAAAGCTAGAAAAATAAAGCAGGAGAGGGCTTCAAGCTAGAGAGACGTAAACCAGAATCACTCTCAGAATATGCATTCTTTTCCAGGCTACTGAAAAAAGTAGTCTCTGTATCTCTCTCTCTCTGGCCTAAGCAGGGAACTTCGTCGGAAAGGGAAGAGCCAAATCTTGGAGAAAGCGGAGAGGGAGGTCAGGAGGTTATATAGAAGTGTGTCACTGTCAGTCATTTGATTTGGCGGGCGGAAACCCAAGCCCGAACTGAGAGGTTATTTAAATATAATCTAAGTAAATGTGGTCCATGTTAATTAATGTTACATTGACTTAATATTAATGTGCTTAATATGATGGTTGTTAAGCATTAAACACATTAAGTTAATTGGGTTTAAATTCCCTCACCTTAACCTTATTAAGTGTGTATAACGTATAGTTGAAGAGACGTGAATGAATAGACACGATTGAAAGAGCATGTATGGAGAGTTGCCTTTGTATGAGTGTCTTCTTCATCACCTAAAGAGAGAGATGAAAAAAAAAAAAAAAGTAGACACTCTAACAGAATAGATCTCTCTCAATCACTCTCTAAAAAATACATTACGATATATGGCGTTTCTGCATCATCGAAAGAGACGATTTAAAGAGAAAGGTTTTAAAGCGATAAACGGAACTCAACATCGTCATCAAAAGCATTTTGTATCATGGACCAAGGTTGGTATTTCGTTTAAACTCTAATGGTTAAATCAAATACGTTGTATGAAAATTAAAATTACAAAATTTTAATTACGTTGATATAATTGAAACTTTGGATTGGATTCTAAATTTTAATAAAGAAAAATTAGGTAAAACTGAATCACATCAAAATAAAATTAAATCAATACATTTAACATAATTCTAAGAATTAAATATTTATTAATATATTTTATCATTTCTTTTACAAAATTTTCATAAATAATAAAATTATAATGTAAATATTTATATGATTTTAATTTATCATGATGTATTATAAATATTTAAAATAATAAATTATATAAATTAACAAATTAATGATACATAAACGTCATATTAAATATTGTTTATACTATTTGAAAATTCAAAAGTTAAAAAAATCCTAATTTTTTAGTTTTTTCAAAAACCAAACTGAAAAAACCAAAAACCGAACCGAAGAAAACCAAAAATCGAGGTTTGGTTTTTTATCGATTTTCCAATAGATTTTGTTTGATTTCGGTTTTTTTTTCAAAACTGAACCGAGTCGGTTCTATTTCAATTCACCATAAAATCGAACCGAACAGAACCGATTCCACCTCTACTTTTAAGCAACTTTTAAGGCAAGATGGTGTAGGCGAGCCATGAACTTATCAAGTGTTTTTTCAATAAAATTTTAATTCAACAAATTAGGGATGGAAATGGTTCGGTTTGGTTCGGTTTTTAGCTAAAATAATCGATCGGTTTTGTAATTTTAAAACCGAAACCAAACTGAGGACAGCAAGAAATCGAGTTGGAAACCGAAGCTTGGTTTCGGTTTTTATCTGTTCAGTTTTCGATTTGGTTCGGTTTTTTCTTGACTTTGAAATTTTGGTATTTGATTTTGAACTCAGTTTTGTGCCCTGTTTTGGTAGTTTTTAGGCTTAGTTTTGACTTTGAGGGTTTATTATGCTCCATTTTATGAGTTTAAATTATCTATTTTGAGTTCCATATTATAGCTTTAAAACAATATCATTCAAATAATAATTTAATTAAACATTGATTAATAATGATTTAAAACTTCACAAAAGGCCACAACCAATAACATACAATAGCCAACAATTAATTATGCCAACAATCAAATATTTAATTATGCCAACAATAAAATATAAGAAAAATATTTTTTATTAAAATGGAATTAGAATTAACTCAAATAGAAAAAAAAAAGAAATTAAATTAATGAATCAAGTAAGTTTTCAAATTTAGTTTTATTTTTTGTTCGGTTCGATTCTTCTTTATTTTTCTCACTTACAATCAAGAACCGAATTTACTTTTTTCATATTAAAATTTGAATCATTCAGTTACCAGTACGAACTGAACCGATTTTCGCCCCTATAGCAAATCACGAGGCTAATGATTGACTGACGGAGTTTTAACGAACTAAATATATATAAATAATATTATATTATAAATTATTTTTAATTTTATATCATTAAAAATTATAATAAGTATTTATTATAGTAATGTAAAAATATTATAATTGGTCAACATTATTTGAAAGAAATATTTTTATTATTATAAAATATTGTTTAAACCACGTTTAGTTAAAACATAACTTGGATTGAAAATTTACCTTTCATAACCTCTAAGACCCCCAAAAAATAAGAAATTTGTTTCAAACGTTTTCAGCTAATCCTTAATTTAATTAAACTCAAACCAAACCTTGGGTAGTGATTAGTCAATAAACGCGGCCTAGACGAAGAGTCTCTTAACGGTCACTAAACTTTCACTCGGACTAAATAGGGCAATAGTGCCTGGCAAGCTTGCCTCAGCTCACGAGCTCGTTCATTAAGCCCAGAACCAATGGGTTACGAGCATGGAAATTCATGCTCGACTTGACTCAACCTATTTTTCAAGATTAAGTCTGACACATTTAATTACTGTAACAGACCAAACTCAACTCAAATTATTACAACAACAGGCTAAGCACTCGGGCTGGCGAACCATCCCGTTAGCCACCTCTAGCAACTCTCATGAGTCACGGAGAATTTGACTTGAAATAACAAATGGCCCAAAATAAAAACACTCGGAAATTAAGAGCATTTGTACATTTATTATCAAATGGATAAATCACGTAGGGGACTAGTGTTGAAAAGGAGTAATTTCAATCAACACGAAGTTATATATTACCGAAATTAACAAAATAAACTTATCTGACCACAAGTTAATCTATAAATAATTTTTGTTAACAAATGAAATACTCAATTATGAAAAATAAATGGAACAAACATTATTGTCACGTTTTTCATTAAATAATGTTTTCTTTCTGTTGTAGTCATTGAAATATAACTCAAGAAAGATGATTTTTCACATAAAAAAATATTAATTTTTGTTGCTAAAAGTTAGTCATTGAAATGAGACTAAAAAAATATAATTAAAATTACAGAGCAAATATGGTGATGAGAACTAGACGACGATGACATACCAGGAAAAAGAGAGAAAAGATGATGATGAAAATATGACGTACCAGGATACTTAGGATTCTACTGCTCTGATACCAAATTGATATGAGCTACACTTTTATCGAAGAAATTCAGACTCACCCACAATTCTAGGTTTTCAAAACCCTGGAGTCTCCCTACAAAATACACGATATATCTCTCTCCCCAACTATACCAAATATTTATATAATAGACTTCTTACAACTAACTAACTAACTTTTATTTATTAATCTTTTAACTTATCACTATTTCACTTGGACTCTTACAAGAATAAGGTTGGAGTGAGCATATAAAATAAAAACTATTTAAATATAAATACATGAATAAAAGTATTATCACATCTCACTTCTAAATTCTTTCACTATAGTGGAGTTTTTAATTTCATCTCTCACACTCTTTACCATTTTTACCGTCAGCGTTACCATTTTAAGATGATTTTCTCAAGAAAAATTGTGACAGTCCATTCTGTGAAGGCTATAATGACTCATGTGAGGGTCCAACCCATATCAATGGGAGTGTACAAACCCACATCGCTTGCGATAGTAAAAAAAATGCATAGTTTATAAGTAGGGTTCCCCTCAATACCTAGTATAATGCGTTTTGGGATAACTCCATGAATAAAATCATGCGGGTTTCTGCTTAAAGCAGACAATATTATACTTAAAACACTGAAGGACAAGGAGGTTACAGAGATTGTTTAACTTAGCAAGGATCGCCAAATTTGATACTCTTTTCGATAGTGAGTAATTTTACTTTCACATTATAATCTCACATCCTAATGTTGCTCTCATGTGTCATTTGCTTATTAACATAAATATTATAAAAAAAATAACACATTACATGAATAAAAAAAGTAAGCAGAATAACAACTGTTAGGGAGAGTATGTGATACTTTATTTAGTGAAAATATGTAATTAATATACCTAATATGAGAACTTGGATGATAGTTGTGTGTAACAGATGTTTTCATCACTCTTTTTTTTAATTTTTCAGTAGTTCTTGGAGAGTTTGATAATGTGCTGCTAAAACTCCTTTAAATCCATTAAAGCACCCAAGTAGAAGAAGCACTTCTGAACTTTATCTGCTTAATCGGTCATCAACTGCAATAGAAACTGAATTGGAAACTGTGTTTTTGTAAATCTGTTGATAATTGAGGCTCTTAGATTCAGTTCTTGACATTTACAATGAAAAACTGGGTTTTTTATTTAGGTGGGATCTGATAGCTGGCCGATTTCCAGGCCGGAAAGCAGAAGAAATAGAGAGGTATTGGATAATGAGTCATCATGAAGTGTATGCAAAGAGAAGAAGAGCATGTAGTGTTAAGAACTGTAAAATGTGGTGATTGAATGTTAGTTGCTTCAAAAATTGGATTATGTTCTTTGTTTCTGCCCAATTATCTCTCAAGAACCTGAAGTTTAAATCCATAATCACATTGAACTACAAAGTAAAATGGCAACAGACTGTATGCAGTTATCTGATTCTTCTTCCTGGCTGAATTTCACGGTGGCCGGCTCTCTTTGCCAGACCGGAAAGTTTGCACTTTGAGCGGCCTCGGAACATGATTTTTTGGATTGAATTTTGTATCGGGTAGTCATTGTTTGTTGTCGTTGATTGGATTTCGAACCATTTCTCTTGAAATATTTAAGTTTGGAGCTAATTCTCCCGTTGTTCTATCATCTTTTACATCCAGGCCATATCTCTGTCTGGTTACCAAGCTTTTCCTTGGGTCTTGAAGAGTCAAGCTGCAAGAAGTTTAATATATGAGATCAATACGCAAATCCCGGCACTATAAATAAGTGTTTCTTCTAATGATCTTGTCAGAAGTTGAACAATAATCGAAAAAAGAAATCGTTCTATAACTGCGAATTGGGCGACAGACTTACATATAACTTTATAGAGATAATAGAATTCCGTGACATTAAATCCAAACAAATTACCAACCAAAATGGAGAAAAACGAAGTTGAGTACCAATTTGGAGTCAGTACTATTGTTTGAAACCTGTAAAAATTTAATTATATATTGATAATCGAATGCTGCACGGTGGAATTACCACATCGTCGAGAGCCAGCCGGAGGTTACCTCCGGTTGTCACCTCCGGCGCCGTCAATAGCAGATATGACATTAATACACTCGTCTTGAGATTTGACGCCATGGTAACTTTATGGTATCTTTCAGGTGAAATCCCAACTTCCGGTACTTTTGAGCTCAAACAATAACTCAAAGTTTGGCTCTTTCTCCATTCCTCGCGCATTAAAACCCAGAAAACTTGAGAAAAATCATAATACAAGAGAGAGAACCTCTTTTTTTAATGGGTGTTGTTGTTCCCCCACTCTGCTCTCCTCTCCTTGCGCGTAGCATCCGTCTGCGGTTAGTCGTCGATGTAAACGGTAGTTGGGTCTCCGACGGGTTGGCAAATCCGATCTTCGTGGAGGTAAACTTCGTCCTCCCCCTGTTCTGTTCTATTTCTTCGTAAGGTATTGTTTGACGGCCAAATCTGAACTCTTTAAGGATTGAAGTTTGGACGCCCGTATTGCGAGAAAGGTTCCGGCGAGGCAATCTGACTTTCTTTTCTTTGAGACAAAAGTCTCCGTTTGGTTGGTTGGGTTCTGTGGCTTGGATGTGAAGCTGGAAGTTGGGAGCAGAACTCCGACCGAAATTCTTGACCTCTGCCAACCGGGGATTCTATTGAATCGTCGAGGTTGGGTCGTGGCTCGTGGTAAGTCGCAGTTCAGAAGGCTTTGTCTGCGGGCAAAAGCTTTCTGCCGAGTGCCGGGGACCAAAAAATTGGTGCTGGACCCAAATTGGTTGGGCTGGTCCAGATTATTTGGATTGGACTCAAACATTGTTTTGGGCTAACCCAAAACACTTTTTGGACAACTAAATTTAAATTTGAGACAATGATAAAACAACTATTATCTATTAATAACAAACCAACAATCATCATTTTTTTACTAACACATTAACTACTAAACTATGAAAAAATGATGATACTGACATCGTTGTCACGTTTGCCGTTAAAGGACATAATGTCAAGCTATGGTGGTTCGTCTACAAACCACCGCAGCTCCAAAGTTTTAAAAAATCGCATGACATATTGTTGACCCGTGACGACTTCATAAGAAAAAAAACTGTCATAGTATGATGATAAACCTCTGCAATGTGATGATAAACCGTTGCGGTGTCACAATCAACTATAGAAAGAGTCACAATAAATCGCTATGATGTAATGATAAACTGTTGCGGTGTCACAATAAACTGCAGAACGAGTCACAATAAACAGCCGCAACTATTTATTTTATCTCGTTATGCGTTTCCAGGATCCTAGCATACAAGAATTGCATGTAAAGTTTGACGAATTCATCACGAACCATAGAATTATCGGCGAGGGTGGAAGTGGAAGCAATGTTGGAGTAGAGCTCAACGGCGCGCCTTAGAGCAGTCCGAGTCCTGTAACTGTACTGACAATGGTCAAAACCTCGCCTCCAAAAACATCGAAGACAAAAACCGCAACCCTCAAAATATTGTTGTTGAGCTCTACTCCAACATTGCTTCCGCTTCCACCTCTTCGATGACTTTGTGGTTCAAGGTCACATTGCTGAAACATCGGTTTGAGGGATGCATGCTAGGTGAAATGATGTTTCAAATAGCCACAACGACGTACTCACTTGCTTGAGAAAGATGGAAAGTCATCGTGTCTAGTAGCAAGTGGAGCATCGATTTTGCATCACGGCAAGTCTATTGAATATGGAATATCAGATAATGGGATTAAGTGAACAAACATGCAATAATCATCTACAACAGTTTCTTGGAGCACACTGATTCTTTGAGCACATATACATTATATAGTTGTAATAGAATTAGTTTACAGTTGTAATCCACATGTTTATATGATTGTAATGGAATTGGTTTGTAGTTATGTAATTGATGATATGTTTATAATGGAATTGATAATATATTTATAATAGATTTGATAATTTGGTTGTTGATGATGAAATGAATGTTGATTATTATGAAACTGTAAAATTAGCAACATTTTCCCGAGTCAATATTTCACTTTGCTTGAATATGTGAAAATTGTTGAAAGAAACACGTGTTAAACCACAACAATTTTATTATAAATTGCTGCAGTTTCTTATGATGCCACAATGGTGTGACAATAAATCGTTGTGACTTCATATGACACCGCAACGGTTTATCACACCGCAGCAGTTTTATCATCACACCGCATCAATTTATCATCACATTGCGATGGTTTCTTATGATGCCCTCGCTAGCCAACATGATATTATGTGAGTTTTTAAAATTTTGGAGTCATAGCAGTTTATAGACTAATCTTTGTGCCTTGATATTAGGGTGTTTAGAGGTAAACGTGATTTACGGAGTTATTTTTATATAGTTTAGTGATTAATTTATTAATAAAAAAAAATAGTGATAGGTTGTTTTTATGGTTTTTTTATTTTTGGTCACTTTTCCTTAATTAAAATAATATTCAAGGTAAAACAATACTGTATGAAGTGGTCGAAACAACTCAACTGCGACGCCTTGGGGCGACTGTAGACAATCAAACCCCTGTGGTAGAGTCCTACGCATATGCGCCGTCTGATTAAACCTCAATCACCTGGGATCACTGTAGCGAATCAACAAGTTTACTTCATTTGTGGTCCTAAAGGGCGACTGCCATTGGACGGCCGTAGTTTGTTACAGTCAGGATAGGAAGTTTTTGACCGTTCAGATCTGACAATTTTGTTAGATTACATGGGCCCACCCCAAGAATCACAAGTCAAACGTCGTATCAGTCAACATTCACCAATGGGTAATCGTCACGTGCCCCCCATTTTTGTCACTCTCTTTGCATTAATTAAATTTAGGAAAAATGACAAATCAACTATTGTGATTTCTGATCAATAACAAGTTAACTACTGTGGTATATTTGTTAACAAGTTAACTACTAACATATGAAAATTTGACAAATCTAACATCGCACTCAAGTTAACCATTAACAAAACGAACCTGGACGCCGCGGCGTCCAGGCAAAAAGGCCTGGACACCACGGCATCTATGGAACTCTTTATTTGTCATGCATGGCGTTCTCGATCAATTGTGTTTCATGATTACTTCGAATTCGTTAGATATATATTTTACGAATACAATGTTTTTATTGGTTTTTTGACCTCTGGACCTTCAAAATAACATAACTTTTGCTACGAGTATCAGAATTGAACGCAGGAGGTATCAAATCAAAGATCTCTCAGAGGTCTATAATTGTCATGGGGTGGACCCCATGACCGCATTTCTCCGCCCCAAAATCAATCGTTTAAGCCCTCAAATTTGCGATGAAACATTTTTCCAGACCAAGCATTTGTTTGATCGCAAATTTGAGGGCTTAAACAATTGATTTTGAGGCTGAGAAAGGCGGTCATGGGATTCACCATTATGATTTATAATCAATGACAAATCAATCACTATCTTTTATTTTCTAATAAAACCACAAATATTTGTAATTGTATTTGTGAGTATTTGTATCAAAAACAAATACAATTACAAGTAATTTGCTTTATTTGAACGTAAGACAGACACAAATCCGGCCGGGACGTCGGTCAACGGGATCAGAGCTCCACGTGAGGTCGTGGACTAAACAAATATGCCCACGATTCATATGATTCCTGTATCTCCCTAGCAAATAAGCTAGGTTCTCCCTCCGATGAACTCTCTGAAAACAGAGTTGTCATCTCGTCAAGAAAAGGATCCCATTCGGAATAAGGAAAATGAAAATTATCGGCTATAAACGAAGAATTTATCGTCGAGTAATCGCCGGCAATCTCGGACTGGTTCGTTTCGCCTTGAGAGTCTGGTAAAGCTGCGGAAATCGGTGGAGGTTTATGTGTTTCGGGTTTGACGATATGTTTCGGCGGTTCATCGTCTGCCATTAACTGAGTTCTGTGAAGGATTGAAGTTGGAATATATAGAAGGGTTCGAGACTCCTCGCCGGAATCATCGCCTGCAGCGTAACCCGAAATTGAGGGAGGGTCGAACTCCGGCTCTCTTGTTGGAGGAGTGATAAAATTAGTCAAAGCGTTTGCTCCTTTGAGCCTAATAGCTTCTTTATCGTAGACCATAGCTGCTTCTTCTGCAGTATCATAAGTACCCAGCCATCGCCGTATACCACCATCTCGAATTTCAGAAGCCCATTTTCCCCACGGCCTCTGTCGAACTCCTCGATACTTTATTCCGGCAGCCGGAGACTGTTTGCACGGCTTCCGGCTAAGTTGAATGTCTCCGATAGGTCTTTTCCGGCGATTAGAAACAAAATTATTATCTTGAGAAGCCATTTCGATGCAAATTTCGTGAACGTACCGCTTCAATCGCTTTCTGCGGGAGAAGTTATCTTCCTCTTTGATAGTCCGACGATCCATAGTTTAAAGAACTAAAACGACATGGAGAAAGAGACAGAGGAGAGTCTGAAGTAGAAGAGTCTGCAAAGGTAGAAAAAGAAAGTAGGAGAGGGTTTGATGAAGCTAGAGAGACATAAACCAGAATCTCTCTCAGAAGCTGCCTCCTTTTCCAGGCTATTGAAAGAGGAGAAGAAGATGAAGGAGTGACTCTCTCTCGCTCTCACTACCTGTCACGCCCCTTTTCTCATGGGGCCTAATGGGCTAGGCCCGATGGGAGGCTTCCGGGAGGCCTCCCCAAATGCATGTTGGGCGTGCATTGTGTTCGGACAAATTAGTTCGAACAAAGGATGGTTTTAATCGGGACAAAGTGGCGGCTGGACAAAGCCGTCCGGGCTTCAGACAGCGCGCTGGGCCGCGCCAGCGTTGGGCCGCGAGGATGAGGCTCCAAGTTTGAATTTCAAACTTGGATAAGATCCGATCCAAGAATGATGGATCTCAAGCTTATGTGTCCGCAGCTAAAGCAGCAAATCCATGTGGGGCCAAGATGCACTTGAAGCCAACCAATGGGAGCACGCCACACCCGGGAGATGATGTGTCTTATCCTTTTCGAATTTGAATGTTATCCAGGGGATTCAAACATTCAAATTGGCTTATCCGGGATGACACAACACGGACCAATGGGAGAGAGCCATCGAGGAGGATGATGCAACTCGACCAATGGGAGGAGCCATCGATGAGGATGATGCGACTCGGCCAATGAGAGGAAGCCATCGAGGAGGATGACAAAACTCAGCCAATGAGATGAAGACAAGTCACCATTTTGTAATCTAGGAGATTAGATGGATAACTTAGTCTATAAATAGTGACCTTGAGGCACCAAGCAAAGGGAGTTCGATCCATAATAAAAAGGTGGATCTATCCTTGTGCATTGTGTGGTGTTCCTTGGAGAAAGTGTATTCCTTGGTTCTTTTATTGAGAATAGAAAGAACGGGTTGGGAGTGGGACTCCCGTAAAGCGATCGGATCATTACAAAAAGGCGACAATTGTGGGTGAAGTTCTTGTATTCACAACGAGCAAGAGCTTGGGAAGGCTGGTCGGAGTGGGACTTCGGCGCCATCACACGTTTCGTACCAATTTCGCGGGTCGAAAAATTTGGGTGTGACACTACCCTACAGCCTAAGAAATGGACAGTTTGGACAACGACAAGCGACATGGAGAAAGCAATGTAGGAAAAGTAAAGTACAGCCAACACCCAAGCATCCCTGTTTTAGACAATTTAAGACGTCATCATGACTATCAATTAGCGATTGACCTAATCATCCTGATATCTACGGATAGTCGATACTCAAAGCACATGTTCAAATTATGCGTAGATCATGCTCCACTGGTATTATTTTAAGCAAATCTAAAAACAAGCAAGAATCGTCGGAGGTAATATCCAGCAACTGCCATTGGTCACTGAAGAATTTTGACTTGAAATTACAAATACCCAAAAATGAAAACACACGGACATTAAGACCATTTGAACATTTCTTACCAAAAGAATAAATAATGTATGGGACTAGTGCTGAAAAGAAATATGAACAAGAGTAATTTCAATCAACATGGAGTTATATATTAGGAAATTAACCAAACAGACAATTCAATTTCTAAATAATTTTTACTAACATATAACATACTCAACTATAACATATGAATAAAGCAAGTATCGAACATTGTCTTTTCACAGCCGAACGTTATCTTTTAGCTATAGAATCTTGTCTTACTGTAAAAACTAAGTTATTAAAATAGAATTCATAAAATGTGACTTTTCGTAAAAGAAAAATTACTTTCCACTACAACCAAATTACTTTTCTTTGCGCAAAATAAGTCACTAAAAAAAGACTTAGAAGATGGTGACGAAAAAACTAAGCAAGAGCTTCCCAGCGAGGAGTCGAATTTTTAAGCAAATCTGCAATGAGACAATCTTGGCTTTTTTATTCAATATTTATAGATTTTCAACATCATTTTCATAATAAAAATTACTTAAATTATTACAACTTTAGTATAAAATTAAAACAAAATTAAAATGGTAAAACAGATTTGGTATTAACTTTTTTTTTTAATTTAATGTTTTTTTCTAACATATTAATATCAATATTTACATTTTTTATTTTTCATAGTTGAATGTTTTATTTATTAACAAAAATTATTTAATAATAGATATATAGTGTTAATTTCCCTGTCTATTATCAGTAAGGTACCGTCCTCAAATGAGGATAGATCCTGAAAATCACTTTATCCAAGCAAGCAAATAAGAAACATGCGGTCTTTCTTCTTTGACACAGATCATTTCAAGAACATCCCTTTGGTCCCCCCCTTTAGATTGTCAAAACAAAGCCAATAATTCACACACAACTGACAGATGAGATAAATGAAAACGGACCTTCCCCCAATGAAACCAGTGTTTCTTTAGCCCATTGCATACTTTTGGGTCCAGCTCCTTGCAGTTGTTTCATACTTGTTCCTGTCTGTCTTGTACATGTGAGCAATCTCTGGCACTAACGGATCATCCGGATTTGGATCCGTTAACAGCGAGCATATTGACAGCAATACCTATTATATACAATACAAAGATTTAAATATTTCACATAGCAAGCAATGACATTAGAAATAAAAAGTGGAGCCACAGTTACCCACGCTGTTCTTCCATAGATGAGGGAACTAATCAAATGAAAAACAGGTGACAAAAACTAAAAAGAGAAAAGATCACATGTTTGTAATATCAAAATCAACCACCAATCAATTCATGCAGTAGTAGCTGATTTGGTGATGCAATGATCATTGAATCTTTCCAGTCAGAGTCTGATAAAAGGACATGAAGGTTGTTAAAGGTGTTTCCTCTATTGGCAAGAAATGAATTATCCTTTAAATAAGCAACAACAATAATAATTAATTAAACGATATGTGAATTGACAGGTTATGGAAGTGAGTAATACATTTTTCATGAAACTAGGCTAAAATTGCTAGAACGACAGCTTTTCTATTGTCCAAAATTGGATTACGTGAGTGAAAGGACAAAAACCTTGGAGATTGTAAGCGCAGGGCTCCACTGCTCTTTCAATATATCAAGACAAATACTTCCGTTGCTGTTTATATTTGGGTGGAAAACTTTTGTTCTGAATGCAACCTGCAAGTCTATCCATTAGAGAATGTAGGAACTTCATAAGATAAAGCTTGATCAACCATTAAGCTATAATGCTCAACAGTCAGTGGAGAAAACATTAATAAAATAATTAAGACTCAACTTCCTAGTATATAAATATCGCGCACAACTAATGGCAATTAAATAAGCCTTTATATATTTATATATAGGCGTACATAAAACCCACTTACATGTCATTGTAGATAAAACGAGGTAAATTACACAAATTAATCTAATCTGTGTCTACTCTAAATCGCACTGATCTTTTTGAACAATCCCACACAAAAAGCCATCAAAAAATAATTTTTTCATAAAATTGATGTCATTGCAGTGATATTAGGCAAAGTAAAAACGTGGGAGGTGGCCATCATTTGTTCAGTAGATGACAGTCAAAGTAAAACAACCTAGTTCATACTCTTGATCACACTAAAATTTCCAATAATAACCCGAATATTAATGTTGAGAACAAATCAAAACAAAGATCCAGATGATACATGCACGAATCCAGTACCTTGGGAGGCTTGAATGGATAATCTGGAGGAAAATGGATGGTGACAAGGAAAACACCCCCAGCATAAGGACTGTCTGGAGGACCCATAATTGTTGCTTGCCAGTGAAACATATCTTCCGCAACAGGTCCTGAAATTTTCCAACCAAATCCAAAAGATTAATCACAAATACTGAAGAAAATCGTCAACAAAATCCCACAGTCCATTAGAAACAAGTCCTAGTTGAAAAAAACCAACTAATCCCTATTTCAATAAGAATTAATCCAAGTTAACAACCCGGCATGGTTGACAAACAACAACAAAGACGGCACAGCCTTAAAAAAAGGGAATAAAATAAGTTTCCCTAGCTGAATATAAGTACCACAGCACTACTCCATCAGCAAACGTGGGTAAGCCCCTTCAATTAAAGGCAAACCAGTTCCCTTGGGCTGAGTTGTACGATTCTAAGAGAATCATAATTCACCATCGTATGTACACATTGCGCGACACTAACATCATTCAAGATGCAAACACAAACAAAAATATAAATAAATAAAACTCAATGCCTTAACTAGAACAAGCAATTGTTCCGACACGACGTTCAAAAGGCAGTACGACTGGAAAAATTGTCAAAATACATCAATCAGGCATAAGAACTAAAATAGACCAAAATTAGCACAACAGAAGAAGAAAATCCTGCGAACAGAACGTCATATACGACGCTCCTAACACAAAACACGAAAATCCATAGAAATAAAACGGTACGAAGGAATAAAATACCAGCGCTGCAAGATGTAGGAGGATCCTTCTGCAAATCCTTAAGTTCTTTCAGGATCCGCTTCGAAGCCATCAAGAAAACCTAGAAAACTAAGATCGAGTCACTTTCCCTCAGATCAAAACTCTAAACAACCAAAAATCCAAAATCCACACTCCTAAAAAAAACATTAACCTCAGATGGAGGAGAAAGAAGAGATTGCACCTGAAATAGGGATCCTCCCCGTGAGAAACGACGACGAAGAAGGAAGAGGGAAACGTTCGATCGTGTGAGATAAACAGTTTCGTGGACCTGGACAATGTGGGCCCCGGTGAAATCTTAACCTTCTGATTGGTTTACGAATTTGTTGTGGGTCCCATTTGGCGTTTGTTGTACGTAAATTACTGATGTGGACTAAGTTGGCGACGTCGTTTGAGATAAGTGACGTGGATGCTTCTAGACCGTCCGTTGATGACGTTGTTCGGAGGATTGTGATTAGAGTTAATTAAAGCTTAATCAAATTAGTTATTTTATAATTTGACGTGGAAGGTTAGTTGATATCACCGCAAAGAACCGGTCCTACTGGATCAGTCCAGATCCATGAGGCGGGTCAAGCTCGACAACGCTGAAACTCGGATCCCCAAATACGACGGCGATGAGTCGCCGGAGGTCATCGGCGATGACGTCGATGTTCAGCGACTGAAATTCACACCGTCTGATGGAAATTTGACCGAACAGCAGGAGGCGTTCATGGGCACCAAGGTACGAAGAAAAGCTTCGCTTCACAGAGACTGCGAAGGAGACTATATCGATGTGCCTTCGCACCCGTTTCTGTTGAAAATTTTGCAGAAACAAGGTTATATATTGCGCTATGCGATTTTTTCTTTGGATTTTGATGTTCTAGCTCTGTTTTGGTGGTGTTTGTTTCCGATTATCTGAGACTAGTGCCAATATAGATATTGCCAAATATTCATTTTTTATTCATAGATGGATAGAGTCTATGCTTGCAGTTTGCTGTTTGATTACTATTTTTGGATTGGTTTCATAGGCTGCAGTTTTAGTTTTATGCTATCCTTGATACTTTCTGTTTAGGTAGATTTGCGAGTTCTTCTAGCATGGTTGAATTGTGGTTTACCTTTCAATATTTCAATTATCCTATCAATGAGTGAAAATCTTTTCTTGTGGGCAACTTTCGAAGAAACGTGTTTGTTGATGGTTAATCTGAAAAGGGACTCAATGAGTGAAAATCTTTGCTTGTGGACAACTTTTGAAGAAACCTTTTTGTTGATGGTTAATCTGAAAAAGGGACTTTGCCTTTCCTAAACCCTGACCTTGTATTCCTTTTTTAATGCTTGAGCTTTACGTTATCATGCTTTTTCTGTATTGAGAAAGATGTTTTTGCTCAGTGTTTTTCTTGTAGCTCACATGGCGTACATATTTTGATTACTTACTAAAAAAACCTCTACTGTGAAGAAAAATACGAATTAAATTCTCTTGTAAAATGTTTGATTTGTTGATTATGAGGATTTTCCAATCTACTGAAAAAAGTTATTTCTTAGGAAAATTTAATCATATTGTAAATCCATTTTACTCTGCCATTGCTAAATTGCCCCAAAATAGCATTAAAAAGATTATTTTCTTGCGAGTAGTATGGCATCACTGCTTTCTATGTTTGTTTTTGCCAAGTAGAGGTATAAACTATTGCTAATGCTAGCACAAAAATGAAAATTGACGACCAATGTCAGATCGTTCACCAAAATCTATTTTACTGCTCGTTGCAGGTGATAAGCAAGTACTTTTTGCTGATAAAGTTTGGAAGTTCACTGCTTCGGGGAAGATGAAACAGCGAATTCTATTAATTACAGACTTTGCAATATATGTTGTTGACCCTGATTGTGATGCACTTAAAAGGAGAATAGCCCTTGCTGCCGTTGATAAGATGTGTTTGAGTGAACTAAGTGACAATTTCTTTGCTATTATTATTCCCACGGAGTACGATTTACTGATGGCTTCTACTCGAAAAACTGAGGTCGTTTCTGTTTTGGTTGAAGCTACTAAGAGTGCATCTCACTACCAACTTGAGGTTGATTTCTCTAATAGGTAAAATACAGTTTTTATAACGTTCTCCATCTTCCTAGTACAATATTGTCCACTTTGAGTCGAATCTCGCACGGTTTGGTTCTTAGGGTTAGCACAAAACGTGTTGTACTAAGTAGAGAGGAGAATCCTATTTATAAACTATGCATTTTTCACTCTCTCAAGCGATGCGGGATTATGTACCCCCACTAATATGGGTCGAACTTTCATATGGGTCATTCTAGCCTTCACAGGGTAGACTCTCACAGTTTTTCCATAGATTCTCCTCATAAGTTTATTGGTTGCCAATAAATTTGATCTCTTGTCCTCCTCTGTATGAGTATGAGTTGAGTTAGATTAGATACTGGTTTAGAGAAAGCAATAATTTTGGACAGATTGTTGTTGTGGTAGCATTAAACTTTTTATTTGTTCTGATTCATATGTCTGTATATAAAAGATGACAAGAATTCATTTGCAGTTCCTCCTCTTCAGCTGACAGTTAAATTGTTGAATTGATAATGGTAGAAATTTATTCTGAAAGTTATTACTAAATGCTTGTTATCTCTGTCATCTAGTTTCCAATACCATGCCACTGCTGAATTGGAGAAAGAAGTAATCTTTGAAGAAGTTGAAGGTAAGTGATACAGTCATCCAAAACAAGGACTTTATCTCCTTTGTTTTGACTCATGGCTAGTGAATTCTACCTTTACTGCACTATTCTGAATTCATTCTTTTTGCTTGAATTACAGGGGGTGTCAAAACGAAAATTGTGCGAAAGTGACGTTGTGGGTATTCCTTACCCACCTCAAAGCACGAAGCCCATATATACATCTGGCCAAAGCTGCAACCAAGCTGACAGGCCATCTCTTTCTCTCACTCTCAGTAATTTGCTTGTCATTCTCCTCTTTTTTTCGCCTTCTTAAAATGGTTTTTGTTCTTATTTTCGGTTTTCCTAAATTTAGTTATTTTTTTTAGTAATGATACGTTTGCTCTCTATTCTTAATTTTTAACGTGTCAAATATTGATTAGTACAACTAATCTTATAAATTATAAACAATTATCAATCAATGCATGTCAAAGATGAAGTAATAATAGAAAGTAGAAATAAAAAATAAATATAACATCATTCTTTTTCTTTTGTCAAACATGATGTTTTATCATCGTCTATTGTTTAACTGTTTGGCTAAAATTTGACTTTTTTCTCAGCACAGAGGAAGAAAATTTTTGAATATATTATGTCTGGAGCAAAGGTGTCAAATGAGTTGAGTTGGATTGAATCCGGAAAATTAGTGGTGTAAATAAATCTCCATGCCAATTGTGATGAGTGAATAAAATGTTAACACTCTAGGGTTGGTGTAAATAAATTTTTATGTAATCTTTCAAAGCATAAGTCAAATGCGTAAGTACGATTAAGATACCTAATAATATATTTTACCACATTCCAATGTTCTATGTCTAAATCTGATAAAAATCTACTGACTATTCCAATAACATGTGAAATATCAATAAATTTGTGGTCAAGTTTGTAGTACTTTCTCTTTAGTGCAATATTAGAGCATTTTTGAGCAAATTCAATTGGTGAAGTGCAATAAAGTTGATAAAAAAATGTTAATGGATCTAGTTTACATAAACCACGCCATCAAGTTAAGAAAGAAATTTGCAGAAGTTTGTCCAAGCCAGTTTTATGACATAGTGTTATAGTTCAGTGTGACCTGAAATCTAGTCGGGTCGGATTTGTATCTAATATTAAATTTTTCTATTTACTCTTATATATTAATACTTGAGTCGTAAAATTCATTACACTTTGATTTTATAAATAGTGAATTACTTCTATGCCCATAATTTTTTCTCGAATGGATTTTTCACGTAAATTTTGGTGTCCATGTTTCTGCAGTTTTTCTTTTTTCAATTTTGCGTTTGATTCTCAACGCATATATTTGACTTCAGAGTGTATTGAGTATCACAACGATCATAGTCCTACTCAATAACTCCATTGGTGAGTGTCGAACTACCCCCCTTGTTTTTTGTACAAATGATTGATTTAGTGATGAAATATGGTGCTGCATTTGTTCCTTCTTTGGTAGAAAGCTTGAAGAACATCAAATCTAAACTGATCTTACAATCAAAATAAATGGAAAATGAATGGACTAGGACGACCCGTTGTATGATTATATCGAATGTGTGGACCGACAACAAATCAAAGGCTGTGATAAATTTCTATGTTTCATCCCTTACCAAAACATTTTTCCTTAAAACTCGACACCTCTTCATATTTCAAAAGAACGAATTGCCCGTAGATCTATTTGGTCATGTCGTTCAAGATCTCGGCCAAGAAAACGTGCTGCAAATAATCATGGATAGTAGCTTCAACTATACCGAAGTTGCCAAACATGTCCTCCAGAAGTATGGAATAGTTTTTGTGTGTCTCAATCTTTGAAATCGATTTTGGAAGACTTCTCATAAGTAGATTGGGTAAGTACAAGCATAACATTACACAAGAACAAACATTGTCAAAGTTTATTTACAATAACACCTTCATGCTTGACCCGATGAGAATTTATGAGTTATATTTATTTTATCGATCTAGGGATTGATTTGAATCGCCAACAATCTATTGTTTGTGAGCGTTGGAAATGTCGATGTAAGGCTTATTTCCCCAATGACTTCTTGTGGAGCGGTCGTTCAAAAACACTCGTCATTTATGCTGGTTAGACGACAAAAATTGCACGTGGAGAGATCATTTGTGAAGCTGCATTCGAATTTGTCGAGCATTTTGATTGAATAAAAAGTCTACATGGTGTGATTTGGATCCTTACGTACATGCCGAAGTTGGCTACTGGCACAAGAGGGTGGTGCCTTACCACACTGCAGGTGAACACACCGTAACGTTCGTTGTGGTGCTTCAAGATTCCAAAGTACAGCGTCCAAGATCATAACTAGCTTGCCGGCGTACCACCACCGTCCCATTCTCGAGTGAGGTGGAAGATAAATGAGCTTCTCTTGAAATTGCTTGCAATTTTCTATACAAACAAAATTGAACTCATGGAAAAGAACATTATTATTAAAAGACTTATAAACATAACTCTACTTGGTCTATGTTTCACACATCATGTAATATCCATGTGTATTTATGATGAGAAATCAATTACATATTATTTCAGGAAAATTATTGTCAAGAAAGTTTTATTTTCCGAGCTAGTTGCTCGTGGTATTTTCTGTGCTAGTGTTTCGTCGGAACTATGGTGTTATTTTTTAGTTAGTTTGGTGTTTTATTTGTATCAATTCAATTGAGTTATTTACTATCCAACAATTTATTTAATTATTTGTCACTATTTAAAGTAAAATATTTTCAATAAATGGATGGGGGTGGAGGGTTAAATTACTTTGAATTTATGTCACTACAAGCATAAGCTAGTGAATATTAATTTGAATTTATTATTATTATTTGTACTATATGATTGGTAGATAGTTTAATTTAAATATTTAAAGTGAAATGGACAGTGTTTTTAATTTGTCTATTATTTATTATAGGAAAACAAAATATCTATCTATTGCGAAAAATACACTTTTCGTAGTTGACACTTGGGAAATTATTTTAAAAAATTTAAATTTTTAACGAAAAATGTGACTGTGAGGTTTGCATAGTTCATTTTTCATAGTTTGAAATTTTTGTTGTTCTCAAAATTACTTTAAGGTTTGATTTGTTATTGACTAAATATTTTGTTAATTATCAATTAATTAAAAATATTATTTTGATAAAAAAACATGAATATCGACGCATCGTTTAAAATTCAATTTTACCTTTGAACCACGTTCGACATGCCGTCTTCGACACTGCTAGTCCAAAAGCGCGGGAGATTCTCTGTTAAGCGCCAATTGTCTCTCCTCTCTCTCTCTCTCCCTCTTTCTGGACTCCATTTTCTACTGTGTAAGAAGCCCTAAGCTCCAGCTTTCTGACTCTAGCTGAAGGACGGACATGGAAGGCTTATCTGCGATTTGTGCCGGTCTGGGAGTCGCCGAAGAGGATGAGAATGGAAATCGGGCAGGTTACTCAAAAGGAGAGTATTGCTTAGGTACACGTTTTTCTTATTTCTTGGTTTTCTGTCCGATGCCTGATAAAACATGTCAATTTAATCTTGTCTGCGAAGTTCTACCAGAAATTGAGGGTGAATATATCTGAATCATCTGCTCCAGTGTGCTGGATTGCATTGATCTCTTTTACTTGTCTGAACAGATAATTTGAAAGATTTACTGAGGTTTTTGAGGCGGGACGATCCAGAGAATCGAGATGTGTTCAAGCAAGTTTGTAAATGGAATATTGTGTCAAAGGATCTGATCCCTATCATTGAATTCTGTCAAGATGATCAAAACTTAGTTTTGAATGCTGGTAAGTTATCTGGTGTTTCTCTATATGGTTGATGGAAACTTCAATTAAAGAATTTTGAAGTAGATTTTGTTATTCGATTTTGCAGTGAAAGTTTTGGTTTTTCTCACAATGCCAATAGAGCCCACGTCCACTGACATTGCACAGCAGATGGAAAATTTATGGGTGTTAAAGTCTGCAATTACATGCAGCGATATTGTTGCGGTGATCGTATCTCTTTTAGAGAGTCCACTGGAAAATCTGGACAGGTGAGATTTTCTTCGTTCCATTGTATTTTTCTTCCTACGTAACTCAAGAGGTTTGGAATTTTATATTGTGTTCTTGAACTGGTAGTTTGAGAGGGATCTTGTATTTTTATGGTTGTAATCACCAAGTTTTGGGCAGTTGGAAGGGGGATACAAGTTTCCGTACTAAATGTATGAATTTGCAATTGTAAATTCCTTTTTGCCCCTAAAGAAAAATTTGATTGAAAGTGCTAATTAAATAAGGATATATTTGAGGAGAATACCATAATAGCCAATGCAATTTTGCAAGACGAATTGTTCATTCATCAATAGAATAATTATAAAATATTATAAATAATTTAAATAATATATCGTTTGCACCAATGAATGAATGAAATAGATGGCACACCTCAGGGTATAAAATTAAGTTGTAAATGTAGTATAACCCTAAATATATTTCTTTGAAGTTTGATTTGTTTAATACTGAAATATTCTCTTTGATTTCTATTTCTGGGATTGTTCTTGTTTTTTCTTTTTACTTCTAACAGAATTTTTGTAATAATAAAATATTTTCTAATAATTTTTCCTCAAAACGCATTATGGCATTTTCTGTTGTGCAGTGGAGCATTCACAGAAGATGACTGGAAATTAGTTCAGCTGGTTATTACTTTTTTTCGAAATATTTTATCTGTCCAAGAAATTTCATCGCAACAAAAAGCTGGAGGATCTGCTAATGAATTTTTATCACTGCGAGATAGATTTCTGGAAGTGTTATTTCGTGAGAATGTTATGGAATTAATATTGGTCATAACCCAGCATGTTGGTGGTTCTAATGGTTATTTTCGCCACGATAACTTGCTTTTACTGGAAATCTTTCATTACATTCTCATCAGTCAAGACCCAGAATTAATTGCAAAAGCACATCTGAAAGGCGATGAGGTTTAATTCCTGTCATCTCACTCCAAACATTTATTTTATGCTGTTGAATCTGTCAACTCAAAAGTTTTTCAATCAACATGGTTGGATGCGACAATAGGTAATAAAAGCACTGCCTAAGTAAGATAACAATATACACCATGTCTTGAAGTAATGTTTTTGAGACAACCAATGGTTCCTCATTTGATTATGATTCAGCATTTTGGTTAGTGATAGCTCTGTCTAAGTAAAATACCTTAGCTACAATTTAGGTTATGCCCTGAAGTAATATTTTTGAGACACGATGATTCTAATTTAGATAGAATTCTTTAGTCATTTCGTCCTTAGCAATTCTAACTATTGAGTTTATTAGTGTATTTCTCCATTTACCTTTTAGTTGCTGTTTATTTGGCCTAATAGTAATGAATCTAATATCAGGCCGAGGACGGTACCAAAGCTGCTGTTAAGAGTCTCATGTCCTTGATGAACGAGGAACAAAAGAGAAAACTTTCAAGGCTTCGTGACATTGGTCGCCATTCACAGTTTGGTGGAACATTTACACGGCATGCATTGGTATTATTTTACCACTGCAACTACTAGTCAACATTTCTATAAAGAGCTCTGGTGACCTTGCTATTTTGTTGTAACAGGATGGTTCCAAGGTAGTACTCAAGGGAAAGCCAACTTTGGAATCTTGCAACACCCTACTAAATTCAAAGAAAATTTGTCGTGGTTTGATTAAAAAAATTGCATGGGATCGCGGACATTTAGTTTCAACGAAGGATAAAATATTGCAGTTGCTTCATGATTTCCTCAATCAGTTTCTGTCAGGCGGCTACAATAGTATGCCAATTGAGTTTCCACTTGCATTATAAAATTTCACTGTAAGAAGCTAATTGTTAATCTTAACTGTTTGGTGTATGTTACAGCTTTGATGAAGTTAGTTTGTGAAGATATTGAGAAAGAACACCATGCCGTTCAGAAAAATGATATTATTGTCTTCTTTCGAGTAGCCCAATTTGCAATTTCTTTTCAGCAGCATAAGTTCTCTACTTCCCTGGTGAGTTGTAGAATTTGGGAAAGTTTTATCATAGCTGCTCTGTATACATGTGCAAATCTTATTATCTAGTCATCTTGTTTTTCTCCATCGATTTTATAGTCTACTTTCAGCCCTCTCTTTTACTTCATCCTACATAATAAGACCACCTTTTTTTATCCTTTTGTGCTCTATATCAGTCGGAACTCAACTGCTCGCATTAGTAGAGCACTTCTCGTGTATTTATAATACCTATGCACTTGAATGTCATGCTATCCCCCAAAAGTTCAATTCGTTTGGGCAATTAATTAAATTACTTGGCCTGAAGGTTTCTCGGTTATTACAATTTTCTTTTATAATCTTAATTTTGTGTTAAAACACTGACACGAGTTTTTCTATGCTTTAAAAGAAAAATGAATCAGACTTAAACAAACCTTTTCTCGAGGATCACGACAATTGTACGGATTTTAAAGGTGATATATGTGGGCCCATAGCAGCAACAATGAACGAGTCAATGTTTCAACTAGTCATTTTAAACTGGCGCAGCGCATTTGATGGCTTGAAGGAAACAAATGACTTCAAGTTTTTATCTACTGCTGGTTGTTTGGTGAAAAACATGGTGATTCTTAATATCCCTTCATTGCCGCATGTTCATGTAATTTTTTTGATTTTTCATGTATATTCTTAAATTGGTTAATGCTTTTGAGGCGACAAATCAAACCATTTGACCTTTATTACTTTATATTTGCATGCTTGTGTGTGTATATTTGTATATCGTTGAACACTTTGTTCTAGTTCTGGTTAGTCTTTAAAGGTTTTATATTATCAACGACTGCTCATATGGAAACATGGTTCGTTATAAACAAAGTTTTTATATTGGAGATGACAAATCTAGAAGTGAAATATATTTAACAAATATTCTCATTGAATGACTTCGAATGAGTAGGTAAATGTAGACATGCATGTGCACATGTTATTATTTGATGTGTCCTTATGATTTTCTTTACCACATTGCACTTATCATTTTCACCGTGAGCTTTGTTGATGAATTCCTTCTTGATTCTTTTCTTATAATAATTTACTTTTATCTATTGTTAGTTCTTTTCTCTCAAGTTCTGAAGTTAACTAAATACAGCTTGAAAGAAAATAGATTCCCAAATGGAGGAGTTGAACCCTTTATATATAGTTACCATATTGGCCCTTTCCAAGTTAAATTTGCACTCAAAGAAAATTTTTTTTTTAACTATCCTCCTAAATATGAGGATATTGATATTGAGTTGAGATAGGAAGTTTTACATCTGCTTGTAGAATATACTTTCTCAATGGAATATCTTCTTCACAGATTTGCATGCTAGATTTAGTCCTCAAGTTATTGCCAGAAGACTCTAAGGAGCCTCGGATAGCTCGAATACTTCTTTACAAGTTATTTTATGATCAGACTGATCAAGGCGTGACCCATTTCCTCTTGAATTTGATCAAATCATTTGATAATCACAAACAGCCTAAAAGGTATTCTTTCATGTTTATTTATCTAACTCATGTTGAATTCTTATTCATATCTGAAATTGATGAAGCACAGACGTGCCAGACACTTAATATATGCCCACTTTGATCTTATTTTTATTTTCAAATTTCCTAACATGTATTAGACGTACCTTTAACAAACCTCTGGCTTGCCAAAACACTTGTCAGACATGGATGTTCACATTCATTCTGGTTCTGAAAACACCCGAAGGTCTTGGAGTTGAATAGAGATAAACAGAAATCATAAACGTGTATTTGAGTAAAAATTTTGTTGTTTGTGTTATTGTTTCTTTGTATTTACATAATGGATTTTCTATTTGGACGGTCATCAAATGCAAAATATTGTTGAAAAAATAGAGATTGTTCTTTTAATCAAATTTATATCAATGCTGAAAATTTAGGAAACACAAAAAGTTCTCCCTAAATAAGTAAGATGTTGTGATGCCTTTCAAGTAGAAAAAATATATGAAAGATTAGTTGAGCTCACTTTGCTCTCTGAAATATAATACTGGATGACAAATGAAGAACTGTCAATGGTTTTTCTTAAATATTTGTAATGTGATATTAATTTGTAAACTAGAATTGAAAATGCAAATAATAAGACTTAAATATATATATATTTTTGAAGGATCCCTATATGTTTGTGTCCTGCTTTTCTTAAGTAGTTGATATCTCTTAATGCTGAATTCTTTATTTGGAATTTACTTATTATTCATTCTTATTTACATTTGCTTTAGAAACGGGATCGGAAAATATTTGTATGCTTTGTGTTATAATGTATAATACAGTGATCCTATGACAGTTTCCTTAACTTTCTCCAAAAGCTGCTGTTTTAACAATGTTTGACCACATTATTTTTTCTTAGTGATCTTGCAGATTTAGTTCAAATGATTTATAAAGTCACGCAGCTTATGGAGAAACTTCAAGCACGTGGAACATTGAGGGTAAATTTTGATTATGGGATATTTATCACCATTAAGCTTGTTCTTTGTATTCCAGTTTGTTAAACTACAGCATTCTGGCATTCATTAAGCACAAAAAATTGGCATTACAAAAGAGTTTTTCTTTTATAATTGAATCCGATGTATGACATCTTTTTCCTTGGGAAGAATGTTATGGATCATAAACTCATTTCCTATTTCAATTGTCAATACGATTTTTTTTAATATATTTGCTATTTCATTTTCAATTTTGATTGAAATCCTTCTAATTTAATGTTTTATTGGCCTTGGGATGCCGACAACCTTTTCTTTCCTTGGCTAATTGTTGTGCAAAAAGTCATAAAATATTTTTTGAATATTAGTAGTGCTATCTATTTTACTTGCACTTAATCTATAAAATTAAGTAATTTTCTTAGACTTGCCGTTGTCTATCGGTAGCTTTACAATGATTGTTTACTTGTGGCAATTTTTTCTTTTTTCTTTTTTTCTATTACATACGTATTATCATTCTGCATATAAGCATTCAACTATCTTGACTTCAGAATTGAAGCATATGTTCTCTAATAAAGGTTACTAAAAAATCAAGGAAGGGAAGAAAGGCCAAGTCGTCCAATGAGAAGAGAAAGACACAGTTAGATGATGACAATATTATTGATAACACAAATGATAATACTAATACTGGATGGTCATCTGATAATAATGTCAACAACGATGCATCAAAAACAGATTGTGGTGATAAAGAGAAGGCAAACGTCATTGCTCAGGCTGGAGAGGATGTGTACTGCACAACTGACACTTCTGGTGATGAGAAGCAACCTGCATATGTGGAGGTTGACTTTAAGGTGTCGACACTAGTTTCCATGCTTGGAAGCAACAGCATTGTCCAAAAACTTTGTTGGTTGCTGAAGTTTTATAAGAGCAATTCTACTGGTACTAACCACTACATATTATGCATATTACGGAGGATAATTGATGACTTAGAGCTCTCTCCTATGCTCTATCAGGTATAAATTATATCGGCAATGATCTCCAAAATTGAACTTAGTTCCTATAGGCTTACATAACTTGTCCCATTTTCATGGTCATTCTTTGCAGTTATCTGTCCTCAACATATTCTATGAAATCCTAGTTGATCAGAAGTCAAGTCCATCCAATGAATATGCAAGTATAGTTGATTTCCTAACGAGTTTTGTGAGAAAGATGCTAAGAAGAATTAAAAGTCAACCCCTTCTTTTTGTGGAAATTCTCTTTTGGAAGACTCGCAAAGAATGTCATGATATTAATGCTGAACATTTGTTGCATGACGTTGGCCGCTGGAAGAAAGAGAGTAGAAACTGGGAAAATGTTTCAGGTGAGGGAGATAATGGTTCATCTGTGGCCAACAAGGCTTGGACTCGTAGAAGTATAGCAGACGCACTTGGTGAAGATGAAGCAGATGTGGTGATCTCCTCTGACTTTGGAGATCCTAAGTAAGATGTGTTTATGAAACGAAACTCGTTTTTTCACATCACTTTAATTGACTGTTGTAATATTTTTTTGATATTCATAACAAGGTAAGCTCCAGCGTCATCATTGGAAGTCGGTTTTAATTTATCAAAGAACTCAAAGTTGTCAAGTTTTGTTCAAGTCATAATAAAATGGATTTATTTGATTAAATAAAATGTTTCAAGATTGATTGTACATAGTGTTCCTTTTTCTTTGCAGCGGTGAAGATAAATTACGCAATGTGGATGTAGGCATGGCATCGGCTTCAGACAGTGTTATCAATGGGAAAGAAAATAGCAACGAGTATGTAAAACATACATGGTAATAGGAATAACATGCATTCAATAGGGCTGATTCCCATCTTCGTTGTTTGTCTTTTGCAGTGATGTGAAGTCTATGTGCTTTGAATCAAAAGAGTTCTCTAGAAAGAAGAAAAGACTTGTCCTTGATGGCATGCTAGAAAGCAAAATTAGAGATCTCCATGAGCTGTATGTTTTGACCTGAGTATCCTTAGTTCAATTTTCTTTTATACTACTGTAAGCATGTTAAATGTCATACAGGTGGCTTTCCTTTTTTTAATTATAATTGTTTTGTATTCTCCTAGTTGACTGAAACTTATATAAAGAGTAAAATATCCCTTCGTTCTCCACTTTTGTAAATTGTTTTATGTGAATCTTACAGAGTAAACTTGGTTTTAGGTTCAAGGATGATCCAAATTGTAGCCGTCTTATCGCAGAAGCCTTAGATGCTGATGGTAAAGTTTCACCAGCACAAGTTTCCAATAAACTTAAAAAACTAGGACTTGGTGTAGCTCGAAGGAAAAAGATGCGATATGGGCACGATGCCTTTTCTATTGACACAATTAAACACGAGGGAGAAGAGAGAAATATTCCTCCTGCATCTAATGATCTAGAAGGAAGTTTGCAGAGTCAGCCTCTGTAAGCACTTGTTAATGTCTTTCACCCTCCTTTGTCTTGTGGACATTGAAGTCTTATGTCTTACTATTGCAAATTCTTGTACATTATAGGAACAAACGAAAACGAATTCATGCTTTTAATAAAGATCAGGAAGCTAAGATCAAGGTTCTCTACGACCAGTAAGTGTTTCTTACCCATCTTTCAGACAATTTTATAAAGAAAATAATCACCACTCTGCTTGCTAATAGATTCAAAAACCAAAAGAGATGTAGCTATATGATCGCAGAAGCTTTGGATGCTGACAATAATTTCACTGCTGCTCAAGTTAATAGAAAGCTCAAGGAACTGGGGTTAGTCGTTTCTAAAAAGAGAAATGTTAAAGTGAGCTTGGAACTGAAAGACGAAGATCCAAATAATTCTTCCATAAACCAAGATATTGTTTCTGATGATGAAACATTGTTCTCATTAATAAATAGGTACTACCTGGCATATTGTCTTATGTGCCATTCTTCTCTATTTTATTCGATGTTAGCTTGGCTTTGGTATAAAATATGAAACTTTTTTTTTGCATTTTCACTAATCCAACTTCTGTGGTTTTGAAAGTAATAACATTTATTTATTTTTGCTAGAAGAAAAACCAAGCAGCCTCTTCCAAAGTTAAAACATCAGATACAAATAGGTATCATGAATCAAGACCCTACTGTTGACGACAAATCGGAGGAGGTAGCTGAGGGACAGTCTGTACAAATGTGAGTTTTTGTCAATGATAAAATTACATTTGCAGTAGCAATGGTCATTTTTAACTTTCTTGTGTTACTGAGAAATCATAATCCAGTATAGGAGTCATCGAATTTGAATACTAATAGAATCAGCATTTTTGAAATTTGAGGATATGATCTGCAGAGTCACCAGCATAATAATCATTGGCGTTGCCAAAACTTGATATTTACATGACTTATGAGTTGGAACATTTCAACTTGGTTTTCATATCCAAAGGTTCATCACAAAGTGACTATCAATTTCAGTCTTCTTTCTTTTGTTATTCCTAGCTGTATGTTAACTTGGTTGGAGAAATTTCTTATCATCCAGGGAGGCCAACCAAGGATTTGGCGAGAAAATCTCTTTCAATGACATAGACCAATTGACAGCCCAATCCATGGACAATGAGTTGGAAGACACAGACGATGAAATGGATTTTAGTGCAGATCAATACAATTTAATCAATAGAAGGAAGTCGAAGGTGGTGCTTGATCTTGAGGATGACGAATGACACACAAACAACCAGGTCTTTCTCTTTTGTTTTGGACTGTTCTATAAAGTTGTGTTAACTAATTTTAAGACTGTTGATCAAATTCATGCTTACATGACAATCCTCATATGTAGGACTCTTTTTGTAAGCTTTCAAACTGAAAATATGCATAAGGGTTACCTGCATTATCATTATCAAAGTGAGAGGACATAAGCCGGTGCAGTTCGTTTCAGTTTTGGACAACAGTTTTAACTTCGTATTAAGAAAAGTCAGAGAACAAGAAGATTGCATGAAAGCTAAAAAAAAAATCGCCTTTCATTGCCTTGCTGTACCTGCAGTTTGCTCCTTTCAATTGATTAGAGTTGCCTTACTTTTATAGGTTTTCTGTGGAGTCCCTTTGATTTCCGAGGCATGCTTGTTGGCAAAATATAGGGAAAAATGTTCTTGTGTTTTGGCAGTTGTATAAAATGTTAGTATCTCTATCTCATGTACTAGTTTATGTCAATCCAAAATCAAAACTGTTATGCTTGTTTATACAAAATCTTTTCAGCATAGCAAACCTCAGGCCTTGTGGTACAGACGTACAGTTAGCTGCTTCTTTAGTGATGATTCTTATAACCCTTTAGACTTGCTTAATTAATTAACTTTAATCAATCCTAAGCCTTGTAGCTAGAATTTTCCGAGAAAAAAACTATTTGCGAGTGATATTGTTTGCTAGAACTTTACTTGGGTGGAAATGATTGTGCAACAATTATCAAGAAGCTGAGGCAAGAATTAAGAAGAATCCTTTTTGAAATTGTTATATTTTGTGTTATAAACTTGTTCTAATCTCATTGGACTTGCATATTTTGTTCATCGGCATTTTTCCACAGGGTTCGATCCAACCAGGTGGACTGGGGAAACCATTGGCTTTACATAGCAGGTGATGCATTTACTCTACAATTCCTTATCTGCCTAGTTATTCAAGAGGCTGCTGTATATGTCTTTTTTTGTTTGAAATTAATCTTTTTTCTGGCTGAAAACATGAAAAGTTTCTTAGTTTCCCTCCAACAAGTGTTATTATAAGCTATCTAACTTGTACTACCTGATGATGGAGGTTGTCACCCCTTTAACCAAATATTACTTGGTTGTTGCACATGTAATTAACGACAATGTGGCTGATCACTTGATTTTTATAGACCCTTTTCTGTGGAATAGATGAAGTAAAAAAAAAATGAGGTGGAATTGAGGATAGATTGATCAAATCTCTTTCCCTTGAACATTGTTTTCAAGTTTGAATGAACTTGTGAAAGTTTCTCTTAAAAATATAATAAAAAGGTTGAGTGCATTTATGCGCGAATGTTTTAGGTTATTTATAGATTAAGTTTAAACAATTCTTTTTGATAAATGAAATTTTTATTTTTCAATCATAAGCAATTTAGATTGTCTTTAATTTTTTCGTTAAATTTGGTATATGTATATCATGTATTTTATTCAAATGAAGTGTTTTAGCTCGATTTATAATTCACATGATTTTTAACCTGATTTTGAATTCTATTGATCTTTCATCAGAAGAGATTAGAAAATTTTGAAATGGGGTTAGAATTCTTGAGATAGATTGTAAATCGAATTAAATACATAGAGATTTTATTTTATAAATAATTTCAAGGGAAAATAACCAATCAACCATTGTGGTTTGCGATCAATGACAAGTCAACTACTATGGTATAATTTTTAACAAGTTAACCATTGATGTATGGGAAAATAACAAATCTAACATTGTTGTCACGTTCGCCGTTAAAAATAAGACGAGGCGACGCGGTGGTTCGTAGACAAAATGCCGCGGCGCAGTGATTTTGAAGGCCAAACTGTGGCGTTGTCTCGGGATGTAATCGTGGCGTCCTGTGAAACTGTCGCGGCGTCCTGTGAAACTGTCGCGGCGTCCTGTGAAACTGTCGCGGCATCCTGGGAAACGGCGGTGGCTTCCTAGGACACTGCAGTGGCGTCTCGGGACAACTCCACGGTTTGACCTGTTAAAAATGTTTGATCGCAAATTTGAGGGCTTAAACGATTGATTTTGGGGCCGATAGAGGCGGTCATAGGGTTTGCCCTTTGATAAGTGATAGATCTTTGAGAGAGCTTTGATTTAATACCTTTTGGAGCTGATTCTAACACTGTGTTACGACGTTTTGTCTACGAACTATCGCGGCGCCCCGTCTCATTTTTAACGGCCAACGTGACAGCGATGTTGGATTTGTCATTTTCCATACGTAAGTGGTTATCTTGTTAGAAATTATACCATAGTAGTTAACTGGTCATTGATCGCAAATCACGATAGTTGATTTGTCATTTTTCCTAATTTTAAATATTGAGATTTAAATTATATTTTATACTATAATAAAATATAATGGATTTGAGCACCGTTAGGTTGTGTGGCCCAGAAAGAAAAAAACAAGCCTAAAATGTTTTGCAATTTTGGCATAATTTTTAACAAAATGTAGCGTACGAGTTTAAGAAAGTCAAAATAACAAATTAATCATCATCTTTTGTTATTAGTGATAAATCACTCATCATTTTTTTTAATAAATTAATCACTAAATTATAAAAAAAATAATGTCGTTAGTATCGCTGTCACGTTTGTTATTAAATACTTTGATGACAAATTGTGGCAGTTTGACAACAAATTGCAACAGCTTGACGATGAATTACGGTGGCTTAATGATGAACTGCGGCAAATTGATGACAAACCGCCGCAGTTCGTCTGTAAATAAAAAAAAATTTATTGTCTTCTTCGTAGAAAAATCTAGACAAATTGTGATTTTCTTATGGACTGTAAAACAATTGTAAATCATCCAAAAATTAAAATATTAATATTTTTTTACAAAATCTTCTAAATCAATTATTTTCTAAAATTTAAAATCTTATAAATCTATTCTCCATGAATATTAACTCTATTACACTAAATTTTTTTTCTAAAATCACAAGTTTTTTTTTTTATTTTATGGTTATTTGTTTTTTTGTACTATGATTTTCAGAGAGTTAACAATGATATTTGTGGCTACAATTTTTTAAAATTAAATGTTTAAATTATTAAAAAATAATAATAATAATTAATTTATTACTAATAATAAATATGATGGTTGGTTGGACATTTTAAATTAACTATGTCAAAGGTGATTTAAAAAAGTACATTTTGTAAAATTAGCACAAAATATCGTAATCAAATGACGAACTAAAATATATTCAACAACTCTGCTATTTACTACTAAAACGAAGGCATGAATGGAATAAAAGTTGTCTGCAATCTTGATGCACGCTCAGGCAAAGCTGTAGCTCTTGCGCTGTCTCTTCCTCCTCTTCTTCTCCATACCACCCACTCTTTAGATTTTGGTGACCACTTTCCTTCGACAAGTGTGAAATAAAAAAACGTGGCTTTGTCTTCCGGACCAATCTGTGCTGTTTGCTTGTTCTCAGTAATTTACAAATGCCTTCTGTCAGCTGTTTTCAGAGTAGGATGGCCGACAGGGTCGTGTAGAAGCATTATAAACTCCATTGTTGATGTGGGTGGGTCTGAAAAATTCACCTGTTTTAGCGGAACGAATGGGCTTCTCCTTCCCATCTCATTGAACCTTCTTGTGATTTCATTATTTTTCTCCCTGCAATTATGGAGTTCATTTGATTTTTTTACTGTTTTGCAGCAACAGTTCGAGAGCGAAAATCATCCTTCTCTTTTGGGGTTTGAAGCTTTTGGCTATGGATGCTTGGATTCTTCATTTTCTCATCTGTTGTCTCGAAAGAGAACATGAAGGGGGACCAACTGGTTTCAGGTTATTCTATTTTCCGGCTTTTATCTGATAATTATTGATTAATGTCCATGTGTTTCTCCGACAACCACTTTGACGCTTGTCTGCTTCTCTTTTCAGAAATTACTGTTTTACTTTACCTCCAATGAACTTTTAAACGTGAGATAATTTGAATCCACTTCCAGATAACTGTTAGTGGAGGAGACAGTGATAAGTTTCAAATTCACAAAAAAGACAACTCCAATGTCTTTCCTGTTGAGGGGCAAGAGAAATGTCAATTCCTTGCATAGAATTATACTCCTCATTTGGTAAGGAGCAATCTCATATTGTTCCTCAAAAACACTAGTATTTGGTAACTTTACCTCAAAATGTGTAGCATTGAGCTTCACTCGAAGAGCCTAAAATGTCACTAAAACGCTAATCCTCCGAACAATCTCGACCTTCGTGTTGAGATCTTCAATTGTTTGCGGAGGATATGTTGTTTTTATCGGCGCACTTTGTTCATTTTCCTCTGCTTTGAAGAGATTGCATGGATTTTTTAAACTATGTCAAGAATGAATGAGTAGATTGCTTGTTCAAAGGTGGTTAATTGTTTGAAGAAGACAATTATCAAATAAGGACAGAGAAAACAGATCAAATGTATTGGATTTGCTTGGCCTTTGCAATGACTTCTCTAATATTTCTTGCCATTATTGCTTGGCCTTTGCAATGACTTCCCTAATATTTCTTGCCATTAATGAGTGTAGGATTTCATGCAACTGACTTTTGTGTATTCTCATTATGCAACACTTGGAAGCCAGTATCGAATAAATAAATGAACCAGCTGTTTGTGCTTCTCTTTTATAATACTAGTCTATTATTATTATTTTTATTCTACATCGCTTGGGAGGATGAAAAATGCATGGTTTATAAGTAGAGTTCTCCTCCCTCTCTAGTACTATGTGTTTTGGGCTAACCCCAAGAACAAAATCATGTGAGATTCGACCTAAAACGGATAATATTGTACTGAGAGAAATGAGAAAATTGCAATAGAAAAAGAAGAGAACAACCCATCTCAAGAAAAAAAAGATAACACTTAATTTAAAGTAATTTATTTCTAGTTAAAAAAGAATTGTACCGAAAGGATAAGTTTTAAAAATCTCAAAACAACAGTCTCACCTAACAATAGTGAAATTAATATATATAGTCCAAAAAATAGTCAAAACACCTAATGTCAATATTAGCTTTTGTTTCTTATAATTTTATTTCCTCCTAAAAACATTGATAAGGACACTTTGAATGTCAGAATGCATCTCAATGGGATTATTGTTAGAGTTTGGTGACTTCAATTCTTTTGAGTCAGATTGATGGACTCATATTATGGATCTTTTTTAAGGTTTTGGTTTCCTGTATAAATTCACATAAACTTTAGTTGTAAAACTTTTGTGGTTTGGTTTACATGGTACATATTTTGTTGTCTGTGTTTTTTTTTTTTTTCTGCTGGGTTTGTTAAAATTTGGATGTCCAAATTTCATTTTTGTTGTTTGGCGTTTAATTTTTAACAATTAAAAAGACAAGTGTGGTAAACTACTCATGCAACAGGACATGATAGTTTGTGGGGGCAAAAATTTCTATTTCTTGTCTCCTTTTCTCTTTTCCAATGACTAATATTTATATTCTCTTGCCATACTCATACTCAATTGTAGAGAGAGAGTAAGAGAGAGAAGTATTTGTACAAATATGTAGAGAGAAAAGATCTTACAGTAGAAGGGCCTTCTCTATCAAACACCTTGTATCTCTTTTGTGTATCTATAACTCTCTTATAGACCTTTCATACATTATTGATACAGTGGTAGCCATGGAAGCTTCTCAGCCTCTCTCCATTGACAGCTTTTCTTACAGTTGGTTAGTAAATCTCAAACCAGCTCTAGAAAACCCAGACAACTCTTTTACGGCTTCACTCGATGCATCTGATGATGCGGCTTTCATCGAGATGGATCCAAAAATGCCACCCTCCAAGAGATTCTTGGAAAAGTCCCAGGATTTCAAGTTTGATTTTCCTGTTTCACCTTCTGCTCTAGATTTTGTCCATGCAGACCAGCTCATCTCCAATGGATATCTTATGCCTCTATTTTTCGACCCAGTTAAGGTGGAAACTTTTGAGGAATCTGATTTTGTTCCTAACCCGTCTAATTCGTCTCATGCAGCGGATGTAGATCATGATGGAGATTCTGATTGTTCTTTGCTGAGAAAGTGGAGGAAACTATCAAAGCAGATATTGCAGAAATACTCAAATTTTCTCATCCCAGTTTGCAGAAGAACAAGTGGAGTTAGAACAAGCTCTAAAACTGGAGAATTTGGAAGCAGATGTCATTGTGTGAAGAGTTTGAAACAGGTCTATTCATCGGAAACATCTCCGCGAATGAGCACAACATGTTCCATCAATGATCGGAGACAATCTTCTGATTCCGAGAGCTCAATTTACGATGCGGTTCTTCATTGTAAGAGATCCATAGGTAATGTTTTTCGACGACTGAATTTGTTTCTACGACAAACTATTGCGTTACGATTTGTCGAAATGAAAAACTTATTCTTCCAGGAAAATAAGGAAAGAAGTGTCTCAGAAATGAGAGATCGAAACGGCCATGGAGGGAGAAAAGGAGGGCCACTTCTTCTTTGTATCTTTTCGCTGGATGAACCTGCGTGGGATGATCAGCCACAGCCATGGAAACTTCTTGTATTTGTTCAATCCTACATGTAATTTCTACTTTTCATTTGAATTTCTGATTTGAGCACCAAACTTTGAACTTTCTTTCAATCCCAATCGCATCGTGGGCAAATTCGCGCTACATTTGGGTCGGTACAGGCTAATTCATTTGTATTTTCATCACTTTTCTTTGTGTATTTTGTTTTGAAAGAAAAAAGAAGAATATTCAGGCTGCATTTTTTGGCAATCCTGCACAGGCTTGGAGATGGGATATGTACTTGGTTTATAAGTGGGTGCCCGTTCTTACTTGTACGACGCGTTTTAGGTTAGATTTACAAGGCTCGAAAACAAACCCGTGAGAGCTTACGAAGCCCTAGCACAACTCTGATGACAATATTATTATCATGTTTGGAAATCCAAATGAAAAAAGAATTAAAAAAAAAATAGCATGATCTCTTCTGTCTGCATTAAAAGCATTATCTCAATCACAACTCTGTCTTGTTTGTCTTTTCCTTGTTCTCAATGTTATTGCTTCCCCATCTTGATAATATTTAAAATCAGATAATTATCAATATTAATTTTGAAATACGGTGTTTTCAATTTTGAAATAAGATTTATTTTCTATAGCAGAAGACACGTTTTCGCTGTAAAAATACTCTTTTTGCAGTATATACTTGTTTTCCATTACAGAAAGTGATTCATTGACTACGACTATTTCATGTACAAATTCATTGTAGAAAGACATGTGGCCTCGAAAGTATTAATGTTTGCAGAAGTGTTGGTATCCACCATTTAACGGTTCGTTCGTTCGTTCCTTCCTAACACCTCAAATTTTGAGTTATTATATAATAAAAATAAAAATTCAAAATATCAATTAAACGAACCCTTGTACTTCAAAATTAATATTGATATACTTTTTAAAAACTTTCAAAAATTATTTGTAGTGATCATGTAAGTACTATAACATAAAGATATTAAAACAAACAACGAAGATCGAGATTTACATATAAATCCTAAACGTGATAAAAATCACGAGCAATGAAGATAAATTTACCATGTCTAAATTCATAATTTTGTTACTACTACATGCTCGTGAACAATATTAATTATTTTGTTCCATTATTTTTGGGTCTGGCTCGGATAAGATTCGGGTCACCAAACTTCGACCATTAATTCAATCATAAAGTAGTTTGGTTGGATGTATGTATAGTTATTACAAATATCTTAGTAAGAAGTACATGGTCCAAGGTACTTGGGTGACATCTCAAGAATAAAATAGTGACACTATAGAAGTTGCCCATGCTCTCTCTCTCTCTCTCTCTCCCCATTTTGTCTCCCGTTTTGCCCAACAAAGTAACCACAGCCATGACGCCCTTTGATTGAGCAGACATTGATTAATATTTTAAGAAAAACATTAGAAAAGAAGAAGAAACAGACGTTATTATGTGTCATTCATACAGTGTTTTCTTCTTATCACTAGTATTGAGGACTCCAATAATATGATTAACATATAAATAGTATACTAACAATAACCATACAAGTGCTATAATCCTTTCGTTGAAAGCCTGAAAAATTGCTATTGAAATGGCTAAACGTGATAATAATATGTTAACTTGGCCATGGATATAATGGTACCTGAATGTTAATCAAATTGTTGTAAGCCTGTGTTTCCTGAGCATGTTTGTTCTATTGGATCCATCACAAAAGAGAATAAATTTGCTGATATAGTTGTGATTTTGATATGAGCCTTGTAATTGACACAGACAATAAGAACACTTCGAATCGGACGATCACATACCAATCAAGTGTGGTTTGATTCCGATTGATCTATTGATCCAAAGATATTTCCTGTCATATTCTGTATACTTAAAAGAGAAAGTTAGCATGATTTAGTTTGCATTGGATAGGTCTAAATTAGAGGAATAAAAAAGTATTCCTAAAGTTGCATTATCTAAATGTAATTCTACATTTCAGCAACGACATAATTAGAAATATCAATTCAAATAATTTCTTCAGCAAAGATTATTTATTGTCATATTGTATGTTAAGCAGATAGCCCGCCTCAAGAGTGCAAGATTCAAATCTTAGAATGTAAATAAAACACAGGCCCTCAACACCTTGAAATCCTCTACAATCATTTGAGACATGGAAGTTTCTTTGCAAATTATGGAAACCAAGTTGACCAATATCAAAACTCTACAGGTTTTTCTCAATGGTGGCACTGGAAAGATTCAGTAGTCCTTAGTTCCAAAGTTTTTGCACCAAATCTGTGAAGGAATTGGACGAATAGGGTGATGAGGCCGTTGCTGCAAGAAAAGATATTCTTTAGAGCCATAGAAGTCAACTGTCAAAATACATACAAATTTCAATCACCAAAAGGCACCTTGTGAGATTGGTTATGATGATATATATAGCACTAACACCAAGAACTTGAAACCAAGTAGACAATTATGAGCTTAAGTCCAGCTATGTTATTAAAAAAAAAAATAAGCAGAAGAACTTCTGCTCACCTAGAGGTCACCGATTACGTTTAACAACACAAGCAAGAGGTACGACCAATATTATCAATTGCTAACTGGTTTACATAATTACACAAAATAACTATTTTAAAACACAGTAAAAATGATTTGCATAGCTAAGTACCACACAAATTCGAGGAAAAAATTCTTAAATATATTATAGCAAAGTGAGTAACCAAATCAATCCAACATGTTGTAGTTGGTTTTTTTTTTGTTGCGGTATTCCGTGTCTTATAAATACGAGAGAAGAGGTTAGCAATAATTTCATTTAAATACATTTTGTCTATAACACAATCCAAAATGAACGTGAACAAAGAAACCAGCTCGAAAATCACCTCAAGCTCAGCAGACTTACATTTTTGGAGAATCATTAGCAATAAAAAGTTATTACAGTAACCACAAATTATGCAACTTTCAGCAGCCGACCTAAAAAAAACAGTGAAGTCCTGACAGAGTGTGCGAAAGGGAGAGATACCTCGAGCTCAGCAGATTTCATGGCGATAGGGATGCAAATTAGAACAATTCCTGCCATTGCAATGGCAGTGTTTCGCCTCCAGTGCTTAGGCCTGCAGTATGGACCGCCAGACATGCTCCAAACCTTGGCCCTAAAATCCCCGCCGTCGGGATGTCCATGGCCATGTCCATGATCTCCTCCTCCCATCGTTCACCGATTCACTTCTAAAACCTAAGAAATCGAAACCCCCAAACTCAATCATCAAATTTACCGGTCGAAAAACTACATATATTAACGAGCGATTGCTACCTAAACGCAGATATAGAATGCGAAAAAGGGAGCATAATTCATAGAAATTGATCAGTTTGCATTTCTATTACCTCAGAAACAGCAAAAATTGCGCTCAGAAGAAACCGAAGAACAGTGACAGGGCCTCCCTACATGACCTTGCCCCTCTCTTGTTTCTATTTCTTCATTGATTATCAACTTTAGTGGACCCATCCTCAGTTTCATAACCAATTAAATGAGGCCCAAGCCCATTTTTTTGGGCTCCAAAATTGGCTACCATGTGATTAAGTTAGTCCTCAAATAGGTTCGACTGGAGTTGAGCGAGCAAGTCTCTTCCCCGAAGCTCGAAATCCGGACTTGGCTTGCCTTCGAAGTCCCCCGCGAAGCCCTCGGTCAGAAGTCGCTCACTCACACACAGTCAGAAACCCTCGACAACCCATAGCTATTGTCAGTCGAAATCAATCTCTCGCACGTCGTCTCGTCTCTCGCAAGAGTCCTAGTAATCGATATCTTTTAGTTCATTTTTTAGCCAATTGAATCTTATAGTTACGCCTGTTACCAACGGATATCCTCTTTGTTCAAAAACCAATCACGCACGTGGTGTGGACGTGGTGACAAAAATGTAGCTCTAATCTTAGGAAAACGAAAGACAAACAACGATCAAACCCCCTGTGCTATGAGCTCTACCTTTTGAGTGATAAGGTTTTTCAGCCAAGACTTTTTTGACGATATTCATACCAAGATATCATTAATTTAACTTTTGAAAATATAAGTTTTGTTCATAGGGCAACATCAATGAGATACTCGAAGGAACAACTAATTTGATCGAGATCAATATGAATTGTCTACACAAACAACATTTTCAAATGTTTAAAGTAAGATGGCAATCATATTGTTTCCATAGGTGTCAAATTACGAGCCGTTTGATCGAAGATTTGGGTAAAATAGTGTAATAATACTTGAAAATCTGCAATAATTAAGAAATATGGATTCATAAAATGAGGTTAAGTAGCAATTTTAATTCTAAATCAAACAAATTATGAAGAAAGACTCCTTGATTTCTACTCGTTTATTTCCCTTTTCTTTGTTTCGGATTTTACAAACATGTTCATCGGAACTGATCGATCGTCAAAAATCACGTTCCTTGCATGTTTAATCTACAAAGATCCATCGAAATTCCTTCACGAAAAGACAAACGTAATAGTCACGGAAGATTATTTACTCTCGTGAGTAGATGGCTCTATCAAGGCTTCTAAATCTTTTCCACCAAGGCACGAAATTTTCAAGAAGTTTTCTATGTCCTTCGAACCAGAACTCTCCCGTCTTAAATTGAACCACCTTTTATTCGATTTCGGCTTTCGCCCCTTGATGGCTATGGCAATGTCGTTTGGGAAGAGATCACGTAGAACAAACGCATGGATAAGAGTCCTCAACAGAAGAGCGGAGACAACGAGAGTGGCCATGACGCAAAGTATCATCGAAAGAGATTGCGTGAAGAAATTAGTGACTTCATTCGAGTATCGAATGGTTGCAACGGCAGCCCCCGTCATTGGAGAAGTGTACGCCCACCAAGCGAGAGAGAACCTATTTTTCGTTCAAAACAATGTTACTCTCGATATTAAAAAGAAGCATCAAATGTTTTTAATTGAGTTTTTTTTTTCTTACTTGAATCCTCGGAAAAAATTGACCCGAACCGCCTGCAAGACAAGAACAATTTTCAACTTATGACAATCCCGATTAATTTGAAAACGAAGAAGCTAATGGTTAAGTTTTTATCTCAATTCGACGATACTTTTGTGGGGATAAAATTCTTGAAGAAGGCGTTCAAACTTATCGTTAAAATAGACTATATTATATTATTTCATGAAAATCGAGATGCTTATAGAACCAGACCAGACCAGACCAGATCGGACCGGACCAAACCAAATCTATTTATAGAATCAAACCGGACCGAACCGAAAGGGCTGCTAATTCAAACCGGTTGGCATATCCTTCGTATATTTTCTACGTTAGTTCTTAACCATTGAAGAGTAAACTGAATAATAATAATATAATATGGATGAGAGATAAAAATGGCGGAGAAGAGACTAGAGAGTAACCAGGGAGAAATAGAGGAACAAGGCGATGAAGTATCCCATGCGTGAAGCGTAATCGAAGGAGCCTTGGATTTTGGCCCACGCCATTGAAGCAACACTCGGAGCTGCGACGAAGAGGAAGAACACCGGATGAAGCTCTTTAGGAAGAGTTTCGTTCGTCGGAAGTCTCTGGTAAAGAGTCACGAACAAGACCGTGTAATGAGCTAATCCGACTGCGAAGAAGAAGATTGGCCCCTCTTTGAGCTCCATTGAAGCACCTAGTAAAGCTCCGACGAAGTTTCCGAGGATGGCGAGATGATTTGAAGGATTAGCTACTTTCGATAGCCTCCTTTGCCCTCCGGACATCCATTGTCCGTAAATTTTGAGCTCAAGGCACAAAATGGGAGCCATTAAAATGTACCAGAGAGATGGATGGAGTTTCGTCGAAATCGAAGGGGGAGCCCCTAGGGCTAAGAACAAGAGAGCGATCCATGGCGCGAAAAAGAAATTGATTCTGATCGGATGATAATACTCTCGACGAACTGCTTCGAAGTAGACGATCATTTTCAGAAGGTAAATGAAAGAGATAATGGCGATCAGGGCAACAGAAATGGACCATAGGAATAGATTTATTTTCAGACTGATATGAAGAAACTTGGTAGCGGAAGAAGTAGCGAGAGCTTTCCACATAATCGCTTGGCTACTAAGGCCGAGACAAATTCCGAACGAAGAGATCAGAAAACGAAGGAGAAACGGCCATTTTTGGTCCTCTGGAAGCAGTATTTCCTCCGAATCCTGATCAAAAAGGGGAAAAACATGCTTGAATATATTCTCATGAAGTAATTATGAACTGAGCGGAAATTGGGAGATCACGTACTCTGAGAGTGTCCAGCTCCGGTCCTTCCAAGGCGTCAAAATACCTATCCACCGGAATATTCTCGACCTCGGGCTCGGAGCTTCGAATTTCATCTTCCTCAGGTTCAGTTTCTAAAGGCTGTTTTCTACCGAGATGTGTAATCTGCCGCTCGAGTTTCCCCGACCACGTCTTGAACGAGTCAAACCTAGTGTCTCTGAAACTTGTAGTCCTTATTCCTTCTTCAACAACAGAACCATTTGGAATAGGCTGAGAGTGAAATTTCGCAGGTACGGGGCAAGCATTTTTCAAATTAACTGTAGAAACCGAAGTAAAATTTGATTGGCCGTTGAAGAGCACTCTGTTGGTGCTCTGTAAGTGAACCTCCATGGGAGACAGTGGCATGCTAATCGACACAGAATGCGTATTCCGATGGTGAGTACTTTCTCCAACACCATCGAAACCAGGTATTTCATTTGCAGAGATAATCCTGATGAGAGATGGAAGTTGAGTGAGTTCCTTTGGTGTAGCATTCACCACCACCCTCTCTTCCATGGCGAATACGGCTGGAAACAGCAAAGAAAGTGCGGAACCAGTCAGATTGGCGAAGGAAGAAAGAAGAAGCAGGTATGGTTATGAAGGCAGAGAGAAGAGAAGATGAAGATTATATAGGAGAGAAGCAGAGGTTGCACGACTACTTTTCATCTTCTTTGGAATGACACTCGTCGCATAAAGACAAACACCTTCCAAGCTTCCTAGTGGGAACAAAGTAGGCCTCTGACATGCTTGACTACGAGTCTCCTCACCATCCTCTCATTTATTTTATTTATGATTTTCTTAAAAATAATTATTTATATTAACGCTGTTAATATCAATTTTGTTTTATTTTTTAATATAAAAAATACTTTTTTCCAAGTGTATATTTGGTTTTTCGAAGACAAAAATATAATTTTTTTGGATAAATCACAAATCAACTATCGTGATTTCTGGTCAATGACAAGTTAATCACTATAGTATTTTTTTTAACAAATAAACCATTGACGTATGTGAAAATGACAAATCCAACATCACAAAATGTTGACCGTTAAAAAGCTGGGCGCCACAGTCAGAACGCCAGAACGCCTCGCGATAATCGTGGTCTCTGATTGCAAGAGATCGTGGTCTTTGATCGTAAGAGACCGAGATATGATCGGAACGCAAGAGATCGTGATAATCGCGGTCTCTAATAGCAAGTCCCGGTCTCTTATCGGAACGCAAGAGACCATGATAATCGCGGTCTCTGATAGCAAGAGACCGCGATAATCGCGGTCTTTGATCGAAACGCAAGAGACGGTGATAATCGTGGCCTCTGATTGCAAGAGATCGCAGTCTCTGATCGTAAAAAGAATAACCAAGTTGGTGAACTAATCTTGCCCGTAACTGGTTTCCGCCATACTTTCAGGCCGATAAGTTGGTGAACTGTCAACCGAATTTGTTTCTTTGGTAGCGAACGAGTAGGCTGGTGGCGTTAAAAAGCTTGTCACTCCACGTGAGAGGCTCAACGCTCACTTCAGCTCTTGCGCGGTTGTGCGCGTCGAGGAACTGTTGGGCAGCGGTAGAGAGCGCGGGCTTCGCGGTGGTGCTGGGGCTGGAGTCGGCGCTGGTGGCAGAGGCTGTGTGAAGAAATGAGATGTAGCTTAGTGCCATGGCGATCAGGAAGAAACTGGGTTTGACCATTTTTTTGCTTTGGTTTCGTCTGAATTTGCACCCTCAAAAGTAATTTGAGCTCATTTCATTTATTGAGGCTAGTTTTTGTCGACAAATTTCAATAATTTTTGAAATAGTCGACTCAAATCATTGAATTTCTCTAAGTATTCAGACTGCCAACGCCTGGCGTTCGGCGTATTGTGATATTGGATTTGTCATTTTCACATATGTTAGTGGTTTATTTGTTAAAAAAAATACCATAGTGGTTGACTTGTCATTGACCAGAAACCACGATGGTTGATTTGTCATTTACCCATTTTTTTTACAATAGATATTTGTCTTTTACTGTGCAAAAAACACGTTTTTAAAATAAAAGTTACTTTTCGTAGCAGAAAATATATTTTCGTTGAAAAAAAATATCATTTCCATAACGGTTACTTGACTTCCACTATAAAAAGTAAGTATTTGACTACAACTACATGTATGTTTCTGTTGTGAAAAAACAACCTATCTATTGCGAAAAGACAACTTATCCACCACATAAAAAAAAAAAAAAAAAACCTCAAAATAGATATTTTCTATCTTCAATACCCGCACAGTCCAGGGAAATGCTTCGTTTTCGAAATGTCGATATTTAATTTCAAAATGACATGAGGTCACAAAAACGTTTGTATCCGTCATTTAATAGATCTCATAACGATAAAGGTATTTATTAATAACACTTCAAATTTTAAAATATTAAATAATAAAAATAAAAATTTCAAGTATAAGTTAAAAAATACTTCATACTCAAAAGATTAATATGGATGTTTTTTTAATAAAACTTTTAAAAGATAATAATGCCACCACTTACCCAATTAATTATTTGTATTTATTTACTAGGTGACATATAACTCATGCATCACATGATGTGTCAATTGATCACATAATCCATAACAACAACAAGAACAACAAAAATCAACCTTTTACAGATGTTGCCAGTAGTTTTCATCAATGCTTCAAGGAAACAAAGATCAAATTGAGAATTGCACAAAAATGGGAAATGTCCAAAAATTAAGGATGTTTTTTTGGTACGATGTACCTTAATTGTGAGACAATATTAAGAAGAAAAGTTTGACAATTAATTAAGTTGGGGTGATACTAATAAAAACCCACAAAAATAATGAGAATATTTTTTTAAAAAAGACCAAAGAACTTAATTGTGGAATCTCTCAATGCTTATAGTATAATATTATCAACTTTTGGTCAAAGTTTGCACAATTTTATTCTTTGAGTTAGTGCAAAACTCGCTGTATTAGATGGAGATGAGAACTCTACTTATAAATAATTCACCTCCCATTCTTTGAAATGATGAAAGATTGTGTCGCCCCCACTAATATGATTGGGCGTCTACTCAATCAATAATATCTTGGATCTTAAAAAAGTACAATAACCCTAAAGTACAATAAAAACTGGTAATCCTCTTGAAAGAAATACGACGGTTGGGTCTCCGTCTCTTGCCATATTGGAATTAAATTGTGAGATATTTTAAAGGATCATTATTCCATACACAATGATGAGTTTCACATGAAGGTTTATTTATAAAATACACATTAACTAAATAATTACCAAATAACTCCTATAAAATGTTTGTCCCTAAATAAGAGGGGATGAGATGAAAGGTAAGACTCGTTAAGAAATTCTACCCGAATAAATATTAAGTTTTTTTTTTTTAAAGTTTAAGTTTTTGTAATGGGCAATTAACATTTTCTATACACAAGTGTTGAGAATCGAACGCGAAACGGAAAAAAGAAAATTGCGAAAGCAGGGACACAAAAATTTACGTGAAAAACCTTTATGAAAAAAAAAAACTACGGACAGAGAAGAAATTCACTATTGAGAAATCAAAGTACAATATATTTTGCGACTAAAGTATCACAATAGATAGAAAATAAATAACTCTAATATTAAATATGGCTCTGATTCAACTTAACTAGAATTCAAGTCACACTAAATTGTAGTCACAAGAATATTAAAAATTAGACAAAAAACAAAACAGAAAAGAGAGTAGCCCTCCTTAAATTGGGAAGAAAAGTAGACAAAAAGAAGTCAAAAATGTCATCCATGTTTGTGTTGACGATGTTGATTGGGTGACTAAAGTGATGCCGCCGTACACATGCACATTTGAAATACTCCACCACCCATCTACATTTCCCACTTAAATAATAACACCCATGCAATTATTTTATTTATTTATTTATTAATTAATAAATAAAAGACAACCATCCATCAATATAATTAACGCTAATAAATAAAATATTAAATTATAAAAATTATATAGGAATATGCTCTCACGTTTTTTTTTGTTAAAAATTGCATGTGTTTTATTACTTTTTTTCAGTGAAAAATAAGTAACAAATCTTACTCTAAAGACATTTTTTTTACTGCGAAAATAGTATTTTTACATTTAAAATAAAACGTGACATCGATGTTTGTTTCGTTTATTTTTTATAGTTTAGTATTTTATTTGTTAGCAAAAATTGTACGGTGTCGGTCTAAGTGGTTGATAATTAATTAGTCTATAAAATATTATAATATTTAAAAAAAAAAAAAAAGATGATAAGAATATGAGCCTTCGAGGAACCCTAGTTAATGACAACCTAACTTGGTGGAATGCACCAGTTTGTGATGGGGACCTAAAAAAAGAAGAGATCAACACAGTTCCACTTCCAAATGGGAATGTTGTGGATCCAGCTATTCCCATTTCCCATCATTTTTTTTTATTGTTTTTTAAGAAAAAATTATTATTTATTTATACATTTCTTAAGATTTTCAATTTGTTTACATTGTAAAATACGAAAACAAAAATATAATTATTTAAAAAAAAAAAGAAGTATGAATTTAGATCGTGCTGATAATTAAAAAAAAAAAAATCGAAATCGGAACATAAAACGTATAACACTGAAACAAAAAACGACATTGAAAAATCAGAAGAACAATATAAAGATGTTATGGAGAAATTTTTAAGGAAAAAAGCTACGGGTAGAGGAGGGAATTATCTGGGAATGGATTCATACTACGAAGGTGATCGACTCGTTCTTATGTTATTATCAAATATTCTTGAAAACGTTATAATTTAATTTAATGGTAATGTTATGTTTATTGTATTATTTTTCGTTATAACGTGACGCTTAAGTGTCATTCACTCATTAATAGAATTATTATAGTATTATATATTATTAAAATAACAGATTACAAAAGTCAACGAGTGAATGTGTAACGTCCTCAATTCTCTCGGTACATTATTGTCCGTTTTGTGCTGAAACCAACACGGTTTTGTTATTGGGGTTAGCAAAAAACGTGTAGTATTATGTAGGAATGAGAACTCTACTTATAAACCATGTGTTTTATACTCTTCTAAGCAATATGAGATTGTCCACCCCACTGGTATGTGTTGGACCCTCATTTGGTTATTTTTGTCTTCATAGAATAGACTGTCATTGTTAATGTAACCACAATACAAATGTTTGGAGAGAAATCGAGCATTAAACAATAAAATAAAAATGGGTCTAAAATCACTAAGCAATAGCCCAAAAGGCCGAAACCGGCCATAACTTGTAATCCACGTACAAAGCCCAGGAAGCTAAAGCTTTGGCCCATGAGACAAGCCCACAGTCTAAATTCCAAAGCCGTAATTGCTAATTTTGTAAGCCCTTTAATTTCAACTTCCACACTGCGCTTCTGCCGAAGCTCTCTCCCTTCCACATCTCAACTCTTGAATCTTCTTCTCTCGCCCAATCGCCCGGACACAAGTCACAAATCCAGCCAGCGTCTCCTCTCGCCCCCCGGTCATAACACTTGGGGACACTCCTCTCTCGTCTGCAGGCTAAAGGTGAAGCTCAAGCTCAACCTAGTTTCGTCACTGCATTCTTTGATTCAAAACATTAAATGTTCTTTTATATATATTTACGGATTACCCTTCCGTTTGTTTTATTGGAACTTTCTGGTGGTGTATGGTGTTTATGTCAATATTCCTTTCCTGTGTCTAGGATTGACTGATTATGTCATTCGGGCTGCCTAGTTGATACATTGATGGGGTTGGGTTTGTAATGCTTATCGTCTAGCTTTGGCAGTTATATATGTGTATCATGCATATGTTTGTCGTATGGTTGAGAAGGTTTCCAGCACATAAGTTGAGAGTTTATACCGTCTAGAAAGTGTTACGGTTAAGCCTTGGCCCGGAGAGGGTTGCAAGGGGACTGACAGTCCACATCAGATATGAGAGGGTTGTGGGGTTGGTTTATAAGTGTAACCTCCCTAATTCAAAATTCCCAAATTTGACAATCAAATCTTTCTAAATTTAAAACTCATCAAACCCTAATTGGGCAAATCACATTTATTTTGGGCAATTAATCACCTAAATCAAGGGATTTTTCCTTTCTCCCACCCAATGAATTAATGTCACCCCAAAAATCAACAATTTTCCTAAAATTTCCAGTGAACCTAGACTCATTTTGAGTCTGATTCACAAATCCTAGAAATGGAAGGCGACCTATCTCTCGCTCTATAAATTGAAGGCTCCATAGAATGAAATACTCACCTCTAGGAAGCTCAAAACCTCACTACTAAAGTTTCGATCCCTAATCGCCTTTTGTCAGCCTCTGGAACGAAATTTTCTCCATCAACCGAAACACGACCTTGCTGCGACGAATTCCTCTTTGTCCAAGCTCCCTCTTCCCATGCGAATTCTTTCCTCTAGCGAACGACAAGCTTCCACTCGGGCAAACCATTACTTCGTGACGAACAGCGAAGCTCTCTCTCTCTCTCTCACCGCGTAGCTGTCAAGACTGCGAAGGAGATGAAGAATGAAGGAGAAACAAGATGCAGAATCGTGTTTTGAAGAAATTCAACCGAACCGGTCAACCAAGTGAACTAGACCCATACACTGAACCGAACCCAGCCCAGCAAACCGAACTGGTCCAGCCCAACCGAACCGAATCGGTCCAGCCCAACCCAACCCAACCGGTCCAATTTATCAAACTGACCCAACTCAAATTTAACTCCAATCCATCTAAGATCTTTAACGGTAACGAAATCCTACCCAAATATTATTATTATTATTTTATAAAGAAATTAATCAGTAAATTCTTTCAATAGACTAGATTATTTGAAGACTTAGAAATCACCAAATCCTTTACTCTTTCGGAATCCAGGTAAGTAAAACACAAGGTTTCACAACATTTTGGCCCTAGGCCCTACATCACAAGACGTATAATAATTTCTTTATATTTATTTTATTATTACAGTTGTATATTTTATTCTGGCATGCATGGTTAGACATTGTTACACGATATAAATAAAGATAAAAATTATAGGTCATCTTGTATGCGTGTGAATCTGATGGAATTGACAGAAAAACTCTGAGATGGCTAATGAAAGCTTGAACGCATGAAACCTTGCGATAGTTAATGAAAGTTTGAAGCTTGGTAGTAAACTTTGAGAGAGCTAATGAAAGTTTGAACACATGAAACTTTGTGATAGCTAATGAAAGTTTGAAACTTGGTAGGGCTGGAAAATGAATTCCAACCAGTATGTAACTTAAAGTATGAAAACTTGGTAATGCATGAGAATAAACATATATGCACGTGTTTTACTTACTGAGTTTATCTCACTCTTTAGTTTTGTGATGTAAGTGAATTTTTTAACAAGAGATGATTTTGGGCTGATCGAGGATTTTCCCGAGGTAGAAGAGCATATAGAGGGAAACATTGGAAACGTCAATGATGGGTCAGAAGATTAAATGTTATTGCAGTTTTTAATATTTTACGAAAACTTTACTTAGTGTTTTTGTTTCTAAAATATTCAAATAAGTTATTTTTTTATTGGGTTTTAAATAAACTATGTTTTAATTACTCAAGTTTAATTAAATGTTTTTGTTTCACATAAGTTTATTTAATGAGGTAGAATTAATAAGATGAATCCTAATAAATAGACTTAAACTATTCTGTTAATAAATACAATGGTTTTATTAAATGCTTCCGCCAAAAATAACAATTTTAATATTTTCAAGTATTAACTAAATTTTGTAAATTTAGGGTTATAACGACCAAATTAAACCTAATTTTGTAAATCAATTTGGGAAAAATTTTAGGGCTTACAAATTGGAAAATAAAATTTAGGGTCGTTACAATAAGTGAGTACCCATCCTTGAGATTATGGGGTCTTGGCCCGAGAACAAACCTGTGAAGGCTAATGGAGGCCCAAAGCGGACAATATCATGCAATGAGGTAGTGCTCACTTGTAACATTAGTATCAGAGCCAACTCATGTCACGATTAGGCCTTGGCCCTGAGGGGGTGGCAAGGGGACTTGGCAGTCCCACATCGGATATGGGAGGGTTGTGGGGCTGGTTTATAAGGGGGTACTCATTCTTGTTTGTATGACACGTTTTGGGTCGGGATTATAGAACCCTGTCCTGAGAACAAACCCGTGTGGGCTAATAGGGACCTAAAGGGGACAATATTATGTGACGAGTTAGTGCCCACTGGTAACATTGGTATCAAAATCAGTTTATGTTCGAGTGTGGAAATACTTGTGCCGGGGGACTTGGCCAGGCCCTAAGGGGTGTGGTCTGTCATGGTTAAGCTTTGGCCCTAAGGGGGTTGCAAGGGGACCTGATAGTCTCACATCGAATATGGGAGGGTTGTGGGGCTGGTTTATAAGGGGGTACCCATCTTTGCCCATATGACGCATTTTGGGTTGGGATTATGGGATCTTGGCCCGATAACAAATCCGTAAGGGATAATGGGGGCCCAAAGTAGACAATATCATGCGACGATGTAATCCCCACTTGTACATAAAGGTAAAAATATTCATTTGCCCCGCTACTTGCTAAATTTATCATTATTGTTTTTCATGAGTTAGTTCCATCTGTTGGATGATCTAATCTTATGCTTTTCTTCCATATTGTTATACTTTTTCAAGTTGGCTTTGTTAAGTGTTTGGAATATCAAATTTCTTATTTGGCTTTTAGGATATAAGAACAACTTGAGTATGGCAGACAAAGCCGCAAAATCAATTGCAAAAGTTATTGGGGAATACCAATTCCCGTGGAGGGAGAAGTTATCAAAATATGGAAATGACCTATCCAAGGGTGTGTGGGGCTGTTGGGAGCAAGGAGCATGGAAGCCGCTCGGAATAAGTGCTCGTCGCTGTGCTAGAATCCGCAAAGAAGTGTTTATGGCTGGGGAAGATTGGACCTTTGACCCAGAGAAGAAAGAGATGAGAACCAAAAGGAAAGGCCGCAAATGTGATAGAATAGCTGCGAAAAAGCGAGAAAGAACTGCCAGGCTAATAGAGAAGATGCCACAAATGTTGCTTGATTACAAAAAGCGCAGATGGGAGAAAAAGATGAAGGAAGAAGAGAAGAATAAGCAATAACTTGAGATTTGCTAGCAAATGCACAACACTAGGTAACAGTTTAGTTATGAATCCTTAAATGGTCTCTCTTTTTCCAGAACATAAGGCTTCCCTTGAACAAAAACTTGGTTGTTTTTGTAAAAGATTTCCCCTTTGGTTATGGAACTTCCATTAAACAATGTGTTCTTGCTATGGATTCATTATGATGGAAGAATATTTTGCCTTCATTACCTTGTAGGTTTTCCTCTTTCAGATCCACAGCAAGATGTTGACAATACTTGCAATAATCTGCGAGATTTATACTCTAACTTGGTGAGTTCAATTTTCAAATTAATTTCCGTAATAACTCTATTATCTACTCTAAATGATTATTCGATGTGAGTTTCGTACAAAAAACCTGTCAAGAGTTTCTCAATTGCCTCTCCTTTCTTTTTGGATTTGTTATTTTTTTTTTCAATTCTTAAAATTGTGAAAACTTTTCTGGGATTATTTAAGTTTCTTTCTTGAGATGTTTCAGGTACAGATTGAGTTACATTCCTTTTGCTTCTGGATTGATGGTGAGGTTATTTGGAGGTGAGGTTAAAAGGTATCCATCAGAGGTGTTCATCATTCTTGTGATTTTGCTGGGTTTCGGAAGCTTCTGACTGGGTAAATAACTGAATAATATTCCATTGTTTTTTCTTGGTTTGTTCAATAACTTTTTGTTTTCCTCTTCATTAACCTCAGTTTTATTCAACTCTATCTGTAAAGAGGAACTAATAGATTTCAACCCTGTTCCCCTCCCTCTCCTAGGTAAACTATCCAATCAAACAAGAACAAAGTGAGTGCGAAAAAGCACACCGAAAAGGTGCATCTTCGAAGGGCAATGATCCTCTCCTCACAACTACAAATGTCCCGTCGACTGTTTCATAGACGAAAGCAGATTGAGCTAGGGCCAACCCTATGGCCTATTGATGTTGGTACACTATAATATCATACCCATCTTATATGACAAAGTTTGAAAAGATGCATATTATTTGACATTATGATGTGTGAACTTTTAAACCCATTTGAAAAGCTGTCCCAAATGAAAGTGAAGGCGGCCAAAAAGTGTGCAACCACTGTCAACAAACACGATGATGATTGGATTGTAAATTTGCCTGATGTTAGGCTATTTTCAGTGCATTATCTATGCAGTCAGGCCAATGGGGATTGTGGGTGTGGCCTTTGAGCCTATATTGGTTGATTTATGAGTGTGTTGGAAACCAACTTTGTACATGCCGAAAAGTTATGGAGTTCTTTACTTGAATTCTATTTGGGCAGCGTCCTGAAGTTCATGGTATGAATTTTACTCTTGTAAATACATTCAAGTATTGATCGTAAAACTCATCACATAATTTTGATTGTTTTATCGTGAATTTTTTGTCTCTGCCCGTGATTTTTTTTCGTTGGTTTTCTTTTTACGTGGAAAACCCATAACGAGGTTTCCGAAAGCAAAAGTAGAGATCGATAGAGCAAGGAAAGTTGACTAAATAAAGCAAGCCATCATAAAAGCTTTTGGGAAGTAAAGGTATGAGGATTGAATTTTGCCATGAAAACCTTGAATGAAAGGAAACCTCATTAGTCTAAAACGCACAAGGCTGAGTGCTTTTTTATCAAAAGCTTCCCACATCAAAAAGAAAGTCTAAAATAATTAAAAAGGTGGCGACCATTAAAAACAAGTGAGATTCCATCCAATGATCTAAGAATTATGATAAAATTTCAGGTTTTAACCGAAACTTCGAGTAAAAATAGTTTGCGTATTATTTTTTCACGGGAATTGTAGCGTTAAAAACGAACTTAATTCTAAGAATTTGTCTTGTGTTTACGTGTCTTTTATTTGGTTCATGCACGTTCGAAAAATTGTATCAACTGATATCGTTTATATTTGCATTAGGACATTATATTGAGTAGTTCATGTATTTAGACAGTTTATGTATAGTGTTACAGACGTGACAAGGAGTCCTATGCATTATGTATCATAACACGTTAATTAGTGAAATGTAAGTGTCACGTCAGAAAGTAAGATTAGAGTGTAGAATTAGATGACAAGACTGGTATTACCCAAAAAATATCTTGGGAAAAGTTAAAGAATTAACTGTGTCGAATCAATTATAAGAGAGCGATTAGTGCGAATAATTGGAGCGGAGCAAACAGAATTCACAGCACACTACACACGTATCGAAAAAGATGCGTCTTTTTAACGGGTTTGCGAAGAAGACAAGACAGAAGAGCAAACAAAAGAAAGAAAGGGTGTTCTAAAAGAAGCATTGAGAAAGAGATATTTTTTTGAGGAAGGTCTTTCAAAGCATGAATGAGTTAAAGCAAAGACTAGAAGGTGTGGTGAAGCTGAAGTGGTTGGGCAGTGGAGGGAGTTTTGTTTTGCTTGCTTCTCTTTTTCCCCACTTGTAAGTTGTAACCCTTTCTTTTTTGGCTTTCCATTTGTCATTCTGCCTCCACTTTTTACAAAAGATTTTTTTTTTTTGAAAAATTAAAAAAAGAATGTCGGTCTTCGAATTCATGCAATGGCCAACCTTTGAATGTGTTCGTGTTAGAGTTCAGTGTGATTTAAATTCATCGGTCGAGACCAGTGGGCCTGCACTACAAATCTCATTTAGAAGTTTCGTTTTTTCTATAAATTCATGTAAGTTAGAGTCGCAAAACTTATGGTTGTATTTCGATTTTCATAGTAGATTTGTTCATCTGCCCGTGATTTTTTTCCAAAATGGTTTTTCTACGTAAATCTAGTGTTTCATGTCCTATTTTCTTTTTCTGGTTGTCGTTCGATTTTAAACAAGTGTTGTCATAACAACTTTAATAGTTGGTTTTGGCATTTAGCAACTCTCTTCTCCATTTTTCGATACTGACATAATCGTCTGCAACTTATGCTTGTTTGAAATTCACGTTCAAAACTCTTGGAGTCTCGTTTCTTTGCTATTACAATATTGTCTAAATCGAATTTTGTATAATTTTGTTCTTTAGTTTTATCCTAAAACTCATTGTACTGCGTTGTTCATTGTTATTCACTTTGATATCTCTCAAACGATGCAGAATCGTGTAATCTCTCCTTATGTCATTTGAATCGTCACAGTTAACTAAATATTAGGTCATTCTTACCTTTACCGATACACCGAGATACCGCGTTTCAAATAGAGAGAAGAAAAAGACCTAGTTTCTATAATGAGTGTCCTGCATTGTCTAGAATGATTTGCCCAATGAGAGTGAGTGAGTGTGTGTGAGAGAGAGAGAGAGAGGAAGAGTACTAGTATACATGTTTGCTTTGCGCATATGAAACACAAAAATCTTCCTGTCTGCCTCTCAGCCTCTCCCTACAACAAGGCTAATCAATCTCAGACATATCATGCAAAACCAGTCACTTTCATGCTCCACAAAGTTGCTAAAAAACCCACCCATTACTTTACATTTCACTTCTTTCCATCAACGAAACATCACAGCAGCAGCAGTAACAGCAGCAGCAGTAGCCAATAATCAAATGCTGTCATACAATTGGGACAAATCCCATCAAATCCTATTACTCAAATTCATAGGGTTTTGGCGGAGCTGTATCCTGCTTAAATCTCTATCTTTTCTTACGTACGTGATGTCCAGGACTAGAAGTACATCATTTCTTCCAATCTCTGCAACACAGACAGTCCAGTTATGGATACTCTTCAATTTACACACATAATATTCCATTTTTCTCTTCAATTTTTGGTGGGTTTTTAATTACTTGTTCATATTTACAGTTTTATGCATCTTGCCAAGCTTCTAAAAAGCAAAACTAAGTATGTGTGGAAGGAAAGAACGCGAAAAGACAGAACTTGATTGAAAAGGAGAAGTGCAAATGTAATGTAAACCTAACTTTGTAAAAATATCTCGTTAAATAAAGTCTGTTCTTTTCTGCTTGGCTGCCAAAAGTTAGGGTTTCTTGCTCAGCAAACCAGTAAAGCTTGCTTCTTCTTCTCCTCCTCAGCAGAAACATCAACATTTTCCAAAAGTTCCCCTTTACATTTTCTCATTTCTGTCCCTCCATCACCATTTATGTAATATATACATACATCTATATATATATATATATATATATTGAAAGAATAAATGCATGTACCCAACACATTCAAAGTGTAAAAGGAATAAAGAAAGGCAAGATCCCCCAAATTCCAAGAAAAATTACTTTTTTTTTTGTGCTTTTTTTTCTTCCCATTTCCATGATTTTCTCAAGACCATATTGCATATAATCCCATAACAATTTCTTTTTGTTTTTGTTTTTATGGAATCCATGGTATCGGGAGGATCTACGTCGGATCTGGATCGAACAAGATTTTTAATATAAAATTTTACCGAGTAAATCAATAGTATCGAACTTGTGTTCTCGTTCTTATCGAATTTAGGGTTTGTATGGCTTGAAATAAATAAGGAAAAAGACAGAGGAGGGGAAATAGGAGTAGTGGCAATGCGTGTAATCCACAAATACACAAAGATTTTGAAACAAAAGCATGTGATTGCTGATTTGGAAAAGGGCCTTGAGGACAAAGGAGCCTACGTGGATGAGCTATAACCAATAGCCATCACACCCCTTTCCTCTTCTTTTCTTCGATAAATTAAATAATTACAACATTTTTAACTCGTCAAAAATAAAAATACAACTTCGTCGATACAATTTTTACGCGAGAAAATGAATTTCTAACATGACCCATTAAAAAAAATGTAATTTTTTTCCTTTTTTTAGTTTAACGAACAGATCAAAGTATCATTTAAACCAGTTATAAGAGATAGAGCTAAATAATTCAAGGAAGAACTCAATCATTTAAGTCAGAAGCTTCGAGAGGAGGAGTTGGTTTTCATACAAATTCATTTTCTTATAGTGGAGTTCTTGCTTCAATATAAGTAACTGGTTACGATTCTATCATCATCATATTATAGCGGATTTTGAAGAATTAATGTACAAATTTCTCTGTTTTTTTTAGGAATCTATGTTAGATGGGAGCTCTTTTTGCTCAATTTCTTGAGATTTTTTAATGTATTTTGTTGGGTTTGTGGAAAAAATAAATAAAAAAAGAAACTTTTTTGGCAAGCATGAGAAGAAAATATTAAATAAAAAAAACATTTAAAGGTGGTTTCAACTTTTGAGTCATTGGACCCAACAAAGTTTCCAATTGCTACAACTAGATCCCCACTCACCCATCATTGAAAACCCAACCCAAAAAAAGTTTTTATTTATTTAAGTTCTTAGTTTTTAATTTTGTATAATCTAGATTGAAATGAATCATTCTATCATTAAACAAAATTAATTAATTGATTAAGTTAATCAAACCTCCATGAATTTCAAAGCTAATTATCAAAATTATAAGCTCGAAAAAGACGACGATCCTCCAACGAAGATGAATATTTTATTTCTCTTTTTGAAACTTCTTAGAACGAAACCCACTATAGATTTTTAGTAGTTTTAAAAATTAAAATTAACTATAAAAAAACCCTGAAATTTTGAATCAGCGACAAGCTAAACCTTAAAGAAATTTTGTGAATAACTAAATCCTCAAACTATGAAAAATGAAGAAGACAAACTTAATAATCGCGTTTCTCGTCAAAACAATGTTGATGCAAACTCTGCAGTCACATTTTTTGCTTAAAAACGTCAAAGACGTCACATGAATGTTCAATGATCAGCAACAGACGTCCTTCAACGATGAGGGACATCCAAGAATCAAATTTAGGGTCATCGTAAGGCTGAGTGACGTCCGTTGTCTTCAAATAATCGGTAAATTATATTAAAAAGTGTTCATTGGATCATACATTTTCCATAGTTAAATCATATTTTAATTTTTTAAAGAAAATGTAAGAAATATTTTCAAAGACATCAATAATATTATTATTAAGGGGGACAAGCCCTTTTTGTCCGATCATTTTCTATACATGAATATAACTTTTCTATATCTAATATCTTCCCGATAATCTTTGTGATTATACAAGTCGTGATTATTAATCAAAAACGAATAGAAAAAGTTAAATAATTATTTAAGATTTGATATTTAATTAAATATATATATATATATATATTATTGGTTGGAAAATAAATATAATGGCATGGCTCTAAAACAGTAAGTGTGTATTATGAGTTTGTTGATACGTCTATTCCCAATTCATTGATGCACAGTTCATTTTTTGTCACTTTCTCAATAACTTGTTCTATAAATTATGAATCCAATTCTATTATTTTGGTTATATTTATTGCCCTTGATTTTTAACTTATTTTGTAAAACTTACATATTTTATTTGAATAAAAGTAAAAAATTTTATTTTTTGCCAAGAACATTAAATATATAATGTATTTTTTACAAGAAGATCGACGTAATGTTTAATGGTTTTTATTTTAAAAAAAATTAATTAGAGGAATTTAAAGATTAGAACTAAAAAAAATTATTATCGATAAATAATAAAAGATAATTAACAAAAAAAAAACTCTGAACTATGAAATCAGTGATAAGTCAAACTTTAAACGACTTAAACAATAGACTATGAGAAATGAATAAAACAAATCTTACAGTCACGTTTTTCGTTTGTCTTTTAAACGTCCCTCGGCGTTGGAGGATGTTTAAGATTAATCCTTGGACATTTGATTGTCATCATCGACATTAGAGAACGTCCAAGGCTGATCCTTCGACGTCATACGGTATTGGGGGATGTTTAACTTTGACTCTTAGACGTCATATGGTGTTGGAGGATATCTAACGTTGATCTTTGGATGTCATGTCCAAGGATCATGCTTGGATGTCCCTCGGCGTGGGGCAGACATCCAATGCTAATACTTGGAGTTGAAAGAACGTCCACTCTCGTAATGACGTACGTACTTATAAAATGCGCAAAATTATATATTTGAAAACATGGACGTCATTTCTATTAATATTCACAAATTAACGAATGTCTTTTCTATGGAGTGGATATCTGTTATTTTAGTACAAACGTCCACATCTATATAACTGAGAAGATATGAACGTTCGTTATACAAGTACGGTCGTCTGTCTTCATGTAAAAGAGTATACATGGATGTCCGCGGGTTGACCCAGATGCCCAAAAAACTTTTTTTAACAATAAACATTACTGTAAAGTTTGCTTCGTTCATTTTTTATAGTTCATAATTTTATTTATTTACAAAATTAGTTTAAAATTTGATTTATCAAATAATTATTGAATTGAAGAAGCCATAAATAAATTCAATAGAAATGTTTTAAATAATAAATGAAAAATTTTTAAATGTATATAAGGTACAATTATTCTAACTTAGTAACATGCATATCACAAATAACATGTGGCCTGTGTTGTATTTAATCTATTAATAATATTCTACTGCCTAGAAAGACCATAGGCATAGATCGGGGTCACATCTACGACTTAGGATTAAGTGTGCTATAATTGTAATTAGAGTTAATCAATATCTAAAATTTGCAGTCATTAATTATAGTAATTAAGGTTAGTGTAGATAATTAAAGTGATTAGACTGTCGGTAGAATCTTTGTGGTGAAATTAAAAAATAATGGTTGGTTAAATAAAATAATTAAGATTTATCCATGCTTAATATATATATATATATATATATATTTTTAATTTTTTGCAGCCGCCTCTGTCAAGTCTTGTTGCTCTTTTGTCTAGAAATATAAAATAATAATTAATTTTAAAAAGTAGAAGTAATTAAAAAATAATTAAAATAATAATAAGAAAATTGGAAAAGGGCTTTTTGAGAAGTCCCATGTGCAGCATTTTAGGAGTCACCGAAAGTATAATTAGGTAGACATTTGCTGAATACATTCTTAATTAATTTATAAATAAATATTTTAATCTCAAGTATTAGTTGGACTCGACCAAGAAAATATTTTGTATGCATTAGCTTGCCAAAGTTGTTATCCAACTCAGATTAATACGTAAAATTAATAAATAAATAAATAAATTATTAATGATTTCTTTATCAAGCATGTTTACGTGAACGTTTCAGTGCTTACAGTATAATATTATCTGATTTAATTTAAAAGTTATATGGTTCTATTTTTGAGGTTAGTCCAAAACGCGTTATACTTATTAAGGAGGAGAATTCTACTTATAAATTATGCGTTTTTATATATACGTATGAGAACAAAGTTAAAATGAAGGACCGATGTCTTTCAAACATGAACACACAACAAGAAAACTACAGAAGAAAACTAAAGACGCAGCCTTTAGTGTGTCATGGCTACGATGCTTTATAAACCAAAAGCAAGAATTCAATGTTATTGCCAACGTATTACAGAGATAACTTCTTATCTCCATTTTCGTTCTTTAATAAAATTTAGGTTTAATTGTTGCTTATGGAAGATGATCTTTGACTAAACATATTACTCAGTTTTTATCTAATTTATATATATGTAAAATCTGACCCTCATCATAGCTTCAAAATGTTGCATTTATATATATATGACTTTTGGTTCCATCCTACTGTTAGGAACAAACCATGAAGACAGACACAAAAGTCGTTAACACCGGTAGGGATGAGAGAGAGGGGAGGGAGCGGGAGAGAGAGAGCAGTTACTGCCAATAATGGCTACAATTTACTGGTTTTAAGTTTAAAAGAATTTATGATGGAGATTAGAAAGAGTTGCAGAGGCTTGTCTCATTTTGCACGATGAGATTGTAAGCAATATGAGCCCTTTTTTTCTTTTGATTTGTTATAAAATATTGAACAATCAGTTCAAAGGTTACAACATGAACACGAGAAGAAAAGATTCAGAAAGTGAAAGCAAAAACCAAAAAGTTTAAGCGAAAAATTACCTGAAAAAGGGGGAAAAGATGAACTCTTGGTGGGTCAAAAGCAAAAACTAAAAGAGCAAGTTTCACAAAGTTTTTTTTTTTTTAATTTGTTTTGTTTTTTGAACAGTGAAATCCATGGAGGTCCAATGGCGAAGCATGCTATAAATAGCCAGAGGAGGTCAATACCAGAGAGCTATTCGTACCCTATTATGAACCTTTAGAGACGTCATATTCGGAGATGCTTCGTTTCTTTTCCAAAAGTCTTACCAACCCATTTTCGTTTCCTTGATTATCTCTCTGACTCTCTTTGATTCTTCTCAACAAGACCTTCCAATCCATTCCCATCTACCATATTCATCAAACCCAGTTTTTATTTCACCTCTTACGAGGATTTGTTGTTGTATAAAGGCAGAACCTTTGGGTCAGAACGACGACGAAGTAACGGAGTGGTCGTTTTTGTTTTTGAAACATTTCTCTAAAGATCAGACTTTTCGGATGATTTTTATGTTCTTCCAAAAGGGTTTGCTCTGTTTTGGGTTTTGATGGAACAGAAGCACATTTTGCTATCTGCTTTGGGCGTTGGGGTAGGAGTAGGGGTGGGGCTTGGATTGAGCTCTGCCCAAGCTGTAAGTAAATGGGTAGGAGGAAATAACTCGCCGGATGAGTTTACAGGTGAGCAGATTGAGCAGGAGCTGATGAGGCTGGTGATTGATGGGAAAGCAACCAAAGTTACTTTTGATGAGTTTCCTTATTATCTAAGGTAGTAAATTGAAGAGTTCTTCGGCTGTATCATTATTCTGTTCATACATAGGTAGTCTGGGAGATGGATATAACGTGTATTCAATTTATGCATTTCCAACTTCTTAGATTTTTATCGCAAAAGTAAAATCTTGAAGGTGAATCTGAAATCTAGGCATATGATATTTGTTTCTTGTCAATCGGTCTCAACATGGAAGTCCAAAGAATTTGACAATTTTCATATAATCGAGTCGGGAAAATGTGATTTTCAACATGAATTTAGGGTTCAATATGTTTATGGATTATCATTATGAGATTGACAACACAATACAAGTCGCTTTGTCCGAAAATTCAATCTTTTTACATCAAAAAAGCCCTTATATTTGAGACTTTCATTTGTTTTTTTGATTCGATTTACATAATGATTAAAAATGAGCATCTTTGTCTCTCTAGAGTCGAATATCAAGAAAAGATTCAAATTTACTTGAGCTTTTACATATATCATTGGTGAAACGAAGAGGAGATTGTATCGAATCTTTTTATCGATTGTCATGAAGTTTTATCTTAGTTTATTTTTGTAACATGTTTATCCTTATGAACTCTTGGTTGGAATACTGGCAGCGAGCGGACTCAAGTGTTATTGACAAGTGCTGCGTATGTTCATTTAAAGCAGATCGACATTGCCAAGCACACACGCAATCTTTCACCGGCAAGTAGACTTATTTTGCTCTCGGGACCTGCTGGTGCGGTTTATTTTTTGTTAATTTTCTTGTGATTCGATGAATTTTTGCAAGAAAGTAATACTTGATACGTTTGATTTTTGTTTTTGCTATCGAAGAACTTTACCAGCAAATGCTAGCCAAGGCTTTGGCACATCATTTTGAATCGAAATTGCTTTTGTTAGACGTTTCCGACTTTTCTCTCAAGGTAACTACATATTTGTGGATGATCTCTGTAACTTTCGGCTTCACAAGTCTAATTCTTATGCTTTTAATACTTGCCTTTCCCAGATGCAGAGCAAATTCGGTCGTGTGAGGAAAGAATCGGTATGTTTTGTCGAAAATCCTCTCGAGAACGAATATGTTTTTGATTATATGTTATAAATCTATTAAAATCAATAAATTAGCTTACACATGAGTCAGTCATTCTGACATGTTGCTTCTCCGTGTAGTCCTTCAAGAGGTCCATCTCGGAGGTTACACTTGAAAAAATGTCGAATCTTTTCGGTGCCTTCTCAATCCTTCCTCCGAGTGGGATCACTCAAGGTAAAAGATGAGTAAATTTCAATATAGCAGGAAGTGAGATAAATATACATGAAAAATCCTCTATCGTTCATGATGATTATATTTTTTTTCGATCTTAACATTATTGACATTTTTAGAGTTCAATGTTAATCTAATTCTAATGGGCCAGGCATGTGGGCTGCAATAAAGATTTCGTGTAGAATTTTGTTTTCTCTTTAAGTTTATGCAAGATAGAATCGCAAAACACGTAATTGTATTTTGATCTTCATAGTATATTTGGTTTTCTATCCGTGATCTTTTCCCAAAAGGGATTTTCAACGTAAATATGGTATTCCATATCTTATTTTCTTTTTCTGATTATTGTTTGATTTCTAGCATACATTTATACCTATGCAGACTCGGTTTTCATTTGCCAAATTCTGTTTAAAACTACTAGAATTTAGATGTCCAAGACTTTAGTGCCTATTTTTCGTGTTTAAGTTCTACTTGTGGTTGTAGAAAAGATCAAGGAAGTGGTTTTCCCGCGCGACATATTTCTTACACATTCTTCTCTTGTAGGAACAATACGCCGAATGGGGAGTTCTGCGGAAATAAAATTGAGGTATGACTTTACAGACTTACCGTAACTGATCTCTCTAATTGAAGTCTTAGGCATTATTCAGGCTGGCTGAAACTTGTGATTCTTCTTTATCTGTAGAAGCTATGATGGGTCAGAAAATCCTCCAAAACTTCGTAGAAACGCATCTGCCGCCTCTGATATTAGCAGCTGCTCTTCAAAATCTGCTCCCTCAGATCAAGGTTTTTGTGCTTTTGAATTTTCAAGGCCAAATGACAAGCATTTGGATTAGTTTGTTTGTTTATTTATTTGAAAAATTTTGTAGTTTCCTTGAAGCGCACGAGCAGCTGGTTTTTCGATGAAAAACTGTTTCTGCAATCACTATACAAGGTAAAAGCTGCGATGTGCCATTTTAATGGCTGCCTGATGCTTTCTTTCTAATCGAACTTGTCTTCTCACAGGTGCTAGTATCGATTTCTGAAACTGGCTCCATTATTTTGTACCTGAGAGACGTAGAAAAGCTTCTTCTCCATTCACAAAGATTTTACCAAATGTTCAATAAGTTGTTGAACAAACTTTCCATCTCGGTTTTAGTTCTTGGCTCTCGAATGGTCGACCCGGAAGATGATTTCAGAGAAGTGGATGAGCGGATTGGCGTTTTATTTCCATACAACATCGAAATCAAACCCCCGGAAGACGAAACTCATCTTGTCAACTGGAAAGCTCAGCTGGAAGAGGACATGAAGATGATCCAGTTTCAAGATAATAAAAATCATATTGCTGAAGTTCTTGCTGCAAATGATCTCGAATGTGATGATTTGGGTTCGATTTGCCATGCCGACACCATCGTGTTGAGTAATTACATCGAAGAGATCGTTGTTTCTGCGATATCTTATCATTTGATGAACAGAAAAGACCCAGAATATCGAAATGGAAAACTTCTAATATCTTCCAAGAGGTAAACACCATCTTCGCCCAAAAGATAGCATGAATATCGTCGTAGGCTACAAAATAATGCGACGAGATGTTATATCTTAATCTCTTTCGGATCTGGAACAGTTTGTCGCATGGATTGAGCATATTTCAGGACGGAAAAAGCGATGGAAAAGATACTATTAAGCTAGAGACAAAGGTTACTTCTCTCTCTATGTGTTTGTTTTCCTTTTCTGAAGCAAATTTAGGTTGTATGGAGCCTTAATCCTTAGGTTTTTTTTTCCGGAAATTTCTAGGAAGGTGGAGATGAAGCTCTAAGAACAAAAACTGATTCGAAATCCGAGGCGGAAAAATCCGGTTCTGCGGTTAAAAAAGATGGAGAGAATGCAAATCCTCAAAAAGCTCCGGTAAGTAGATTCGACCAACCGAGTCAAAATCTCCAAAGATAACTACTGAAATTCTCTATACTTTTTAACATTATTCGCACAGGAAGTTGCTCCGGACAATGAGTTTGAAAAACGTATCCGGCCGGAAGTTATTCCTGCAAACGAGATTGGAGTGACATTTGATGATATTGGAGCGATGGACGAGATTAAAGAATCACTTCAAGAACTCGTAATGCTACCTCTCCGAAGGCCAAATCTCTTCAATGGAGGTCTTCTCAAGCCTTGTAGAGGCATTCTTCTATTCGGACCGCCTGGAACGGGAAAGACAATGCTGGCGAAGGCCATTGCCAACGAAGCCGGAGCTAGTTTCATCAACGTTTCTATGTCCACCATTACTTCAAAATGGTTCGGCGAAGACGAAAAGAACGTTAGAGCTCTCTTCACACTCGCTGCAAAGGTGTCTCCAACAATTATTTTTGTTGACGAGGTCGATAGTATGCTCGGGCAGAGGACTCGAGTAGGAGAGCATGAGGCCATGAGGAAGATAAAGAATGAATTTATGACTCATTGGGATGGGCTTTTGACAAAGCCGGGTGAGCGAATTCTCGTTCTTGCTGCCACTAACCGGCCGTTTGACCTTGACGAAGCGATCATCCGTCGTTTTGAGCGAAGGTATATCGTAAAGTCTAGTTCAGAAAGATGTGAAGAACTTGTGCAAGTGTTAATTATGACAAATAGTAAATTCTTTCCAGGACTCTCATGTTTGCTAATCTCTCCACATTTCTGGATTGAGCAGAATTATGGTTGGCCTCCCCACGATCGAGAGCCGAGAAATGATTTTGAAAACCCTTCTAGCAAAAGAAAAAGTTGAAAATCTCGACTATAAGGAGCTTGCTACCATGACGGAAGGATTCAGCGGAAGCGATCTAAAGGTTTAATTTTTCCTTTTTCTTCCCGACAAGATTACTTTTTTTTACAACTTTTGTCGTAGAGACGAAAGAATTTACCTGTAATGTTGAAAAGATTTCTGATTATCTTTGGGACAAAACCAGAATTTATGCGTGACGGCTGCTTATCGACCCGTGAGGGAGCTGCTCCAACAAGAGAGAATGAAGGATAAGGTAATTTCGAAGTAAAACTGAAAGATAAACCTATCATTATTCGTATTTATATCGGAAGAAAACGTCTTCAAATTTCTTCCAACTGTAGGAGAAGAAGAAAAAAGAGGCAAACGGAAAAGGCCCGGAAGAGAAGAGCTCAGACGATTCATCCGAAACGAAAGAAGAAGAGAAAGAAGAGCAAGTAATTGTTTTGAGGTCTTTGAATATGGAAGATATGAAACAGGCAAAGAATCAGGTAAAACTGAACCATTTCCAAGAAATTTCATCTCCCCATTCTTAGATCGCGCGAAAGTAATAACATAGTGCCTAAATTACGATATGCAGGTGGCTGCGAGTTTTGCTGCCGAAGGATCGATAATGGCCGAACTAAAGCAATGGAACGACTTGTACGGAGAGGGCGGTTCGAGGAAAAAGCAACAGCTAACTTACTTCCTCTAGTGTGTAGACTGTAAAAAACATGTCATTTGTGAAGATGTGAAAATCCAATCGAAACTATACATCCTCGGGCCAAATCCGGTCAATCGGAGGGTTGATATTTCATCAAAATAGGTGATATGGGATAAAATTATTGATCAGGAAGAAGAGATTCATTCTCCTGAAGCCATTGTTTAAATTGCCACAAGGTGTGAAGTGGGGGTTTGGAAATGCATGTAGATTCATAAGGTTTAGCACATGATTTGTAATCTATGGTTGTGTAGTTTATGACAAGGCCAGCAATATTTTATGGTTTTGGAATTTGTATTTGTCGAATATTTTAGTGTTTTTCGCAAAGACGGGAAAATAGTCGTATCGCTCCGGCAAAGGTGATGATACTGCAAAATGTTGTTATAACTAGTGATGCTCTAAATTGCAAGTAGAAGAAAGATCGAGCGATTGCATGACATGACGATTATAAGAGAGTTTTGCAATTTAAGCATAATATAACGACTCTTCTATAACATATTTGTATTTCATGTCTCTTGGTATCGGTTGCGAAAGGATAATATTAGGATTTGATGTGATTTGGATTTTAATTGGGTCAGATCGGTTTAGACCCATGTTAGAGGTTTCTTATTTCTAGTATGATTAAAGTTTCATATTTCAGTATGACTAGGATTTTCAGTTTATGTTATAAATATAAGTTTGGGTTGCAAAACTCATTGTACCGATTTCGTTAGTGATTTCTTTCATCTGCCCGTGATTTTTTACGCGTTCTGAGTTTTTTTATGTAAATCTCGGTGTCTATTATTTTTCTCTTTCTCGTTTTCAAATCTCGTTCGTATTTTCAACAGAAGACGCTTGTTATCAATAATCAAGGGTTAGGAGCTGGCTCGCAAGCGCGATTTGAGCTTGGACTTGTGTTTTTATAGGCTGAAATTGTATGGCGGATTGTCATTTTTTTTGCAATGTCAACACCGATTTTGTAAAGAATAATACAACGTCGAGCTAAAAATTACAAGCTCGTGGCTTGGGCCATGAGTCCGATCTCTGACCACGCAAAAATGGGTGAACTTGGATTTTGGTCCGCCCCACCCAAGGTTGGTTTAAGCCGTTAACCTAGCCTGCTAGCGAGTCTCATCGTTCATTGGGAGATGAAAATTGAAATTAACTAAACTAATCTTTAATTAGTTTTCGAATAACTAAAATCTTGAACTATAAAAAAAAAAAAATTCAAACTTCACAACCATATTTTTTTGGTTCAAAATTTAAAAACTTTAAAATAATCTACCGAGTTCTACTATGAAAAAAATATTTTCCGCACTAAATATTTGCTTTCTGCTGCTGAATCTTAGTTTTCTCAGCACAATGCGATGGTGAAGCATGACCCCGACCTAAAACACAACCTCAACCTCAATCTCAATCTCAAGTACGACCAATATCTCAATTGCTCTGTTTCCAATATATATCAAATTATTTATACTCATCAGTCTTCAGGACTGAGTCAACGAATAATAAGTACGAAGCTGTTATTAAAAATTGTTCAATTATTGTTGTATCTAGAAGAGTATATTTCAATATATTGACTGATATGAAAATACAAGACACGTTTCCACTGAAGAAACTTAAATTCCGTGGCATAAAACAATTATTTGAGATATAAATTAGCTTTTCTCCTACGAAAAATACTCTATTCACATTGAATATTTATTTTCTACTGAGAAAAATAAATTATTAAAATATAACTTACTTTTTACAGTGAAAAGATACGTTTCTTTTATAAAAAATATCGTTTCAGCACGTTGATATAGATAGATTATTTAAAATTTGAAAATAATACTTATCGATTTGTTTGATTAATCTTTATTAAAGGGTAAATGACAAATCAACCATCGTGGTTTGTGGTCAATGACAAGTCAACCACTATGATATTTTTTTTTTAACAAGTTAACCACTGACGTATGAGAAAATGACAAACTCAACATCGCGGTGTCTCAACACCGCAGTTTTGCGGTGTCTTGGTCAAGACACCGCAAAAAGTGCGGTGTCTTGAGATTTGAGTGTCTTTCTTTCCAGACGTCACAACATCTTTCTTCTCAGATGCCGATGAACGTCGCAAAATGTTCTCTCTTACGTGTCTGCGTTTTCTGTCTTGGCTTAATACACTGCAAAATGGTAATTGAATTTTTTGCAGACAACGCATATTAGCGGTGTCTTGTGAAGACACTGAGTCGCGGTTCTTTGCAGTCTCAAGATACCGCATGTCTTGTGGTGTCTTGATACACTGCGTGTCTCACGTCAACTTGTTGACGAATAACGTGATTGGGATGTTGGGTTTGTCATTTTTCCATATGTCATTGGTTAATTTGTTAAAAAAAATATCATAACGATTTATTTGTCATTGATCATAAACTACGATGATTGATTTGTCATTACTCTTAAAATTTTGGAAATGGGAAGGAAACCGAGACAAACTGGATAAGTGGACCCCACCAATTTCAAACTGAAGCCCACTTGTAGTCGTACAAGTCTTGGGCTTTACGGCTTTACCTTCACCCTCTGGCTTCCTCTCTCCCTCTTGGAAGCTTGTCGGAAACCACCAGCTGACTCCATTTTCAACCACATCCTCTCATCTATATATCTCTCTCCCTCTTCACTCTCCTTCTTCCACTCTAAACCCACGTCCCCACTTGACTTCTTCATTCGTCTGTTGCTTCCCTCCCATGGCCATTACTGTCGAAGATTTTGCAACCTTGGACCTGGTCCACGACTTTTCCTCCGCTGAAACCTTCTTCGATGACCTCGATCTCTTCTCCAAGGAAAAAGCGACTGTTACCTCTAGGAAACCTTCCGGGGCATCTTCTTTAAGCAACCGCCGTCCGTTGATAAACGTGGAAATTCCCCCGGCCGCCGGGTTTCGTGCAACTTCACATCCCCAGGCTATTGGAGACAGCGACAATCAGAACTATGCTGCTCCAGATCCAAGCCAAACGAGGAATTACAGAGGTGTCCGCCGCAGGCCGTGGGGGAAGTTCGCGGCGGAGATTCGGGATCCAAACCGGAAAGGGGCGCGAGTGTGGCTCGGAACCTACGAAACCGCCGCTGATGCCGCGAGAGCATACGATAAAGCTGCTTTCAAACTGCGAGGAAGGAAAGCGATTCTGAATTTTCCTCTGGAAGCCGGAAAAGATTCGGAGTCAGAGGCGTCGGCGAGCAGCGGGACAAAGAAGCGGAAAGAGACTGAGATTGAAGAGGGCGAAGTCAAAGAGTGTAAAGTGGTGAAGAAGGAGAATTCGGTAAAGATGGAGAACACGGCTGGCGAAACTTGCTCATCTGCAGTTCTACCTTTGACACCGTCGTACTGGTCGACTGTTTGGGACGCCGACGGGAAAGGGATATTCAGCGTGCCGCTGCTATCGCCCGTCTTCTCCCCGTCCCTCGATGGAATACTCTCATCTTAGAGTGACGTAATAAAAACTCGAAAATTATAAAAAAAAAAATAGCAAATTTGCACTAAAAAATTAAAACTTTATGAAGATCATTATCCATCAAGTTACCCAATGTTTTAATTCTCTTAAACCCACCAAAAAAAAAATCAATCCTTTAAGTTGTCAATGGTAGAAGACCACGTCGATGTCCCGACGCAGGGGCGTTTTTAACAGAAACACTAAGTCGAGTGATTCGATTCTCTGAAAAAACTTGATCACCCACTTCAAGGCTTGATTGTGAGCAGAAAATTCCTTTCACAAGTTTAGATTGACGTGACCGGTGTCTGTATTTTGCAGTGAAGATTTTATCTATCCTTAGTTTGTAGAATTTGTTATTTGGTATTGAATGATTTCATTTCTTGTATAATATTTTCTTTCTGTTTATTATTATGCTATTTATGTTTAGTGGTGGAAATCGGTTCGGTTCGAACCAAGTAACCGAACCGAACCGAATAATTTTACTCAATTCGGTTCGGTTTTAAAAGCCAAAACAACCATAAAACCGAAATGAATATAATTGAAATCTTTGGTTTGGTTCTTGGTTTTAATGAAGAATAACCGAATAAAACTGAACCGAAATAAATCTAAATCAACCCATTTAATTTAATTTTAATTATAAAATATTTACTACTCCACTTTATAATTTTTTTACAAATTTTTCATAAATAATAAAATTATAGTTTAATTATTTATATGATTCTAATTTATCATGATGTAATATAAATATTTAAAATAATAAATTATATGAATTAACAAATGAATGATAAATAAACGTCATACCAAATATTGCCTACCGTATTTGAAAACCGAAAAGTTAAGAAAATCCAAAATTTTTGGTTTTTTCAAAAATTGAACCGAAAAAATCAAAAACAGAACCGAGGACAACCGAAAATCGGAGTTCGATTTTTTATCGGTTTTCCAATGGATTTGGTTTTTTATTTTCAAAAACAGAATCGAGTCGGTTCGGTTTTAATTCACTATAAAACCAACCAATTTCACCCCTGTATATATCTTTTACTGATCACTATGTGAACTTTATCTTATTTCTTTTGAGTTTGGTCTTTAAATTTATGTTAAAGTCATCTGCTTATAACCTAATCTAAAGTTTGGCGACCGAGTCCTCACAGAATATCGAATCGGTTGACTCAACATTTATGTTAAACCCACTTCTAGATCACGATTCCAAAAGAAATGAGTCAATCAATCTGGTACATTGATTTATAAAACAAAATTCATTAAATTACAATACAATACACAAATTTGATGCGTCACGCAAATGTAACTGAGACTAGTTTAACATATAACATATTACTTGTTTGATTGGAAAATCAAAAATTGAAATAAGTCAAGTGTTGTAGAAGCAACATGTTGAAAAGTAGAAGCAAGAATTGAGAGTGGGTATTGAATATTGTTTGAGTAGGGGGGTCGCAGTCCCTCCAACTTGTGCTTTAAAAATGTGGGTGTCCATCATTTTCTTCATTCAATTCATATAATAAAATTTGACATCAACTTTTATTTGTAGCGTGACATCTAAATCAAGCTATTTTGAAAAGCATATGATTGGCCTAATAATTAGTCTCAAATACAATGTTCAATTCATTAGATGAGCATATTCATTCCTCTCAATAAAGTCTTCTTCATCAACTTGCATTTGTTAAATCCTAGCTGCAGCTTAATAACTTTGAACGTGGGTCCTAAAGTTTTTCATATTAATTCAGTAGGTCGAATTACTTGTAGATTGATTATGGTCTGTCGAGAAAGAAGTCGTTCGTTTTGGGTTGGGTGTGACGTATGAGAGCAAAGCCGTCAAATTTTTGGCTTATTTGCATTCCTCAAGATTAGAATGCACGTTTCGTTCCATTGGATGCTTTTTGATCAATTATTGTGCGCTGACAATAATTCAATCATTTATATATTTTTTTTTTAAAAATTGAGTAAATTTTTTTAGTATGTCTCTGATATTATAATAAATTATCAATAATTTCAAAAATTTAAACTCGTGGATTGAGAATAATTTAATCATTTGTTCAATTCTTAACATCGTTTTAATGATCTCTATAGCAAGGAAGATAGTTACTTCTTGAAGATATGTGCTAACTCCCGTCCAAAATTTTTCGTACAAACCTTAACTATTGTAATTTTTGCATGTCTTATTATTATAAGACTCACCCATCTTTGCGTCTCACCATGGTTGTTTTTCGGGCAATTCAATTCATGGTCTTTGAGTAGCAATTGGGTTTTTTATGCTTCAATATGGAATTGATTGCAAAAAATAATCGTGGCAATCCGGATGATCCAAGTGTGGGTCCGAACCATATCAGTGGAGGTGCCTAATACCATTTTATTTGGCAGGGTAAAAAATACATGATTTATAAATAGAGTTATCATTCTTATCTAATACAACACATTTTTGGTTAACCCCAAGAACAAAACTGTGCGAGTTTAAACCTGTGCAAATTTCGATTCAAAATGAATAATATTATACTGGGAGGATCGAAAGATGTTCTAGTAATGAATATTTTTTCTTCGTAACTCATCGATGGAACTTAGTATTCTTTTTGTTGTCCTTTTTAGTTTAGGCCTCATCGAAGAATTATAAAGATGATTATATTTTAATTGAGATTAACTAAGATAATAAAACAAATTAATTTAATTTAAGCCATCTTTTAGACTTTTACATTTAATTAATCAAACGTTCATTCCTTCTTTCATGTACTACGTGACTTTGAGCTGAGAATAAACCATGAGTGGATGAGGAGATAACGGCGATAACAGAGGCACGTCAAATATCCCTTTAACGTCGTTACCCCAAACGGCAGACCACCATGACGGCGTCCACGGCGGAAAGCTGGCCGTCGAGCTTCCCTCGTCGACCGTATCCTCCATTTTTAAAGACTCCTCCTTCTTCACAATTTTACTCTCTGCAGCTTCATCCGCTTCATTCTCAATCTCTCTACTCCTTTTTCTCTCAATTCTCCCCCGTGGCTCTGCGTCGGAACATTCACCGGCTTCCAGCGGGAAGTTCAGTATGGCTTTACTTCCTCGCATTGCGAAAGCTGCTCTATCGTAAGCTCTCGCAGCGTCAATGGCTGTTTCGTAGGTTCCAAGCCACGCTCGGGCGCCTTTTCGTTTTGGATCGCGAATCTCAGCTGCGAACTTCCCCCATGGCCGCCGGCGAACGCCTCTGTAGTGCTTAGTCTCGCTCAGATGCGGAGCTACATTGTTCTGGTCCCCGCCTTCTCCCATCGACTGAGACTGGGAATTTGCAGAAAATCCAGCAGCTGGAGGTATCGCGACGTTTAGCATCGGACGACTGTGACTCAAACTAGAAGCTCCGGGAAGGATTCGGGAAGGCTCTAATGGATTTATGAATCGAATCTCTTCCCTCGGAAAAAGATCGACGTCGTCAAAGAAAGCTTCAAGAGAGGAAAATTCATCGAGGAGACTCTCTGCAACAAGGTCCAACGTCGCAGAATCTTCGCCGGAGAGTGCCATGGTAGATTGTTCTTCCACTGCAAAAGAATCGAAATCCGATGAAAAAAAATGGAGCTACTTTTGATGAAAGAAGAAGGATTGAGTAGAAACGAGAAGTGGGTTTTGAGTGGAATATGGGGAGTGAAGAGAGGCAGGTGTAAATAGGTGTGGAGTTCTTCAAGATTTGAAAATGCGTCCCTGGTTCACACTAGGTTCGTAGATGGCGATAGGAAGCATCGACGCAGCCGGGGGTCGACGCCTTAAGAATTCAACAGTTGACTACTTGTGGGGTCTGTCCATTTGTCTACTTTTCAGCCCATTTATTCATTAAATCAAATTTGTCGCATTAATATTTTGTCTTAATGTTAGAAAATTGACTCGAATTGTCACACGACGACTATGCGTGAAATTTTGGTCGGTTAATCCAGTCGGTAGAAATTGAAAATTTTTTAATGGAAAACTGATTTAAGAAATACAATTAGTTAATTAAATTAAAACGGCAAATATTGTTGAGTGATGTTCGGAAAGAGAATGAATAAATTAACATGTGATACATGTGTATATATTTGGATATTAAGGGATGAATTGGATAAATGAAGAATGAAAATCTCAAGTGATTAAATTAAGAAGAAGCAAAATGGAGAAGAAGGAAAGTAAGAAGTACGCTGCAAGGGGTAGACTTGGAATAAAAAAAAAAAGGTGAGGTGAGAAAAGGGCAAAGTTGGAATAAATAGGAAGGATAAAAGTTGATAAAATAAAAGAAATTGAATAGGGAAGAGAAGGAGAGGCTG
>CM039482.1:919313-1092443 GCA_022433065.1 Begonia loranthoides
TCGTGGAAAGACAATGTTCTGCCGCAGAAAGATTACTCTCCTCTACGAAAAATGAGACATTAGTGATGAGTACTGAATGACAACGATGGACGAGGAAGAGGAAGGAGAGATGGTGATGAGAACTGGATAGTGAAATTGAGAAAAGATAATTGTTTTCGACGACGAGAAAATGTTTAGAAAATTGAAAACGCGAAAATTATTTTCGACCACAGACCGAATTATGCCAGAGTTTCTCAGCATCATCTTTGTGATAAGATTGCTTCAATTATTGCGATTTTAGCATAAAATTAGAATTTGCAGAGAGTTTTAGTGAATTGATATCGTCTTCGTGGTGGTGTTTCTCAACATGTAACAACAATATTTGCGTCGTCCATTTCTCATAATTCAGTGTTTAAATTGTTAGTAAAAATTGTGAAATGGCTAATTTGTTATTGATCCCGTATTACAATGATTGATTTGTTAATTTTTCTATAAATTTTTTAAAAAATCGATGCGGTATGTCTTTTATTCTTTTTGTTGTTCTTTTTAGTTTAGGCCTCATAATTTCATTGAAGAATTATAAATATGATTATATTTTAATTGAGATTAATTAAGATAATAAAACAAATTAATTTAATTTAAGCCATCTTTTACATTTAATTAATCAAACGTTCGTTGCTTCCTTCTAGGGGTGTTCAAACTGAATCCGGTCCGAAGAACCGACCCGAAACCGGTCAATTCGGCTTGAACCGGTACGGTTTGGTGAAAAAAACATTACAAGCCGGCTTATTTTTGTCAAACCCGATGAGTAGTGGGTTGAAGCTCAGTTTTGTTTTATCAAAACCGTGGAAACCGAACCCGATGGCATTTAAGTTAAACTTTGCCAGGGTAGGGTTGTCGTCTCTCTCGCTCTCCTCGTCGAAGTCCAGTGCTCGCCTCTCGCCAGTCGTGAGTCACCCCTTAGCCCTGCTTCACACTTCACAGTTTCTTCAATCTTCAGGCTTCAGGTTAGTTTCGTCCGTGTTTTCAGGCTTCAGGTTAGTTTCCCTTTTCCTTCTTCGTTCGTCTTTAAGCAGTCCAACGGCGGCTTAGATCTGGGATTTAGGGAGTGGATTAGCAGCGCCGGGGGTCTTAGTTGGTCTCCAGGCTCCAACAGTCCAGTCTGGGAGTGGATTATCGACGGCTTAAATCTGGGAGTGGATCACCGGCGGCTTAGATCTGCTTCAGTGTAATATTCTCTTCTGTTCTTGGTAAGTAAAAATTTTTACCTTCAATTTGTTCTGAATTATGGAATTGTCTTGCAGTTGCACTTCAAATTTTCCTATGGAATTGATTTTTCGAAGATTGATCTTCAAATTGATTGTGTTGAAAAGTTTCTGATTGTCTTAAATTTGATTATCAAATTGATTGTGTTCTAACATAATTAAGAGAATGACAATTGACAATTTGACATGGGTCGTCTGTGTTAGTTGTTACTGTGTAGGTGTATCTCCTTGGTTGAAATGTTGAATGACATGGGTTCGGGTATTTCCTTAGTTGTAAGTAACATAATTTAGATGATTATTTTTAGGATATTTCAATGATATTTAGGATATATTGATGGATATTTATATTTGAGGGTTGTATTTGTTTATTTCTTAATGGATGGATCTTGCTAAAATTATTTATGAAATGGTTTAAACTTCGCACTTTGCTGTTTGCTGTATAAATTTTAAACTATTAATGCAGTATAAATTTTTTATATATATATGAAAAAATAAATAAATATAGATTTAGATTCAACCAAAACCGAAACCGAAAAGCTGCACCGAAACCGATCAGGTTCACTCAAACAAAAAACATGGTTTAGGTCTGAAAATTTTCAACCCGAAACCGATTGGTTCGGTTCTTTTTTTTTACTAAAATCGAATCGAACCCGAATTTGAACACCCTTGCTTCCTTCATGTACTACGTGACTTTGAGCTGAGAATAACCCATGAGTGGATGAGGAGATAACGGCGATAACAGAGGCACGTCAAATATCCCTTTGACGTCGTTACCCCAAACGGCAGAGCACCATGACGGCGTCGACGGCGGAACGCTGGACGTCGAGCTTCCCTCGCTGACCGTATCCTCCATTTTTAAAGACTCCTCCTTCTTGACTACTTTACTCTCTGCAACTTCGTCCGCTTCATTCTCACTCTCTCTACTCCTTTTTCTCTCACTTCTCCCCCGCGGCTCTGCGTCGGAACATTTACCGGCTTCCAGCGGGAAGTTCAGGATGGCTTTACTTCCTCGCATTGCGAAAGCTGCTCTATCGTAAGCTCTCGCAGCGTCAATGGCTGTTTCGTAGGTGCCGAGCCACACTCGCGCGCCTTTTCGTTTTGGATCGCGAATCTCAGCTGCGAACTTCCCCCATGGCCGCCGGCGAACGCCTCTGTAGTGCTTCGTCTCGCTCAGATGCGGAGCTACATTGTTCTGGTCCCCGCCTTCTCCCATCGAATGAGACTGAGAATTTGCAGAAAATCCAGCAGCTGGAGGTATCGCGACGTTTAGCATCGGACGACGGTGACTCAAACTAGAAGCTCCGGGAAGGATTCGGCAAGGCTCTAATGGATCTATGAATCGAATTTTCTCCCTCGGAAAAAGATCGACGTCGTCAAAGAAAGCTTCAATGGATGAAAATTCATCAAGGAGACGCTCGGCAAAAAGGTCCAACGTCGCAGAATCTTCCCCGGAGAGTGCCATGGTAGATTGTTCTTCCACTGCAAAAGAATCGAAATCCAATGAAGAAATTGAACTACTTTTGACGAAAGAAGAAGGATTGAGTAGAAACGAGAAGTGGGTTTTGAGTGGAATAAGTGAAGTGAAGAGAGAGAGGTGTAAATAGGGGAGGAGTTCTTCAAGATTTGAAAATGGCGGCCCTGGTTCACACTAGGTTAGTAGATGGAGCTTGGAAGCATCGACGAAGGCCAGGAGTCAATGCCTTACGAATTCAACAGTTGACTACTTGTTGGGTCCGTCCATTTGTGTACTTTTCAGCCAATTATTCACTAAATCATCCTTCCCCTAATTTTCCGTTGAAGCTCAAACATTTAAACGTTTACTTTTCACTAATGACGATGATGATGATGAACTTTGACCATGAATTCGCAGGAAAAAGAGAAGCAACGATGAGAATTTGATAGATGAAATCGAAATGAGGAGTGAGTTATACTACTGACGTTAAATAATGTTTTTGAAAAATTGAAAACGTAAGTATTGTTTTCGACGATGAGAAGACCATGTCAGAACTTTTCATCATCGTCTTCGCGGTAAGATTATTTCAATTTTTGTAATTTTAGCATAAAATTGAAATAGAATTAAAATTACAAAAAATATGTTTCAATTTATTTATTTCAATAAGTAACAGTGATATATGTATCATCTATTTCGCATAATTTTGTGTTTAAATTATTAGTATAGATTATTCAATGATTGATTTGTCATTGATTCTATAATACGGTGATTGTTTTGTTAATTTTCCCACGATTAATTATCGTCACATAAAAAAAATAATTACAAGATAAACTTAATATTACCCCTTCTATGTATAATAACCCATACAACCGATTAAACCATCAAAATCCGATCTCATTACCTCTTCACCCACCCACCTGCGCATCGAATCTTCGAATCGAAATCAAGCTCCCATTCAACATCTACTTCCAACAAATGTTGTTTTCAAACCATGAAGGAGATTGTAACAGCTTAATTTGTACATTTTGATACGCTAGAGCAAAAACGAGTCAATCATCCGACGTATAATCGCTCGATTCGGAAAGTACAGGTTGTGCAGCACAGCAAAACGAGTCCTTGTCTCTGAGGAGAATACAGCTTCCATCAAAATTCCATTTCAGGTCAGTAATGGCAAAGTGTGGCAAAGGAATGCTAACACAATAGGAGCGAGCTGGGGTCCACATGTACAAATGCGAGCTTCCCGTGCAAAAAACGAGTCGCGGGCATGTCGGATCCCACGCTGCCGCTCTAATTGCGTCTTTCTGCACCAAAATTGCTGCCAATTCGAGACGGCATATGTCCCAAATCCAAAGAGCCGTAGGCATGCTGTCGTTTCGGGTACAAATGTATTGGCTATCATAACTCCAAGACATAAGACCTGTAAGTAGAACCTCATTTAGGCAAATAACACATCCCATGAACATTCTAGGCCGAAATTTTAAACTACACAAAAAAAAAAATCACATTCTCGACCAAAAGTTTTATACGTAACAACTCCGACAATTCAAAATCACATTCTACCACTTACAAATACACATTTGGTTATTTTTCCTTAAATCTCTAACCTCATTTAGGCAAATAATACATCCAAGGACCAGTAAAGCCCTAATACTCCCAGTACAATATTGTTTGCTTTGGTTCTCTAATGATTTTCAAAAATAGTTTAATAAAACAACTTTCATCTCATATACTCTATTTCAAACTCAATAAAATTAAGGACAAAGGACTTCAGTCAGCTCTAATAAATTGTTTTTATAGTCTTATCATATTTGTGAAGCATCCACGCTATCTTAAAGCTTGATTTTTCAATCCCATCTTTAATTCTACAGCATTGACTTAAAAATAATTAAGAAGCAGAGACTTACCAATCCCTTGTTTTGGGTTTGGTTTGTCAGCAGGAGGCTTTTGAAAGGGCAAAGTGATGGGTACTTCCGAAACCTCGTACCTCACTGCGACGTGCCCTTCTGTACTATTTTCTTAACAAGCAAAACATAGTAACGTCAGGGAAAAAACGTTTTACGGCATTAAATGATTCCATATAAGAAAAGCAGCCAACTGAAACAAATACATATTTTTGTTTTTTTTTTCTCAATCTTTTTCCCAATCAACTATCAGCAAGGAAGGATGGATTCTGTTGCCTCATTCTTCAGCAAATTAAGATACAGATGGGTTGGGTGTGTGTCCACACACACACACATAGAAATAGAACAATATTAGCATTTTATATTCAATTTTTGTATGGAATAAACTTCATGAATAAATCACATGACACAATACAAATATTAAAGAAAACTTAAACAATGTGATTTCCTTATTAATCCCACATGATCTAAATTTTCTTCTTCATCCAACATCCATGAAAAAAGGTTTTCCAGAACTAGACCTTTTCTAAACAGGATTTTTCTTCATCGAGAACTCTTATATTCCTACTACTAACAAAACATAAAATTACATGGAGAGAAGACAACACACATAATTTATCCCAATTTATCTTCTTATAGAATAATTGTCAAATCAAAAAAAGGTATTAATCTTTCAAACCTCGAATTAAAGCTTGTGTGTCAAATCACATTAAGCAGTTGTAACTTTGTCATAATTAAACATCAAGATACGCCAATCCGAAAAAAAAAAGAAGAATGACACCCAAAGGAAGAACTTGTGCGCCAATGCAATAACTTAACATTATGATAGTTAAAACACTGCCGCAAACAATGCAACCACATTTTCCATCTGTTGTTGCAGAAAAACAATAGCAATGTGTAACTTCAGACAAGAATTTTCTAGGCTACATAAATGGATATAAATTCAGGTCAAATTTCATATAAATACACCAAAATGAAAATAGAAAGTATTCTGTAAAATCTGAATTCCTGAATGTTACTTCTTGACGGCATAAAAAGGTCGTGCTTACCACTATTGCCTTGCATAAAATCATCTGTCAGATATAAGTCTGACATACCAAGTTGCAGTGGCTCTTCCACTTCCTACAATATTTTAAAGAAGAAGGGGTGAAAATCTTTTTTGATATCCGAGCATCAAATAATGGAACAAAAATAAATCACAAAAAAACCTTGAAAACAGCCGTGCAACAAGGTCCTCGAACAGTAGACAAGTGCATGAACTCAGCAAAAGTTTTCCAAGTCAGATGATTCAAAACTCGCAACATCTGGTCATAACTACCAACTGCAAGAAACTGGCCACATGGTGACCATGAAACAGTTTTTACACCCAGTCCACTTTCATAAGCCTGATACTTGAATAGACACCGCCCATCAGGAGAGTAAATTAAAACCTGTTCAAAGCAAACCACGTTTAAGCTTCATAGTTTAGATCAATTATTGAAAAACATAGCTCACTAACAGACTTTCAGATCAATCAACCAAAAATGGAACAGTGGATTGCACATTGATGCAATTCATAAAAGGCTAGGCACTAATTTACTATATCTTCAAAGAAAAAGATACTCAGACTACTGAAGGAACAGTGTAAAACATGTAGTTGTCAGGTTCATCTTCTGAACACAGGAGATACCTATTGGCAAGAGAGAATCCTCTTCTTTTCAACCTATTCAGTTATGAACTGAACGCCATGTTTATAAACTGTTTCTTCTTCGTTCTTTTTTTTTGTCAATGAAGAAACTGGTGTACAAGCAGCCATATATAAAGCTCACAAGGTACAATAAATTAAAAAGAGATGGGACCGGAGGATATTTTACAGATGTTAAAATCAATCCAATAATACACCAAAAGATCAAATAAAAGCAACACCCTAAGTCAATATAGAAATTTAGAGCAGTCGTCAGTGCAATGAAGTATATTTATGAAAATCCTATTTCCAACAAAATAGAATTTCGGAATCCAATAAAGATTTGAGGTAATACAAGCATTCAATATCTTCCTCCATCGGTATATTCATATCATATTCACACCATTCTATTCTCTACTAATAAATTGTTCTACAGAACAATTTAAGTTCGTCATCAGCGAAATTCTAAGATTTCATTAATGTTTTTTCAAAGTGAGATGGCGAATAGATAGAGACAAATCATGAAGATTAGAGAAAAAGAATGAAAAGATAAAATGATAACTCGACAATGGATAAACAAAAGAGTTCAGACATGCTAAGCATTTAGATTGCGTGAAAATATCAGATAAAATGAACAAAAAATAATTAAAAAAAAAGAAAATTGAGTTGAAAATGAGTAGGATGCCCAAATAAAGACACATAAATTGAGAATGATAAAGTCACTTGTCAAACAAAAAGCACGATTTAATCACCTTGTATTCAAGTGGTGAATCCCATATAACTATAGCGCTATCATCTGGTGACCATTCAATATCAGCCAAGTCTAGTGTGTCAACAGCAAAAACACCCATATTTTCCCATGAATGACACGAAAGCAGATTGATATAGTCCTTGCAATCACGCCTAGTGCAAATTGCAGCAAACTTCCCATCCTGAGTAAAACAAACACCTTTTGAGGTATGTTTTGGCCATTGCACGTGTACACATGCAGTGTTTACAAGAGACCAAACAGTTAATCGCAGTTGGAACTCAGATGTGGTAAGTATGTGACGACTATCTGGGCTCCACCTAGCATATGCTATACCAGCTGGACCTTCGTCTATCTTGCATGTCCATTCAGGTTGGGTCAACGACCATGCCTGTATTATTAGTCTTTTTTGCAAACCACAGAGGATGTACTCAGAATCAAGGGCCCATTCAATATAGCTTATCTTGTCCAAACATGAGAACAACTGCACAACCTGCGTTATGATTTGAAAATTATAGCTTAATAATGGTAAAACAAAAAAACTTAAAACACATACCTCTTTGGTTCATTCATCTATAAAAATGATAATACTGGACAATATCAGAACCACTAAATGCTTTACTTTTTGAATCTGTTCACTAATGGGTGAATTTTCAAATTTCAACTGACTTCGGTTTTCTCAAGCTCCTACTGCTTCTTACTTTCAGAACTACAAGAAGCTGTGAACTAGTTATTGCGAGGAAGGTACTTAAGTTAGTTCAAAGTTTCATTAATCCCCAAGCTAACACAAATATGACCAGTGTGTTGCTTCTCATTTTTGCTACAATCTCCTCTCTCTCTCTCTCTCTCTCTCTCTCTTTTCATCTCCTTCATTTTGAACCTAAAAATTTCTCTTTCCAAAGGGTCTAAGTAACAGAACTCATATATCATGTTTCCACAACTAATAAACAGCGCTTATTAGCTCATTCGCACAGAAATGGCCTTTTCTCTTCTGTCAACTATGAATAATAAACAACAAAACAGTTCAAATATTAACTTTTTTTAACCCAAGCCCCCGATTCCAAAAACCAATCAGCTCATCCTCTGCAGCGGTTTCAAAGTCGAACCATTTCAAAGAACGTATCCAAAAAAAAGGAAAACATCTCATCGACTTCCCCAGGCCTAAAACCAAATCTTCTCATTTTTAGTCAGGACTAGAGAATCAATCAAACAGAAAGTGAAGGTAATGAAAAAAAACTAAACAATTGAACCGGGAAAGACCTTGAATGAGTGAGTATCGCGAATGACGAGGCGATAATCAACGGCGACAGCAATGTAACGAGAGTTAGGAGAAAAACAGCATGGCCCACTCTGTTTATAAGCTTCGGTGAACTCCATTTTCTCAGCATTTACTTTCTCAAAGCAACACAAACTCCCATTCGCCCAGCTAAACAATCATAAACAGAGTTTAAAAAGTTACAGAGTCTGTCACCATTTTCACGCAGATCTGAACGTAACGAGCGGGAAGAAGACTGAAATTAACAGTAAAGCCTGCACAGAAGACGATTCAAACTTCGAATTCGGATTAGAATTGAAGATCAGAGTGTTCCCCGTTCAAATCCCACGAGAAAAGCCATTGTGGAAGGCAATTCCTCCCTCCTTATAAAAAGACGAGATTCATTGTTATTTGAATTAAGCACTATTAACTCTAAATCCTAATTAATTTTATATAAATAAATATTATTTTAAATTATTAATATAAGATTAAAATACAAAATTATTACAATATTTATATATGATTACTCTTAAATTAAATATTAAAACTATTAAGTATCCTAAACCACTTGTTTACATGCATCAATTTTGAATCCCATTGTTTTAATTCATTAAATAATAATTAAATGCTTGAAAAGTATGATTTAAATATTATTTAGGATAATTAACCGAACAATCACTGAATTATGAGATCAATACCAAGACAAATACTAAACAATTTTTCATTAATAAATAAAATACTGAAATATGGAAAATAAACAGAACAAACATTATTATCATGTTTTTCATTAGAAATTTGAAAATATCATTTCCGCAGCGAATACATGCCTTCTGCTTGAGAAAGCAAGTCCGTAGCGAAAACGTGTTTTCCGTTGCAGTAAACAAATTCTTGAAATATGACTTACTTTTTATAACAGAAGACATGTTTCCGCTGTAAAAAACACGTTAAATTTTGAGTGCAAAACGTGGTAACATTATTTAGTATTTGTCTGGTCACTTATCCTATATTTCAATGGTTGTTTTGCTAATTACCATATTATTTATTTGAAATATTGTAAGATAATTATAGTAATTATTGATTAAAATATTAATATTATTGAATATATAACACTTATATAGTACATTAAAATACAATATTCTTCCAAAAAGATCATTTTTTTTGTAATTTAAAAAAATAATATTATAATGGTAATGTAATTAATTATTAAGAATAAATAAATTTAATTTACTAGTTAGAAATTTACGATTTTTCTAAGAAGAAGCTAAACCTACGCTAAGGCTTCGCTCGACCAAGATTTCATGAGTGAGATTATTACTCAGCTTCTATGCTCGATCGGACGAAGATTTAGCTGGGGATTTGATTATCAACCCTAGAAAACCCACATTTGATGTAATGTTTCCCTGCTGTTGCTGAGTTTCTAGATCCGGGAAGGCCAAGAATTTTTTGTTCTTCGATTTCTTTTTCTCAACTTTGCAATGTTGCAAACAAGGAGCAAAGCTTTCTGTCACTTCTCGAGGGTCGGAGCCCTTTGTGATTTCAATGGCGGAAAAAATTTATTTGGTTTTTCGTACCAAAACTATGCAAAAGTTGCTGCTGCTGTGCCGCCCAGTATGGATTCATTGGACAAGGGTTCGACGAGCAAGTCCACGGTAGAATTCTGAATCACTTATTTTGCAATTGTAGAATATACCCACAAAAACTTTCTTGAATTGTCAGTTGGGTTATTACCGTTTGCTTTGGAGTTATAGGTTGAGTGTGAGTACTGGCTCTATGGCCAAAAATGAAATATTTTCTGTGATTATTTTTCTTTCTCGGAGATTTTTAATTTTGTTATACATTCAGTATAAGTCGGACTTTTCAAAATTTCGAATATGATAAGGATTGTAGGTGTTTCTCTGTTTATACTACTTTCAGACTCCTTGCATTAATTTGGTTCAATAATGGGATCTTACTGAATTTTTGTTTTCACTGTGGCTGCTTTATGGGCTGAACAAATTTCTTTATGTTACACTTCCAAATAAGTTGATTCTTGATTGAAATTACGCCTTGAAAGGGAGATGAGTGATTTTCTTGTGCATCTCCCACAAGTCAATTGTATGGTTGGTTTGTTTCCCTTTTTAGATCTTTCGTTTATAATTATATGTTTGCTGTAAAGATTCAAATTTTGTTTTAAATGTGTATCATGTGTTTTGCAATTTGCCTAAGCTCTCCAGTCAACTAGTTTTTGAAACCTATTTGAACTCCTGTGCACAGGTTAATCTTGACAAAATGTTTTGGTCCAAGCCTAGCTCATTGGCCTTGGCGCCTGATTCTTCTCTGAGAATCGAAGAACCAAAATATGAGGGCATTAAGCATTTTCTGCTGAAGCTGATGCTGTTTTACAGCAAACAAAGCAAATCTATTCGAGGAGCTAATGTCGTATATCGACGCATTATTTCCCAGGTTGATAAGCCTGCCATTTACGATGGTGACAATCTTCTTTCTTTTCTATTTCTTCAACTGTATTCTTTTAGTAGTTGCATTCGAACAGACATTTTTTTATAGGTTCTTTGCAAGATGTTAAATTGATGAACAAAATCAAAATTTATGTTATTGCATCCTATTTTAGTTGTCAATATTTGTCTGTAAATTAGGTAGAGGTGTGTGCTGGTGTGCATTAAGTAGTACACTTGCTATTTTTCTACAAGAAATCAGTATAATACTTGTTTCTTTATGTATTTGAGTGGAGCTATGTCTCCATTCATCGTTCAGTTTAGGGATGATTAGGAATAATTAGCTTAAGAGTAATTTCTCGTGCTGGATACTATCATTTGGGCCATTTACTTGAGTGTACAAGTTGTAATTTTTTGCGTGATATTTGTTGGGTCATTGAGATTGAGCAATATAAGCTTCTAATATTATACTATTCTCGTCTAAATGCAGTGTTTAACTTGGACAAAACCTTTAAAACAACATTCTCTTTACTTGTACTTCATATGTGGCTTTTCTTACGGCGCTTGAAAGATGATGGAAAAGAAGGCGTTGATTTTGGGCAGTACTTGTACGAGATTTACAATCATGATGTGGAGCTAAGAGTCTCTAAGGCTGGGGTTTGTCATTACCATATAGTTCTTACTTGATCTGATTTGAATTTTGAAAGTCCTAGGAGCTTCACTTTTCATAAATATTCTGTTTGAAGATTATGATCTGACCTCAAGATTATGGTATTTCTTTATTAATAATATTCTCTAAAATGAGCCTCTTGTTTTTTGATCTATCTAATCTGTCTGCTCCTCTCCCTGTTATTAATCTCCCTTCTCTTTGTCCTGCATCATAGGTCAATTTGCTTTTGACTCGATGGATGAAAGATTTAGAAAAGATTTTCTATGGAAATATTGTTGCTTATGATGCTGCTTTGCTTCCAGAAGCTGGAAAAGATGAGCTACAAAATGTTATATGGAAGTATGATCTCATCTAACCATTATTTTTCGCTAACTACAAGTAATAATGATGATTTAATTTATGTATTTTTATACACCATGTAATTATTTTCATTCTGATTTGAGCAAAATGTTCAAAATTTAAACTGAGCTTGTAGTAAGAAATGTTTTTTGAGTACATACTTTGAAAATAACCTGCTTGAAATCTACTTCTAATATTATTTCATTGGACAACTTGAAGACAAGTTGTAACGATCCGAGTCCTTCTAATACAATATTGTCTGTTTTGTGCTGAATCCTGCACGGTTTTATTTTTGGGATTAGCCCAAAACGTGTTGTTCTATGTAGGGAGGAGAACCCTATTTATAAACTATGCATTTTTCACTCTCTCAAACGATGTAGGATTGTGCACCCCCCACTAATATGGGTCAGAGCCACACCTGAGTCATCTTTGCTTTCATAGGGCGGATTGTCACATAAGTAGTTGCATTTTTTTCCCTGGTTAGGCCAAGTGCGATGATTTCTACATTGGGGGGGTGGGGGGCTTTTACCTTGTAGTCCTGGTTGTAGGATTTACTTATTTTTCAAAAAAAAAAATTCTAATTTCAATTAAACATTAGTTATTTTCCTAACTTTACTGATTTAGCAGTTGTTCATTTACTAAATGAGTCTCAAGATTCTTTATCATATTTTGTTATATTTCTTGACTTTCTAACTTTGATTTATCTAGGAATGTATTTTCCGATGATGGCTCGTCAAAGCCAAGTGATGCTGCATCACGAGCAGTGCAGGTGTGTTATTATTTTAACTTATCTCCAAAAAATCAGAGATGTGGAGAATAGCATCCTTCTTTCACTTTTTAGTTTATCGGAGTAAGAACAAGGACTATGCCCATTTTGTAATTGTGATCTGAATCATCATTTCAATCAAATTTCTGCTCAATGATGTATATTAATCTAAAAGGAAAAATGCATATCAGTCTTTAAACTTAAAGATAAAAGTTGTTGAAATTTTTTTTAGGCAACAATACCCTGAACTTAGGGGCGTTAAAAATTAAGTTCTCGTTATTAGGGGTGGGGTAAAAGAAATGACATTTTTTGTTATAGGATCTTCTTTGTTAGGCGATTCATAAAAAGAACAACTATTGATAGAATGGTTATGGCGATTTCTGCAATTTATAGAGAGAAAAAAAGTTGAAAAATTCAACTTCCAAAATCACCAAAACTATTTTATTATGAGTTGTTTCTATTTAGAAATCGTCCAACAGTGGAGAACATGTGATAAAAATGTGATTTTTAGTGTACCTCTAACAACTGAGACTTAATTTCTAATATCTTTGAGTTAAGGGGTTAATTGTCTAAAAAGGTGTAGCGATCTACTTTATCTTTATCCCTAAATTTAAAAAATAATATGCATTTACCCTAATCTAAACTTCATTAAAAAGTATAATTAGACTTTACAGTGTTATGATATTGGTGGTAAACTTTCAAATACTGTTTTCAACTTTTGGATACTGTTTTAAAAACAAAGGGACAAACGATATAGACGGATAAGAATGACTCAAAACGCGTAAAAAATCGAGCAATATGTCTTCTGCCCACCAATATTGAGATCATTTTTCACTTCTACAATTGACTCTTGATCATAATATTTTGCAGGCAATGGCGAGGTATGCTCGGCGGGAAGTTAGTTGCTTGTCATTGACTGGTACGTCATTCTTTTCTGTTCAAAACTAAGAAATTGTCAAATTGGCACACCATTAATTTGATCTAACAGCACTCTTTTCTTAGGATGCTAAACAAAGTTATGAAAAATCTATCTTGAGTGGAGTAGATGTACATTTTGATTATTATTTGCATAATTCTCTTAGAGAAAGGGTGACAAATAAAGGGAAGTCTTTGGAAAACTCACAAACATTAAACCTAAAGAGAGAGAGAGAGAGAGAGAGAGAGAGAGAGAGAGAGAGGAGAGATCTAAGGCTAATTACATTTTATCACTTTACTTTGTTAATCAATATTTTGTATTAATCTACTTTAATATCCTTTCATGAATTCATTGAAACAGACAAACCGGATTAAGTTGAGCCTCTATAATTTTTGGATTAGACCCAATCATCATTTTCGGAATTCAGATGATTTCGCCAATTAGTTTTGCAATAACTTATCGTATTGGCAGAAAAAGATTAGTGAATTATAAAACATAAGCAAAGAATCAAGCTGCTTGAGGATGTACAATCTTAATACATACCTGAAGAGAGTTGAGTAGGGACTTTTGGAGAGAGAGAGAGAGTTTTTAAAACTTCATATAGGGTGAACTGCATTTACCTTACTGAATCACCCATTTTGAACTATCATAACATCTTCATGCGGCTCATCGACTAGCATTGTATCTGCGAATCATGATGAAATACTTTTGAAACTTATTAAGACTGTTTTGGTTGTTGCTTAATCTTTTGATGGTCAAGTGAATTTCAAATTTGCAGACAAGGAAGCTATATTTTCTGGGAATTTCATGTTCACTCCACTGGAAGGAGGAAAGCTGCCATGAAAACAACTAGAGGTGATCAAAAGGGTTTTTGCTATTAATTTTTGTAATTAGTTTTTGCATCTGCACTACTTGATAGGTCACCACAATTGGGTTTAGATTCAGGTTTATCTTCTTTTGTTGGAATAAGCTGCTTTGCATGTTCTTATTTCTAGACCTGGGTATGAATTATCAATCAATATTTGGAGAGATTATTTCATTATGGACACATTTGCATTTATTTTGGACAAATATATAACATAAACATTGCTGCTAAGAACTTGGTCGAGTTGTTTACGCAATCGATCCAAATTCACGGTGAAATAACAATCCGATCCTTATTTATTGTATTGATGTTATAATGATTTCTTTATTTGAGCATGAAATCTACTCCGAATAGCTTCCTTTTGTCATTCGTCCTCTCTCTTTGGATAATCTGATTGCAAATCTGCGAGAAACAAATTGTATCGGGGATTAATCTTTTAAACGATGTTGTAGTTACGAAGTGTAATTGTTCTTATAGAAAGGAAAGGAAAAAGAGACCCATAAAACAGTTTTTGAAAACAGTTTTTTTGAAGAGTTTCTGGAGCATCTTACTGAGAAAGTGCTTTTGCATTGGAAGTAATTTTTGCAGTGGGATGCATGTCTTTCTGCAGACCGGTTTCTGGATCCGCCATTGAAACAGGCCTTTCAAGAAGCTTCTCTCCAATATTTCTCAGTTCCTCCATATTTTCTGGGGTGGCATCGTCTAGCTTGATTGAGCTCCCATCCAGTGTGTAATCCTGTCTCGCATTCCCTCCAATCACTCAATAGGGTAAATTTAAATTCTATTTGTCAATATATATATATATATATATATTATAAGGTCTAGTGCATAAATTATTCTGCATTTTACCCTATGTATAATTATGTTACCTGGATCCGGAGATAGTTTTTTTGAGAATTTACCGGCCCCAGAACCAAATACGAGTACATCTCAACCATATCGTCCGATGCTCTAAAAAGAACATCGACAATTGGCGGAGTTCCACTTCCTCCCAAAATCCAATAGATCGGACCGCCTTCTCCGACCTGGTGTTTGATTTTTCCCGAGCCAGTCCCGAGAGATAAGATAAGAAACTTGGTGTAATCAATTTTGTTAGAGATTTGGCCTTGAAACAACTTTGTAGCCTCTTGTATAGCAAGCAATGTCTGTACGAACGTAGCGTAAAACAACTCGCTTAAATGAGTACGTCTATCGCACGTGTTAGTTAAACTCGATAAATTATTAAGCCATACCGGGTTATTGGCAGCGAGTCCACCGTCGACGAAAACACGTTTGTTGCCATTGACTTCGAGTTCATTTGGAGGAAAATAAGTTGGAGCAGCTGTTGTGCTCATAATCACATCACCCAATTTCATATCTGAGTTGGTTTCCTTTGCCTGTTAAGGAAAGATTGGTTATGGCGAAGATAGTTAGAAGGCTCGAGTCAAACTTTACTCGAGACTTAGCGACCGCAAAGACTATGAATTTCGATACCGAAAAGAGTAAACTACGAAGGATTCATATAAAAGAACATCGATCGATGGGTTAAAGATAATCACTAAGTTAGACAATGGCATATTTCGATAGTGCTCGTTAGTTTTATCGACTAAGGGCAAAGTCACATTCATTATCCTATTCTAGTAGAACTACGATATTGATATGTTCGTCGAAATAAACCAATAAGTACCATGCGAGTGGAGAAGACGATTGGATGAAGGTTTTCCATGTCATACGCCGGAATGACGACATTAGTGAGCGTGTCCGAGATACGGTTGTCTCCAAGAAACTTGAAAATAACTTCACGAAGCGGGTTGTTGTCATACGTCGGAGCAAACGCGGCATTGATTAGAAACGTTCCAACTTTCGTCCATAGTGATTTTGTTTTCTCGTACATTCTTCTCAAAAATGATTGTTGCGGGATAGGTTCTTTGCTGTAAGACAATTTATCCGAACCACGTTCAATTTTTCCAGCTTTAGGGAATAATAAGTTATTAGAAATCTTTTTTTTTTTTTCTTATTAAATAATTTTAAAGCTAAGTGAAAAAATAATAAAAAAGATGAATATATTATCAAACCTGTCAGTGAGGACGATAGTTGCAGCAACTTCACCTACTACTTGGGCTTTTTTAGAGAAAATGAGAGGACCTTCTTCTGTGTAAAACTTCATAATTTCTTCAGCAGAAACAGGGCGGCCATTGTTGGATGGTGAAGTAAGCAAAGCAGCTACAATTCCTCCTGTGCTTGTTCCTGCTATTACATCGAAATATTCTGCTATTCTTGCATCCTCCCCATCCATTTCCTGCCTCCAAATAAATATTTAGATAAATTGTTGAAATTCGAACTATTATCAAAAGAGAAAAACACAAAATATACTCAAATTTATGTGAAAAAATTTAATTAGGGTAAAAAATTACAGGCAGAAGAGAAAAATTACTTATCAAAATTGGTAGAGTGAGTTTAAAACGAGAAACCTTAATCATACTGAAATTTCTAATTCTGGGCCGAAACTAGTATGACGATATTTAAAATTTTATTTTTGTTTGGAAAAATTAATTTTATTTTTTTACTTGAGACACAAAAAATTAAAAGTTCCTCGTCTATTTATTTTATTTTTTCTTGAAAATTTACCAAAAAAAAAATTTTAATCGTCTTCTTCTGTGTATTATGAAATGTCATGTCATTTACGTGTTATTCGATCATTGATATAACCGAACTATTATTTTAGATATTTATAACATATTATGATTGTTATGTGAATGAAATAATAACACATTAAAAAAAGATTATAATATAAGGTTAATACATAAATCTAACATTTCTAGTATTTAAAAAATATAAAAAATATTTTGCATGACACTCGGTACGACTTACATTTACAACCATGCGTAATAATGTTCGAGAGAAAACGTTGGAAAGTAAAAAATAAAAAAGCGAGAAAACGAAAGAGAAACCTGAAGCTTTTTTTCGAGGAAGGAAAGGATTGTCGCTGGAATAAGACCTCGAATTCCACCTCCGTCGATGCTAAGAATCGTTATTATCTTCCTTGGATCTCTTCCATAGTCTTGCCTCCTTTCTCCCATTTCTTTTAGGGTTCAAGAGCTTTGTTGAGCTATTTCTCTTCCCACATCACTTAAATACTAATAATTCTCTCTTTTTCGTTTCCACGTTTTAAAGCGATTTGGAGAATAATACTTTCTTGATCTTTAACTTTATTCGTATTTTTTTTGGAGAATGACTTCTGTCGATGAAAATTGATTGATTTCAAAAAAATGGCTATTCTTATTAATCGAGCTCTTACAAAATACTCGTAATATGATACGATAACTTAATGAAAATATTCCCAATATTTAAATATTTTTATGATACATTTTTTTCGAGGGTTTTCAAGTAAATTCAAAGTTTTTTTTTTTATCATATCGAAGAAAATATAAACTCGATATTTGTCTTTTTTATATTCCTTTCTTATGGTATTGTAATATATTTACTTTATTATAAGGTTGGGAGAAGCATTTATCTTACTATATGCTTTGAGTGTATTATTTAATCATACTTTGGTTCTTGACTTTACTTGTTTGAGTGATAGTTCATATAAAGTTATTTGTTGAGTACAAATTTTATTTATTTGACACGTCTCTTATCATCATGTAACTAACGCATTGTGTCACATGACTCGTATGGGTAATTTATAAGATTACTTTTTTGTAAGAGCATTAGTCTTGTCGATTTTCTTATCGATTATGTAGGGATAGTGTGACAATCGAATTTTATCGATTTTCATATCGTGCGACAGACTTTGTGTCATGCCCTAAAAGGGACATTAAACAGAATAGAGAATGCTCTGATTCAACTCGAAAATGAATTAAATTGCCTAACCTTTTAACTTACAAGCAGTGGAAGACTTAAATGATAAAATAAATAGTGAGTACTCAACTAAACTAAGCTAACACATAAGTTCAACAGTGATATGAGATAGAGTAGTAATATAAGTCTATAAAGTAAATGTGTCAGAATTAAATAAGAAGATATAATTTAAACCGAACAATAATTAACGAAGTCAAACCTTATACGGAAATTCACATTAAAATAACAAGTAAAGTCGTGCTCACTTTTACATCAGCATTTTAAGATCGTTCGAACTAAAGCTTGAAAAGAAATGTCGTTGGAGTGAGTTGACTAAATTTATTAAAGATAAACTTTGTATTCAATAATATATTAAAGAAATGTATATGAGTATGTTGAGTTAAAATAAGCTATGCAATATTGAACAAAACACAGTTGGGTAAGTTTTCAAATCAACCCACTATAGTGTAATACGTAATATAAAACAACTCACTACAGTAAGTTCAGTGTAAATGAAGCCACTTACGGACTCCGGGCATACCATGTAATCAACAATAACAGTAATGAGGATACTCGCCGATTGCAAAAGCCACTAACGACCTTGATCAGGTTTAGGGTTTCGCGCTTAATGAAACGACACATACAACTATTTCATTACTCTAGTTAATAACAATAAATAAAGACATCTTCCAATGGTCGAATGTTCGTTAGGAAAACATGACTGTCATATGAGTCGATCAAACTTAACTCATACGACAAAACTGATCAATGAAAATAAATATGCATGCTTAAATTTAAACATGCTCAATGAAAAATACATAAGTAATACGAAAACCGACGAATCATCAAAATTGACAAGTTATTTTATATGAGAACACGTCTTAAAATATATTTTTAAAAAATAATGCAATGTTAGACATAAAATAAACTCATATCGGAGTATACCAAAGCCAAAGCCCACAATCCAAGAAGGTGGGAAACTATTCAAATCTTGGTACCTTGGTGATACTGTTTTTTTTTGGTAGGATTTTAAGTTAATAATACACATTAAAGACAGAAAGAAAAAGTGGTACTTCCCTTCTCACTACTTCACAGGGTTAGAGAGAGAGAGAGAGAGAGAGAGAGAGAGAGAGGGTGTTTTGGTCCAAGCTTTTGATCCAATATCCAATCTCCCTCTAAAATCTGAAAACTTCCAAAAAAAAAGTGATAGCAAAAGAGTTTAGTTCGAAAATGACCATACCCCTTTCTTGATTTCTTCACACATTTAGTTCATAGCAACAAAAATCCAATTGTAACACAAGAAATTTTCCGGTTTTGGAATTAAATTTAAACATTAAAGATCTTAATTTTCTAAAAATAGAGACGAAAACGATCAAAGCATACATACCCCTTTTTTTCAATTCGCAAATCTTCAAAACCCTTGAATTTTTTGGCAAGAAATCTCTCTCTGCTCCCGATTCCTTGACCCTCCATTCTTCCTGGAAAATTTACTTGTAAAGGTAATTATGTCTAAGAAAATTGTTAAAAGTAGTAATTATTTTGATCAGTATTATCCACGTTTATTTCTTAACTTTCTATATTATTCTTATTTTTTTCTGGCACATGTTGCGGCTCTTTATGGATTTTTGGTTAATGATGTTTTTTTTGTTTTTGTAGTGTGTGCAATAATGCATGGGGTTTTGCTATATAATTGCACTCCATAAAGAACTTATGTCATCCCCATTTAAAATTGAAATAATTTGACAGTTACCACACTTTGTTATTGATGCATAAACTCAATGATTTTTTCCATGAGTAACACTTGGATCATGCATTCCTTTCGACGAGTTAGACACTTGAAAAATGGGTTCGAAAGAGAACGTAGTAGAGAGCGAGAGTGTAGTGAGAGAATGTAAAGCAGACTGTATTTCATTTTTGGTAATTTACAATGTTATAGACTAGTCTATTACACATGCAGAAGAGTATTTTATACTCTTCTAGAATTCATATCTTCTTGAAAATTTAAGTTCACATCGACTAGGCTCAAATCAAAAGATTAGTTTAAATGAGTCAGGTACGAGAATTGATAATTTTTGCATAATAAGACACGAGACTAATTGGTCGATTTAGTCTCGTTTGACGTTTATGACTACGCTTTTTATGAATCAATCGTCTAATCAGAATGGAATGTTCTTGTACGAAGTCCATAGAATTAAGCCCTTACGAAAGTTGAACTCTTCCCCTCTCAAGAATCTTTTTTTTTTTTTTTTTTTGTGATTAACCAGGTTAGCCAATTATTGACATAATCCGATACGATTCATATATACCGTGTCAATTTTAACAAAATATGCGACACTACAGCACCATTGATTAAAAAGGTTTTAATATAAATCTAGAAACGTCATGCTTATAATTAATTCAGCTTATCCAATCTCAAAGATACTTAATATATCAACATGTGACTTAAATTTTATCACAACACTAAGTTTAAAAGCATCATTTTTCTTAGAATTAGAGCCCGCAATCCTTCTCAAACCGATCCCTGAAGGAGGGTCGAGCCAAGCCGAGCCTTAATATTGTTAAGTTATATTTTAGTTTATTAATATAATCAATCTTATGCATATTAAATAAATTAAAGTGTAACACTACTATGTAAATTAATAGGAGAAGACAACTACTTGCGACCAATCAATTAAATCCACGTCACTCCATGTTCATAAATGACTCCAAATGAAAGAATAAGCGAATATAACGTTCTTAGTTTACCCACCACGGTATGTTAGCCAGGAATGTGAAAGAAAACAGTTGATTCTTCTTCGTCTCCGATTCCGTATTACCATTTTCTTAACTCTCAAGTCTTTCTCTCTCTCTCTCTAGACTATACCGTAGGACGGTCGGTAGGTTTGGATCTGATAAAGTATTTTATAAAGATACCAAAGTCTCGTCGGGTATTTTTTCGCCTGCAAGATTAGGTGATGGCAATGATAATACCCTTTTACTGATTCGAATAATTTTCTCTGTCCTGATTTTCCTTTTGGTTATCCGCTTGACATCTGAGATACCCGCATAAAAGTTTCGCCTATTTCTTCGATTTTTCTGGGCGAAATTTATTTTAGACTATTTGATCTGTCTTCCATGGCGTTTTTGCAACTAGTCCTTCTCCTTTTGGCATTTTCTGTTGGGTTTTCTCACGAGACTCACCATTCCCATCTCCTGCCGAGGCCTTTGATTCTGGAATTTCCGGATAGTTTGGAAGATCAATTGAAAGAGTCGGAAGAAGAACTGAAATTACAGTGTACGAGTTGGAGGTTTAATGTTGAGGCTAATAATCTAAACCCTTGGAAGACTATTCCTGAAGAATGTGCGGGTTATGTTAGGGATTATGTGATGGGTAGGGCTTATCAGATTGATCTCGAAAGAGCTTCAAAGGAAGCTGGGATTTACGCGAAGAGCGTGAAATTGGGGGGAGATGGAAAGGATGTTTGGATTTTTGATATTGATGAGACCCTGATTTCAAATCTTCCCTATTATGCAGAGCATGGTTTTGGGTAAGATTTCAATTTCCTTCTCATACTGCAAATTGTGTTGACTTTTTTGTAATTATCTGAGAAAGAAGAATCAATAATTGGGATACTGTATATTCTTATTTGCTTCAATATATGACTCTTGTTCATACTCAGAAACTTGATCAAATCAAAAGTTTTAACAGATTCAAGCATCATTCATCAAGAATGAATTAGCTAATTTGCTGAACAGAACTTGTGCTTTATTCTTTTACTGCTATAAAGATTTCCCTAGAACTCAAGGAACTAGAGTTTAATTTACAAATTTTGTAGAGAGATGATGGATTTCTATTGTTGGCTTTTTGTGGGTGTTCTCAGGCTGGAGGTTTTTGATCCTGTGGAGTTTGATAAGTGGGTTGACAAGGCTAATGCATCTGCAATAGAACCCAGTTTGGAACTTTACAAAGAGCTTCTGGGACTGGGATTCAAGGTGTTTTTGTTGACTGGAAGGAATGAAAAACAAAGGGAAGTTACCATAAACAATCTAAAAAATGCAGGCTTTGAAGACTGGGACAAGCTTTTATTAAGGTCAGTTTTGCAAAACTATTTTGATTATAGATCGAAGTTCATTTTATTTTGCGAATGGTAACTGTGGCAGTCCAACCGGTCTAGGTGAGGATGACCCAAGTGTGAGTCTGATCCATACCAGTGCAGATACACAATTTCACATCGGAGAGTGGAAAATACATGATTTATAAGTAGAGTTCTCTTTCTTACTATAGTACAATGCATTTTGGGTTAATCCCAAAACCGTATAAAGTTTGCCCTAAAGCAGACAATATTATACTAGGAAGACTGTGGACATAGCAGTAGCAATCACTACAAGTTTTAGATCAGATTTGATTCTGCCATTAGCTTATATTCTTAGAATATGCATCTTGTAGTGATCTTCTGTAACCTGCAAATATGAATCAACCTTAAACTCGTGATTTTTATTTTAAAATCTGTTAAAATTGTGCTTTTTTATCATCCTTCGTGAAATACTATAACAATCTTGCAGCAATTCCTACCCACTAACTAAATATGCATCAAATTACAGCAGATTTCTATGTAAATTGGTATGATAATAACTCTATTTTCTAGAGCTATCAATAGTTGATTCAGAATCCTCCTACTCCGCTTGTACACTGATTGTATTTTGTTTAATACAAGAGTTTCTCCAATGATTTTAGATTTTCCTTCAAGAATTTAATCCCGAATTCTATGCGCAGAGCATCTGATGATCACGGAAAATTAGCGACTTTGTACAAATCGGAGAGGAGAGCTCTAATGGAGGAAGAAGGATATCGGATTCTTGGAAATTCCGGAGACCAGTGGAGCGATTTATTGGGTACCTCCGTTTCGTTCCGATCGTTCAAGCTCCCTAATCCAATGTATTACATTCTTTGACGATATTTCGATCAATTAAATTGTACATACGACACATTATTACTACGTTTCGTTAAGCAACATTGACCCATGAAAGTGTGACACAATATTGGTATATTTAAGAGACCTGCATTATTCACAATAGAGATTGCTAGACTCATATTTATTTTCTATTTTAACTTTTTTATTCTGACTTTATGATGGGATAAATATTGATGGGTGTAATTAACATAATAAATTATAAATTGTTAAAAAAAGTCAAAAATAGAGAATAAATATAGAATTATTGATATTTATATTTAGCTTATATTTTTTTCATGTTTGATTTGGACGTGGAAGTGGGGGTCTCAAGTGAAGAGGGTAGTGCTCGAGTCCATTCATTTCAACGCCACTTTTATGGGGTTATGTTGTGCATTGAATTTCTTGTCATGTTAAATTGCTATCTTGGGTCATCTTTTGCATTAACATATTAGGGTCCATACTTTCTTTTTAACATATTAGGGTCCATACTTTCTTTTTTGGTCTAACCAATGACATATATCTTTCGACTTATTAAACTCGATATCTTTTTCAAGTCAAAGCGCGAGAAGTTTTTATAGTCCCGGCATTGTCAAATGTAAAATCATCTCAATAATTCGAGTATTTTTATATTTACCCTCTGATATGATATTTATGTGTCATTCATTGATTGATTCATGTAATATGTCTTTTCAAATATTTATATTATATCATAATAATTCTATCAACAGATGAATGACACATAAATATAACGCGGTGAGATTGGAGTGTAAATTAGAACGTAAAGTTATCACCTATATTAAACTTTTATTCTCACTTTTTTTTCAAAGTGAGGGTTGTTACCACTTTCACAAATAATTATTAATATACAATGAAATTCATACTTAATTATTATATCATAATGTTTTTTTTTCTAACGTTAATTTTATGAAATATTAATAAAATAAATAATAAATTATTGGGTCAGCATTGTAATCACGTTTTCCACTTAAAAATGTCCAAGGAAGTCACATGCCCGTTCAAGGGACGTCCTTCCACGAAAATGGACGTCCAAGCCTAATTCACGAGGAGGGGCGTCCAAGGATTAGTCTTGGGTCCATCGTAAGGCTGAAGAATGTCCCAAGGACGTCCATGGTGGTCACTGGATTAAAAGACAGATGTCCAACAATGATGATTGATTTCTAGGATGGGAAGAGGGACACTTGCGAACAAAGGTTTGTGCTCATTGGATGAAAAGATGAACGTCTTTCAATGTGGATGGACAACTAGGATGGAGGATGGACATCCTCCAAAGGGCTGGTGGACGAAGGTTGTTGCCTGTTGGATGAAAAGAGGAACGTCATTCAATGAGGATAGATGGTCAGGATGGAGGATGGGCGTCCAAAGAGGCTGACAGCCATTATGTTGAAGGGAGTCACATGCAAGACAAACGTTATTTTAAATGGGAGCAGACGAAGCTTGTTGGCCATTGGATGAAGGGGCCTCGTCGCTGGAAATGGACGTTTAGGATAAAATTATTGAAAGACAACATCGTTTAACATTGTGGGACTTTTGTAGATGCTAGGGGACGTCTATTTATGTTGATTGATGACGTGCTTTAGTATTGAGAAACGTCTTTCAACTTACAATGAACGTCTCTCAACCCACAACAGACGTCCATCAACTTACAATGAACGTCCTTCAACCCACAACGCATAACCCTCAACTTACGACAAATGTCCCTCAACCCACAATGAATAGGCCTCAACTTACAACAGACGTCCCTCCACCCTGGTCCTCCATCTACATTGAAAAACGTCTGTCATTTCATCCAACGGGCAGAAACTTTCGTTCTCCAGCGCCTTTGGAGGATGCTCATCCTCCTTCCTGGCCGTTAATCCATATTGAAGGACATATGTCCCTTCATCCAACAAGCACAAACCTTCATCTACCAACCCCCCTCTTCCTATCATAGACGTCTATCCTCATTGCATGACGTCTGTCTCTTCATTCAACTGCCATTGTAGTCGTCAACCTTACGAAGGGCCCAAGGCTAATCCTTGGATGACCCTTCTCGTGGATCAACTTGGACATTCCTCTTTGTTGAAGGATATCTAAAGTTGATCATTGGATGTCCGTTGAACGTCCCGTGGACATCGATGTAACGTCATTGAATGTTTTTAAGTAGAAAATATGATTGTGGCGTTTGCCTCAACGTTATGTATTTATTTAGTTAATTTTCTAATTTTATGGGCAAAATATATTTTCATTTATTTTAATAAAAATGAAAATAATGGAATGAAGAAGAGGCAGAAGAAATTGCAGCAACATGTCAGTTAAATGAAACCGCACATGCGACTGCTCTGTCTCCAACACCTTCACAGTTCACCCCACCCCTGTATTCATGCTCTCTCTCTCTCTCTCTCTCTCTCTCTCTCTCTCTCTCTCTGGCGACTACAATTTTTCTATTTCGTTCTTTCTTAATTGTCGATTCCTTCTTCTTCGTCTTCCTCACTGTGTATGATCACCTTTCACCCAACTATTTGCTTCTGTTTAATGATTTCATCTAGATCTTAGAGTTCTTGATTTTCGCTTCGTGAAGAAGCTCTCGTATCACAGAATGCAGGATAATCAAATTCTTAAGCTATCTCTTGGACTGACGTCAGCTCTGGTTTTCGTTATTCTTCTACTATTCGTCCTGTTTTACACCAAAATCCTGGTGAAAAACAAGCTTGAAGACGTGGAAAAAACAAAGAAAAAGCAGAAGGAAGATACTACAGAGGCTGAGAATTTGGTCACCTTTCAAGGTGGAGAGGACCTCGAAATCGCCGATATTTTAGAAGCTCCGGGTGAAGTGATCGGAAAATCCAGCCATGGGACTTTGTACAAAGCTCTGTTACCAAAGAACAACGCGATGAAGCTGCTTAGATTCTTGAGCCCATTTTCGACCACGAAGAGTGCAGATTTGGGTCAGATTATTGGGTTTCTGGGCTCCATTAGGAACCCTAATTTGGTGCCTTTGCTTGGAGTGTATGCAGGACTGAGGGGAGAGAAGCTTCTTGTTCATCCATTTTATAGCCATGGAAATCTCTCTCAGTTCATCAGAGGTACGATTCTGATTCTTTGTTGAACTTTCTGGTGTCTGATGCACTAAAGCTCACCCTCTCCATCTTCCAATCCTCCATTGATTTCTGTTCTATCTAAACACTAAATATGGGTTTCTCACCTTCAAAATTTTCCCCCAGCCTCGAAGGGGAAAAGAGTTGAAGATAGTGGTCAAGATCCATTTATTAGAGTTTGTTTTCTTTCCCTTCTGCAACTCCAAACAAACCACTTTCTCTTCAGCGTTTTGGATGCTTTCATGGATAATTCAAACCCATCCGCCTCCACATTTGTCGTTTTCTCTTTCTTTCTTCGCAGAAGAAACAAAAATTGCAGTTTCAACCATTTCAATCACAACCCATCTTCTACCATTTCTGAGTAATTGTGATCATGACTAGGTTTTCAGGAAGAAACCCAAAAAGAGAAAATGGCCTCTTCTCCCTGTATTTTCTGCATTTACTCAGTAAAATTTGCAGCGTGAAGTACGGCAGTCTCACGTTGGAATAAACTGTTCCATTTGTACCTTTTTTTACTGTTTAAATAGAAGATTTGTTCTTGATGTCACCATATTAACTTATGATTCAACATACATAATCATTTCAATTAGTTCTTAATTATAGTTAAAATTTGCGCTTGTTCTTGATAATTTTTGTAGCAAAGGCGAAAATTTCCCGATGGATGGGTTGAAATGTTTTTAATTTTTGCAGTTGGAAATTCTGAAACTCACCGATGGGCGATCATATACAAGATCTCACTCGGAATAGCCAAAGGGTTGGATCACCTGCACACTGGCTATGAAAAGCCAATCATCCATGGAAATCTGAAGTCCAAGAACATTCTTCTGGGTAGAAATTACGACCCTTTCGTCTCCGATTTTTCCCTTCACCTCCTTTTGAGTCCAAATTCCGGACAAGAACAACTCGAAGCTTTGGCAATCGACGGGTATAAAGCGCCGGAGCTGATTAAGTTGCGAGACGGCAACGAAGAAACTGATGTCTACAGCTATGGCGTCATTTTACTCGAGCTACTCACCGGGAAAGAGCCGATCAACGAGAAGTCCAGTCCTGACCGAGAGATCGATCTGCCGACTTTGATGAGAAATGCGATTTTGAAAAATGGCGTTTTGGATTTGTGTCATCCCGATTTATTTACTCGGAACAAAAGTTGCGAAGAAAATGTTGTTGGCGAAGATCAAATTCTCGAGTTCTTTCAACTCGCCATGGCTTGTTGTTCGGCTTCGCCCTCCCTTCGGCCGAGTATGAAGCAAGTTATTTGGAAGCTCGAAGAGATTGGAAAAATAAACTAAGTTCATCTTGATGATTTTTTTCATTGTATATATGAAAATAGAATGAATTTCTAGTAAAAACGATCGGAATTTTTCGAGTCTATTTCGGTTGTCTCGAAGCCTCTACTTCGATTGGGAATCGATCGAATTACAAGTATTAGTTGAAATCATAATTATTTTTTTCAACAAATGTAACGACTTAAATTTTCCCAGTACAATATTGTCTGTTTTTTGTCGAAATATGCACAGTTTTGTTCTTGAAGTTAATCTAAAATGCGTTGTACTAAGTAAGAAAAAGAACTTTACTTATAAACTGTTTGAAATCGAACGTTAACAGGAAAAAGAAAATCCGATGTGAGGTACCAGATTTACGTGAAAAAACTCTTTCGGAAAAAAAAACCATCTGCAGAGGAATAAATCTACTATGAAGATCAAAATACAACCGCGAGTTTTGCGACTCAACCTTACATAAATTTATAAAAAGAAAACAAAATTCTTGATGAAATATAAAATACAATCTCATCGGTCTGACTCAATAGAATTCAAATAACACCAAATCTAACCTAAGATAATATATTTCTTACTCTCTTAAACGATATGAGGTTATACACCTCCACTAGTATGAACTGACCTTTTACTTGAGCCATACTTATTTTTAGAGGGCGGGTTGCCAAAACAAAATTTGAAAATTGAGTGGGTAGAGGAAGAGATGATCTTCATCTCCAACTTATTAAAATGTCAATTTGATATTTATTTCCCATGTGCTTTAATTATGTTATTAATTTTTGTGGGTCCTTTGGAATTAATAAAAAAAAAAAACTTAGGTAATTGCACTTTTTTATTTTTTATTATTAAATATTGGAATAAAACTTTATATATATATATATTTCCTTTGATTTTGAAAGATAAATTTGTGGGTACACGTTACAATGGTCAATCATTAATGTCTCTATGTGAAAACATTATTATAGTCACCATTTATTTATTCTTTTTTATCTCTCGTTCTTACATTTATTCGCTAATTTTATATTTTACTCTTATATTTTGAAGTAATGTTTACTTGTCATTAATTAATTAACATAACTATTATATTATAATATAAATATTTAAAATAATAAATTAGGTGAATCAATTAATAAATTATAAGTAAATGTCATATCATAATATGAAATGATAATATAAAATTAAATTAAATTATAAACCTAACATTATTGTTAAACTATTTAAGTGCAATCAACTCGTGAAGTCGAATTTTGTCATTTTGGATCGGCCCGTTGAGCTAAATTGGTCTTACCTAGCTCGGAAATTGTAACTACATTGTGCAATATGGTCGGCCAGTCCGCAACCCTTAAAGATAATTGAACACTTTGACACTTCTATTAACATCTCGTCGCAAATGTTAATGACGGAATTTGCGACAAGCTACGACACATAATGTAGTCAAATATACTTAGATTATAAATGATTTTTATGATCAACAACAATGCTAGAAAAATATATATTCCTTTCTTAAAACACTTGCCATACACACGCGCACTTCATCTATTTTTGTCAGCAAAAAAATCAAAAGAGGGAGCATAAAAGATACACGGGTCAAAAATCATGCACATGAGGTAAACATATCTTGTCGCTTTGTTACAAACATAGACTGTTCATCTTGCTATAAGTATAACAGCGTAATTTAGTGTACGAGAAAAGACTCAGATCTTATGAAAAGAAAGAATTTACCTAAGACGGAATCTAAAATGTAATATAATACAATATTATACGACAGTATTTTCGTCTTTCTTTGCTTTGTTGTTGCCTGAAATTCTATCAAGTTTCAATGCAAGAAGTTGTAATAAGTGAAGAAGTTAACAAAGAATAGAGGGGAAAAGAGAGAACCTTCCATCTCCAACATTTCCATGTATGCCCATGGAAAGCCAATTTGAGATCAGCTTGTAATGGACTTCCATTCAATTATTGCAGATAGAAGAGTGTAATTAGGTATTAAAGTTTTGTCCGGCAAGGGCAAATTCGTCATCGGTGATTTATCTTCCTCTCGAAGCCACTTCTCTATCGCCCGCCGATCGTAGGTGTATCCGTCCGAAGCAACACAAGGATCGCTCATTACACACTGCACAAGAAACAACGAAAAAAAAATGAGATAACCGGAAAAAGAAAATATAATGTGGGACGCTAAATTTACGTAGAAAAACTCTTTCAGGAAAAGACCATGGGCAGAGGAATAAATCTACTATGAAGATCAAAATACAATCGCGAGTTTTGCGACTCTAACTTACATCAATTTATAGAAAAAACAAAATTCTAAATGAGATTTGCTTTGTCGGCCTGGCCCGACCCGACCCAACCCAATAGAATTCAGGTCATACCGTACTCTAACACATATTTTTATTGGGTCGGGTCGGTGGGTTCGCATTGTTAATCTCATTTATGATTTTATTTTCTTTATAAATTCATGTAAACTAGAGTCGCAAAAGTCACAGTTATATTTCAATCTTCATAGTGATATTATCATTTGTCCGTGGTTTTTTTTAGGGATTTTTCTAAATAAATATGATATTCTATAATCGTACGTTCTTTTTGTGGTTATCGTTTAATTTTTACAAATATATATTTTTGATAAATAAATATTAAAAAATCACATTTTTTTATTATTTAACTTATGAATGGAAGTTGGAGGAGAAGAAGAAGTGAGCATCCATGCATGCATACCTTGAGAATGGGGCAGATGAAATGGTTAGGAGTTGCAGATGGTAAGCTAGAGCAGGAGCTACGAGCTCGATCAGCGGCCATTTTCAATTTCTCAAGTACAGGAAGAACTCCATCCCTCAAATCCGGCCGATCTTTCCGACGAAGCTCTGCGCAATTCAGTCCCAACTCGGCCAATTGCTTCGTCTCTTCGACCGGCCAATTTCCCGCCTCTGGATCTAAAATCTTCATCAAGTTTCCATCTCTGAGCTCATTTTCCATAAGATAAGCCAATGCCATTGCTGGTTTAGCAGTAAGAAGCTGCAAAATCACGATTCCGAAAGCGTAGACATCGGATTCCGGAGAAATTTCACCGCTCCTTTGATACTCTGGATCTATGTAACAAAGAGTTCCGACTAGTCCGGTTTCCTTGCGGGAAACGGGAAATGTGTCTGAATTTATCACCGTCGAAAGCCCTACGTCTCCGATCTTGCTCACGAGGTTACGATCGAGCAAAATGTTGGTCGGTTTGAGATCGCGATGAACGATAGGCTTTGGCTTCGAGTTGTGAAGAAAAACAAGAGCTGAAGCGACTTCCCAGGCGATTCGAAATCTGTCAAACCAAGGGATGGGAGGCGTATCGTCTTTTCGAACCAATCGATCTTCCAAGCTTCCGTTCTCCATATACTCGTAAACTAGGCAGCCTTGATCTGGACATGCTCCGAGAAGAAGAATCAAATGCGGATGATGAATTTTGCTCAAGATTTCAAGCTGAAAATAAAAGGTAAATTTCCGATTATATATTACAGACATGAAATCAATCGTCCAAAATTTGCTGTTTCAATCAAATTGCATACCTCCTGCAAGAATTGCTTGTTCTTTTTACTCTCGCTAGAATGAAGAACCTTCACGGCTGCAACTGTGTTCCGTAAATTACATTTGTAAACTGTTCCATAAGCTCCGATTCCGATCTTGAGATCCACCGAGAAAGACGAAGTAGAAGCCACGATCTCTTCCCATGAAAATACTTGGTATTTCTGCAATGGCCCCATTAGAGCGCTCTGAAGCTTTTCTTTCTCTCTTTTATCCCGCAAGGCGGCAGCCTCTGCTACTCTCCTCTGCGAGGCCTCTACTTCAGCTCTTTCTCTCGTCAAAATGGCTTCTCTTTGAACAGCTTCAGATTTCTCTCTCGCTTGATCAGCCAATTCTTTGGCTTCCTCCTCCTTAATGCTAACATCCTTGAGCTTTGTAGCTTCTTCCAATCGTACTCTACTCAGATTATGCGCCTACCCAAAAACAAAAAACCAGAACAAAGTCTTGAGATTTGTAGCTTCTTCCATTGGCAATCAAAGATTCAGTTTTGAATCATGAACAAACAAACCCAATCACTCCTCATCCTCTGTTGATTGATCGAATTCATCATCCGAGTTCATGATATTCGTTAAACAACAATGGAAAATAGAACAAATTCTGACAACATTGTATTAAAACTTAGGATTTACCGTTCGAGAAGCATCAATAGCCTCCTTTTGAGCAAGCGCGAACATTCCTCGCGCATGTCTCAGTTCGATTCTCAGCTTTTCGAGCTCAAAGTTAACCTTTTCCTGGAAAAAACAGAAAAAACTCAAACACCCTTTGTTGTATTCAGAATTTAATCATTTAAATTACTTCGAACATGAATTTGACTAACCATGAATGATTTATTTGACGAGCAATACCTGACTTTCGCAGGATCGACGACTGAGCACATCCGAAGAGGAAGCTTGATCAGAAACCTGTGAGAAATCATCAATTGTCAAGCTGTTCCACCTAGAGAAGCTACTCAAAGCATTTTTGCCATCAGCAGAGCCAACGCCATCATCCTTCCTAGCTCCCATATCCACAGCTTGGCATGTAGAATAGCTTCCTTCAGCGGAGCTTGTTCTTGGCTGAATAACAGCCTGGTTGATGGTGGAGAGGGCTTGATATCGCTGCATCGGAAGAGAGGTGGAATCGAAACGAGGGTACGAACTACCCGAGCCGCGGTCTGTGCATGCATATTTTCTTTCATTTTACAAGTGACAGAAAGTTCGATCCGAAAAGAACAAGAAAAGCATATTTGTTAGACCCTAACTTCGATTCGGTAAGAGTTGAATTCATCGTTATTGCTTAATTATGGAATTTTGTCATTCGACTCGAAGAACAACTGTAATCATCTATTAAATAAATGAACACATGATCTAAATTAAGTTGGTACCAGTCAGTGTGCTTGAAGTGTATTTCAAAGAAGAGTTTGCAAAAGAACTTGCATCGTCTTCCACGCTATCGTTCGGCAAAAGATTAGGCGGACGTATCGACAATAATTTTCCTTTCGAAATAACATAGACTGTGCATAATCTCGGGGCCCTGGCCGAAATTTTCGAGGACAAACCTTTAAGCTTCCTGCCAAAAACTCGACTTATCTCAAAGATCTAAACGAAAGCAAAAGGAGAAAATGTTCTAAGCATGAGAAAATACCTCGAAAATAAGCCACGAGACGAAGCTCCTACAACGAGATTATCGATGCTGCATTTAGCAAGTTCCTCCGATATCGCATTTGCGACATCGTTGGATTCGATTATTTTAACGTCTAACTGAACCTGCATAGAAAATCGAGTAGATCAAGATCTCGATCGATTAAATTTTCATCGAATAAAAGATGGAAAATCGAACCTTTTTCTGAGCAAACATCTTCTTATATGGAAGAAGCCTTTCACTGGCCTGCCATTCTACTTCCTTTCTGTATGCAGCAACAATATCCTCCCGTGTCTGCGAAAGTGGAATCGAATTCCCCACTGCAAGAACATCCCAACACGATTTAAAAACGAAAATGTCGAAACCATCTTGTCCGGACAACACGAAACACAGATATTCTGAGTTAATTATACATTTACACTCTAATTTCGCTCATCCTTCGATATTGATTCTTATAATCTATTATTTCAAATGTTTATATCCTACCAGGATAATTTTACCATTGAATGAACGGCACGTAAGTATCACGTCATGAAGTAAGATTAGATTGTAAAATTTGAATATAAGCGTATAAGTACATTTTCGATTAAAATAGGCGCGTTTCATCTTCTCGGTCTATCGAAAAGGATGAAATTATCGAAAACGACAGGAATTTGTGGGCGAAGATTGAGAGTTGGGAGAAATCAGGTTTATCGTTTGGTTTGAACATGAAAAGCTGAAAGAACAGAGCTTACTGGGAGTTGGAACAGCGCTGATCCTCGGATAAATGTGTAATAGCTTGAAATGAACGATCCCATCTGGAAGAAACTTGTCAATTGACCATCTAACGATGTATTTACTCTTGCTCCTTCCATTGATAGCCACTGCAACGACCGAAACGGGGCGAGGCGGTTCTTCTTCACCCTCCATTGTTATGGTCAATTATTGAAACTGAAACTATCTGTAAATCAGAGAGAAAGAACAGAAATCAAAAGCGAAAACGAAGAAGAAGGGGGAGAAATAGAGAAAGAGAGAGAGAGAGAGAAACAATCGCCATACCTGCAGCTTAGACGTTCAAGCAGAGGCTTCCCCCCTTCATTAAAGCTCGAAACTTCTGGTTTAAACCCAGACCAACGCAAAGCAAATGAATTTCCAAAAACCCAAAATGTCAAATCCAGAGGTGGGGTAAAGAAAACAGAGCCTCTGAAAACGACGGATTGGATATTAAAACAACTGACCCAAAAACAAGTGGGTATTGTTTTTAATATCTTCCGAGGAATCTGAAGAACAGAAAGGGTCAATTTTCAGTAGGTTTTCTCGGCAGTTCATCGAACCCTGTCTCGCGTCTCTGATAATTTCCGAAATGGTTAACTGAAGTCTGACTTATTTGTTTTGCAGACAAATGATTTACAGTCTTCGAATTTGCCCCATAAATTTGTCTTAAACACTGATTAAGACAGTTGCCGAGTAACCATGGATCCAGACTCCAATTTGACTCTGTTTTTCCGTCAAAATGTAAAATTTGTCTGTGTATAATAATCATCTGCCGGATTGTACTTTGAAAATTCAAAGTCTTCGCAGTGAGTCTTTGAGCAATTATTCAATAATAATTGTTTCTATCGAGGGCTCACAGAAAGTTCCAATTTTTATGGAGTCAAAGTGTCCGCCATTTAAAAATTAATCACGTGGAAGGTTGTTTTGAGACTAGAAATTAAATACGGCCGAGTAGAAGTAGAAAAAAATCAGGTTTATCAAGCTATATTTTGACTCACTGAATTAAATAATTACTAAATTAAATATAAAGTAATTAATTATAAAGTTAAATTAATTACTAATTTAATTAAATTTTAAGTTAATTACCAAATTAATCATCAATTTAATTAATATTTTACAAAAAATACTTCTATTAATATTATTTTTGTAATTAATTTGATAATTAATTTCAAAATTAATTAATTGGTAGTTAATTTCCCTTTATAATTAATTTGATAGTAATTAATTAACTTATAATTAATTTGATAATTAATTATTAAATTAAATGAGTATTTAAAAAATTAATTATCAGTTTAATTAATATTCTAAAAGAATATTTAAAAAACTCTAAAAAGAATATTTTCAAAAATTAATTTGACAATTAATTTTACTTTATAATTAATTATCTATTAATTAATTACAAAATTAAACTATTATCTAAAAAATTAATAACCAATTTAATTAGTATTTTACAAAAATTTCATTTTTGTTGTGGAAGCAAAAAGTAGTAAAAACTTAAAGAGTATTTTTCACAATGGAAATGTGACTTCCACTTTAAAAAAAAAAAAAATTTAACAAAAAACATGAAAACGATGTTCGCGCCATTTATTTCTCATAATTTAATATTTTATTTGTTTGCGAAAATTATTTAGTGTTTCTCTTATCATTAATCTCATAGTTCAGTGACTATTTTGTTAATTTCCAAAAATAAAAATAAAATCTAGTCTTCAACATCTAAAATTTTAAATTCTTCAAGTATTTTATAATTTTTTTGTTGATCTCTCGTCTTGAAGTCATTACAATCTTTGATGCAAATGAGTTTCTCCACAAGATTATGTACAAGTCGTCTTCTTCGTTCATTGTACACACATCTACCTGCACCAAAACCAGGCTCCAATACTACAGTAGAGACCGAAAGTGTTAGTAGATCACGCGTAATTATAGAAAGAATAGGATATGTATCAAGTTTCTTTCACAAAGAAATAGACTAACTGTCAATATTTAATTCAATTCATATATCATAAATATTAAATTGTAAGGATACAATATCACTACTACTACCACTACTACTACTAAGATAATCCTCTTAGTGTGAAAAAGGAAATGAATGACTAATGTTATAATATTTTATTTTTTAAGAAAAATATAAATTAGCAATTCCATTTGTTACATTATCTCTAATAATTAAAAGAATTGGACATAAATTAGTAGAAATTTTATTAAGTATAAAAAAAATTCCTTTTAATTTATATATGGATCCGTAATGCATGCATAAAAAAATTATGAATGTCATATCAATATTTTTTAAATTTTGTTTCTATTTTATTAAGAATATTATTAAATTCATCTATTCATCGATATTGTACAAAATTATGTGTTAAATATACAATAATTAGAATAATAAAATAAGAAGTGAGATAATAAATTCTAGAATATTCATTTATAACATCAAAAAGATTTTAATATATTGTGTTTTTTCATTAATAAAAATACAAATAACTTATAAAAAATGACCCATCATTTTGCAACATTAAGTTTGACAGCTTTACAAAATTATTTATATTATTATTGTCTCGAATTAGATTCAATAATGTAAAAAAAAATTACATATCTAATTAATTAAATACAAAGCTTGCCCGCTAACCCACTTAGTGTCGATCCTACCTCCTCGTTTGTCACATCTAGTTGTGACCAATTTAATTAACATTATGTTAAATCCATGCATTGCTTGAAGTGATGAATTAAGGAATTAAAAATTCATGAACAAAACAATCAATTAGATCGAACCGAACCGTCTCGGTTGGTCTTCCGGTTCTTCATAAACCAGAGAGTTAAACTTGATTGTACAGACACTCTTAAGAGGCATTTCATCAAACACAAGAGAGGCTCTCAATGTACTGATGTGCATCAGTCCATCGATATAAGCAACCATCATATTCATCTTCTTCGTCAGTTTCAAGAATCACTTCCCAGGTTTTTGATTTAACTTTGTACCTTATTAATTTGCCTGGAATGTTGAGAATCATGTAAGACCCATCTTCAACCTCGTCCTCTGCTATACAGAGCAATGAAAACCCGCAAAACTCGGGCTCCCATGGCTGAAAACCATCGTCCCTCCCCATTTCTGGAAAATTCAATTTGAGAGTTTCGAGATCAACTCTGTGTTTCACAAACCATCCGGAGCGATCTTCTTCCATTTCATAGACATTGAACTGCGTAATTTCTGGTTCGTAGATTTCCATCAGCAGCAAACGCCCTCCTGATTCGCCGACGTACCCGACGTTTCTGTCGATCCGCCCACCTGGAATCTCCGGCATAGACAGTTCATGAAAAGTTTCATCATCTACGTCAAAGTAAATAGATCTTATTCCTGATGTGATCCAGTGGATTGCTCCATTGCAATACACTCCACCGCCCAAATCAACAAGACCATGTAAGATAGCTGCAGATTTCCTCCATGGTCCTCCTTCAGATGAATAAATGTCAATCTGATAGTTTTGAGAAGAAGAATTGCAGTTTCTGACGCAAACAACTTTGTAATGAGAGGATTTTGAAGGTTCAAAAGCTAAGGAAATGCCATAAATGTGCGGAGAATTCGGACCATTTACTTGTAGTTTAGGAAGTGTTGAATACTGCTTCGTGGTAGGATTGTAAACGAAGTAATATTGCCGCAAATCATTGAAACCACAGAGCAATAAGCCATTGCAAGACTGCAAAATTCCGGCACGTTGATGGCCGAAAGAAAGAGATTCGAACGGAGGACGAGAAGGGTATGGAGTCAGATTTATGAAGTCGTATTTGCGGCCAAAGCGAGTAAAGAATAGGCCGGAAGAGGTGAGTCTGCCGAGGGAGGTCCTGCGGTGAGTGAAGAGAGGTTCGGAGACGATGGAGAGCCAGTGCTTTGAAACGGATTTGAACTTGAGAAGGGATTTGATGGGCAGACGAAGAAGGATTAAAATTAGAAGATCGTCATTGGAGGCGATGATTTCAGCCGAAAATGCAGAAATGGCGGAGGAAGAAGGAGTAGAATTTTGCAGAGTCTTGGGTGATTTGGAGGAGAGCATGGTGATTATGAAAATGGATGGAACGAGTGTTTTGCAGTGAGATTGAAGGTCGCGAAAATGGCGGGTTTAAACAATTTGCTGAAGAAGATTGCATCGGAAGTTGATTGTGGTGTAAGCTTATGACTTCGTCTTCGTCTTCCAAAAGGCCGGCTATTCAAAAATTATAATTAATTAATTAAACAAAATTATAATTATAATTAGGAAAATTAACAAATCAACCACTGTATTTTGTGACCAATGACAAGTTAACAACTAATGTATTTTTGCTAACAACTTAACCACTCAATGAGAAAACGCCGCCACGAACATCATTGTTAACTTTATGAAAACTCGCAGTGAAAAATAGCTAATACCCATGGAAAAAACTGTAATAACTCATAATTTTATAAGAGATTTTTTTGTGGAAAAGAGTAAATATTCATGAAAAATGGATTTTGAAAATTTTGGATTTTTGTAAAAGAATGAATTTAGAAGATTTTAGATTTTATAATTCAGAAGATTTTGTAAAAGAATGTTAATATTTTAGATTTCGAATTATTTAGAATTGTTTTACTGTCCATGGGAGAATCACAATCCACCTGTATTTTTCTATAAAGAAGACAATGAATTTTTTTTTATTTGCAAATTTTCCTTTGCAGAAAGACAATTTTCCTCTGCAGAACGTTGTCTTTCCGCAACGGAAAGTTATCTTTCTACAAAGTAAAGCGAAAAGTCGTCTTTCCACAACAAAAAGTTATCTTTCTGCAAAGTAAAGACGACATTATTTTGCAAAAAGATGACATTCCTCTACGAAATGTCAACATTCATCTGCGGAATGTCGACTTTATTGAGTTATATTTCAATGATTCACTTCCAGCAGCGGAAAGACAACAATCCGTTACGAAAAGCTAATGTTCTGTAGAGGAAAGACAACATTTTACAGAGGAACAACAACAGTATTTAACAGAAAAGGTAACTACGGTGTTTACTCCGTCAACTTTCCATAGTCTAGTGTTTAAGTTGTTAGCAAAAATTGTTAAGTGATTGATTTGTCATTAATCTCAAAGTACAAAAGTTGATTTGTTAATTTCCCTTAAAATAATAAATCTAATCCAAACCAACTAGTTTTTAAAATATTAAAAATATCTTTATTTCACGTTGATGCTAGGTCGTGACAGAAAATCACTTCAAAAATTGTTGATTTGAGATTGCTCCATTTGTTGTCGTTATTTAGTATAGCAGATAATGAATTTTGTAAAAGAATATACAATATTTTTTATGTGGGATGATTCAAAATTATTTTACTGTCCACGGAAGAATTACAACATGTCTGTTTTTTTTCACAAAGAAAATAATGGATTTGTTCTTTATAATCATATGTTTTCCAGCGTACGTTTTTTTGCAGAGAAAAGTTATTTTTCCTATACAAAAAGTTGTCTTTCCACAACCAAAAGTCATCTTTCATGAGCTTTATTTCAAGAACTCACTTTCTGCAGCAGAAAAACAATATTCCAAAGCGAAAAGACAACTATTTTTAACAAAAAAATATAATAATGATGTTTAATCCATTTATTTATCATAATTAAATCTCTATGTGTGGGAACAAAATGACAAATAAAACAAAAAGTAATAGAGACACTTGGGCATAAAAAGCAGTGTCTTATTGCTGCTTGCAATTCATGACTACTCTTCTTCTCCTTTTTCTTTATCTCATCATCCATCTCATTAAATGTGGCTTCACATTTTTTCCTTCTCAACTAATATGGGGCCATCACAAGGAGGGATAGTCCAAACATGACTATATTTTAAGGTATGCGGGAGGTCAGTAAATCGATATGTCAACATCGTTTGCGAAATAGAGTGAGAAATATTTAAGGAATACCGTTTAATTGACATGTCTCTGTTTGAATAGCTTTACTTAATTTTGTCTTTCTAGGATAAGAATCAATACAATCTTATCTTCTTCCGAATAAAGTTCAATGGGATTTAAAGAGATCATGTTTTTCTCTATAAGAGTCCAAGTACCCAGTTCACTATATAATTTTTATAAATTCTATATTTTTCGTAGTTATAATTTTATTGACTTTCCGTGTTTACTTTTATACATCATTTCTCTTACTTATATCCTATATCCAAATTATTTTCTCAGCACGAATTCTAAAGTTGAACGTTGATCAAAGATCGAAAAAGATCCCAACGAAGAATGAGAGGGGTCCATCGCGAGATTAATAAAATCGTATTTCCCTTCAATGAATCTCCTAAGACATAATGGGAGGGATATAGGAGTTAAGCCACTAAATGGCATTCTTGCTGCAGAAGACTGGGTCGGAAATGAGGGAGAGGCCGTGTGTCACGGTCTTACTTTCAAGAGACTTAAGAGAGACCGTGTGGCACTCGTTGTTAGGGAGAACAACGAGTCAGCCTTCGAAGTGTGCCAACGGCACCAATTGCCCACGACGTTAGAACGACCTTTGTGTCTAACGAGCGAGCAGTCAGCGAGCGAGATTAATCGAAAAGAGCGTCATTGAGCATAGTGAGCATAGTTTGTATGTAAAAAGCTTTATCATTGATTGTTAGCAAATTACATTGGGTAGGGAGGTCTACGTGCAGTCATGTCTCTCTCCCTAAAGAGCATTCTGGACCATCTCCACTATGGCAGGAGTGAACATGCCATAGTGGTGAGGAGTCACTTTCCTAAAATGGAAATAAAAGAAATACAAAGAAATTGCTAAAAATAGAAATAAACTAACTTAATGGAAGGGCGGCCATGGACGACATGTCCTGGACAAGCCCGTATTTTTACACCGTGCTTAGAGGCAAATTTGAACTTGAGAAGGGATTTGAGGAGGAGATGGAACCAACTTGTAAGTCAACTTGATTTTTCGGTTAGCGGAGCGCTCGAGTTTTAATAATTAATTATAAGATGAAATTAATTATTAATTTAATTAATTTTTAAATTAATTATCTAATTAATACTAATTTAATTAATATTATACAAAAAAAATATTATTTTGCAAAGAGTATTTTTTGCATATTGTTTATTAAAATTATAATTAATTTCAAAATTAATTAAATTGTTAATTCATTTCACCTTATAATTAATTACATGGTAATTAATTTGATAATTAATTTCATCTTACAATTAATTAACTGAAAATTAATTTGGTAATTAATTATCAAAATAAACTAATATCTCAAAAATTAATTATCAATTTAATTAAATTTCTCCCCAACATACTCTTTGCAACATGAGAATATTTTTGAAAATTTGTTTCTATTTTATTAAAAATATTACTAAATCCATCTATTTATCGATATTGTGTAAAATTACATGAAAGGTTTCAAGAATCAGTTTTCTTTTTACAAAGGCTAAAATAATTTATTTTGGCTTTTTGACTCCATATTGTAGGGTGGATCTCGAAAGATATGAAAGATCTCCCTCCAAACCGTATATACGACTTTCATCGAATACAGTTTTCCCCAGAATTCTATACGTATCTATGATTGAGTATCTGTTTCCCTCCCTTTCTTACTAGGATTGGAAATCTTGTATCACAGCTAGATTTATTAAGATTAATACATTGTGTTATTTCATTAATCAAAGCACAAATAACTTGTCAACATAGTCTATCATTGTGCAACATTAAATAAGTTGAATTTCACATATTATCTGCATCAATTTTTAATTTTCTTGATTTAAATTGGATTAATTTACAAAATTATTTATATTTTTATTGTCTTAAATCCGAGCCAACAATATAAAAATTACAGATCTAATTAATTAAATATGAGGCTGGCCCAGTGATCCACTGCAATGTCGTTCCAGCCTCCCCGTTTACCACGTCTAATTGTAACCATTTTAATTAATATTATGTTGAATTCATGCATTGCTTGAAGTGATAGAATTATAAAATTACAAATTCATGAATAAAAACCAATGAAATTAGACCGAACCGAACAGAACTGCCTCAGTTGGTCTTCCTGTTCTTCATAAACCAGAGAGTTAAACTAGATTGTACAGACACTCTTAAGAGGCATTTCATCAAACAATATAGAGGCTCTCAAAGTACTGATGTGCATCCGATATAAGAAACCATAAAGACTAACTTGTTCATCAGTTTCAAGAATCATTTCCCAGGTTTTTGATTTAGGTTTGTACCTTATTAATTTGCCTGGAATGTTGAGAATCATGTAAGACCCATCTTCAACCTCGTCCTCTGCTATACAGAGCAATGTAAACGCGTAAAAGTCGGGCTCCCATGGAGAACTCACATCGTTCGCCATTTCTGGAAAACTCAATTTGAGAGGTTCGAGATCAACTCTGTGTTTCACAAACCATCCGGAGCGATCTTCTTCCATTTCATAGACATAGAACTGCGTATATTCTGGTTCGTAGGTTTCCATCAGCAGTAAACGCCCTCCTGATTCGCCGACGTACCCGACGTCTCTGTTGCTACAAACCCCTGGAATCTCCGGCATTGGCAGTTCGTCAAAAGTTTCTTCATCTACTTCAAAGTAAATTGATCTTATTTCTTCTGATGTGATCCAGTGGATTGCTCCATTGCAATACACTCCATTGCCCTCGCCCAAATCAACACGATCAGGTAAGATAGCTCCAGATGTCCTCCATTGTCCACCCTCAGATGAATAAATGTCAATCTGATATTCTTGAGAAGAAGAAATGCAGTATCTGATGCAAACAACTTTGTAATGAGAGGATTTTGAAGGTTCAAAAGCAAAGGAAATGTAACGAATGTCCGGAGAAATCGGACCGTCTGACTGTAGTTCATTAAACTACAATAACCATTTGATAAGGGTTAGTAGCCATGGTGCATGGCTACACATCCGACAGCAGCTGGGTCTTCGAGCTTTCTTCCGTCGCAATAGCCAAAGCTGGTTTTTACGTCTGCACTCTAGACCTCCAAGGCCATCTGTTTGTGCCTTATTAATTTACCTGGAATGTTGAGAATCATGTAAGACCCATCTTCAACCTCGTCCTCTGTTACACAGAGCAGTGCAAACCCGTAGAACTCGGGCTCCCATGGCCGAAGACCTTTGTACCTCCCCATTTCTGGAAAATTCAATTTCAGAGTTTCGAGATCAACTCTGTGTTTCACAAACCATCCGGAGCGATCTTCTTCCATTTCATAGACATAGAACTGCGTAATTTCTGGTTCGTGGATTTCCATCAGCAGTAAACGCCCTCCTGATTCGCCGACGTACCCGTCGCTTCTGTGGTTGCAACCACCTGGAATCTCCGGCACTGACAGTTCGTGAAAAGTTTCTTCACCTACATCAAAGTAAATACATCTAATGCGATCCAGTTCGTGAATTTCGCCTAATACGATCCAGTGGATTGCTCCATTGCAATACACTCCATTGCCCTCGCCCAAATCAATATGACCAGGTAAGATAGCTTCAGATTTCCTCCATTGTCCACCCTCAGATGAATAAATGTCAATCTGATAGTTTAGAGAAGAAGACTCGCAGTTTCTAATGCAAACAATTTTGTAATGAGAGGATTTTGAAGGTTCAAAAGCTAAGGAATAATAAATGTCCAGAGAAATTGGACCGTCTGCTTGTAGTTCAGGAAGTCTAGAATACTGCTTCGTGGTAGGATTGCAAACGAAGTAATGATATTGCTGCAGCACATCATAGAAACCACAGAGAAATAAGCCATTGCAAGACTGCGAAATTCTTGGGGGTTCATCGGCGAAAGAAAGAGATTCGAACAGAGGACGAGAAGTGTATGGAGTCAGATTTATGAAGTCGTATTCGCCGCTTAAGCGAGTAAAGAATAGGCCGGAAGAGGTGCGTCTGCCGAGGGAGGTCCGGCGGTGGGCGAAGAGAGGGTCAGAGACGATGTAGAGCCAGTGCTTTGAAACGGATTTGAACTTGAGAAGGGATTTGATGGGCAGACGAAGAAGGATTAAGATTAAAAGTTCGTCATTGGAGGCGATGATTTCAGCCGAAAATGCAAAAGTGGCGGAGGAAAGAGTAGAATTTTGGAGAGTCTTGGGTGATTTGGAGGAGAGCATGGTGATGATGAAAATGGATGGAATGAATGTTTTGCAGTGAGATTGAAGGTCGCGAAAATGGCGGATTTAAAGAATTTGCAGAAGAAGATTCATCATAAGTTGATTGTGGTGTAACCTTCTGACTTGGTCTTCGTCTTCGTCTTCCAAAAGGCCGACTATTCAAAAATTATAATTAATTAATTAAACGGGATGGGATGTGATACAATGCAATACAAGAGGTATAGAAATCTCTACCTCGACGACGGCCCATCATGTTGACTCAAGCAAGCGTTTAATCAAGAATTATATCATACTCGTCGAAATTGTCCAAGCCTGACAAGGGTACAAAAGCGAGAATTCATAAATTAATCTTAGAAGGTAAGTAAATGACCTATACCAGTAATGACTCATCCAATAATCCCAATAAAATTCCCAACTTTACCCTTTGATAAATAAATAGATCACCATCCAAATAATACTTAATCCTCAACACATTGTGCTCATTTAAACATTTAGCACTATCACATAATGTTTTCCAAACTTAGACAGAATCGACTCGAGCACATACATAACTATAATAGAATCTCAACCCAATTCATTATTGCACAGCAGAAACATCTTCAACATCTATTTCCAAAACAAATCTCTCATTGCAAATTACAATCCATTTCTGAAATCAAATAGAACCACAAAGATATCTCCTCATTATGGTTACAATTCTTCAACTCAACAAACCAACAGGTATGAAGTTTTCTTTTCCATTTAGCAGTGACATAAATCCTTTTAAATTCACAGATTCTCAATCCCCTAGATAGGAGCAATTCAATCAGACATAGTAAGGACATACAATCAACTACAAAGCACAGCCCAACCATAAGTTCAGAATTCAACTTAACAAAACCCAACAAGCAGGAACTTCAACACAATAAAAATTTAACGGGGGCATTTCATTCGGCACTTTCTCATCCAAATAACAATATTATGGGACTCCTAACAGAAGCAAATAATCATCATCAACATCGCAGGAAATGTTGGCACGAACAGTACCAAACAGAGCATTCAATGGGTATGCCTATCACAATAGCCAAAATGCAGGAGTCATTCAATCCAACAACGAGTCAGAACTAAAATGACATCTATAATCGAAGCAAAAATCGACTAAAAATCCCTCACCCACCTTAATAGAACCAAGTGCTCTATTTTTGCTTAGCGAAATCGGAAAACTGACTCGGTTGGAGCTGCCATCTCATCGGAAATTCGCCGACTTCCGTGTTCTGTCTGTCCGCTTGCAGCTCGTCGGCTTGCTCGAACGGACGAGAACACGTCTCTCCTCGACTTCAGCTGAGAATGCTGAGTCGTTCGTAGCTCGCAGTCGGCCGGCCTCTCCTCGCGAAATCGCTTCTGTCTGCCGAATGGTTTGGAGAGAAACCTCTTCTCTGTCAAAGGCGGCAGAGGCGAAAAACAATAAGATAACACTATTTTGTAGAACTTCTCAATTTCGCCTTACAAATTCTCATCACCATCTTTTATTTCTGTCTGTCTTCCTTTAATGCTTATCACCAATGTCTCCCTTTACATAAATGAAAAATTATTTTTTTGTTGCAAAAAGTAATTTTTTCAGTTTTCTCAAAGGAAAATAATATTTTCGCAGGCGAAACGCTATTTTTTCACAGCATAAGGTAATCGGTCCAAGTGCAGAAAGTAATATTTTTAATATTTTTAATAGAAAGACAATATTTTTTTAACAAAAAACGTAATTGTGATATTTGTTAAATTCATTTATCATAGTTTAGTGTTTAAGTTGTTAACAAAAATTATTCAGTGGTTGACTTGTTATTAATTCTATAGTGTAGTGGTTGTTTTGTTAATTTCTCTTTTAATTATTTATAATCTATTATATTAATTATATCATTCAATAATATTTGACACGTTAATAATTAAAAAGTAACAATAAAAGTAAATATAATTTAATTCCCATCGAAATGATAACAAAATTTTTTTAAACAAAAAAAAACAATCAAACTAATTATAAAATTCAAATGAAAACTAATTTTTAAAATTAAAATAAGGAAAATTAACAAATCAACCACTGTATTTTGTGATCAATGACAAATTAACCACTAATGTATTTTTGCTAACAACTTAACCACGCAATGAGAAATCGCCGCCGCGAACATCACTATTAACTTTATGAGAACTTGCAGTGAAAAATAGTTAATATTTTATGTTTCTTGATTTAACTTAATTATTTAATGTGTTATGTTTAATATGTACTATTCAATTGTAGAGATACAATATCACTGCAACTATTATTACTTAAATGATTCTCTTAGTGTGAAAAAAAGAAGTGAATGACTAATACTAGAATATTTTATTTTCTAAAAAAACTATATAAATTAGCAATTTTTACTTTATCTCCAATAATTAAAAGAGTAGTATATATTAAACATAAAACATTCTTTTTTTTATTTATATATAGAATCCACGGTGCATAACAATAAATGTCATGTCAATATTTTTAAACTTTGTTTTTATTTTATTAAAAATATTACTAAATTTATCTCTTTATTGATATTGTTAATTGTTAAACGTACAACAATTAAAAGAAAAAAATAAGCAATAAGATAATAAATTTTATAACATTTATTTATAACATAATAAAAATATTTTAAAAAATTAAAAAATGTACTAACAAAATCACTCATAGGCTAAATTTATTAAGATTAATTTATCGTGTCTTTTCATTAATAAAACACAAATAACTTGTCAATATAATCTGCTATTTTGCAACATTAAATAAGTTGAATTTCACGTATTGTCTACATCGATTTTTAATTTTCTTGATTTAACTTGGATTACTTTAAATAATTATTTATATTCTTTTTGTCTGGAATTAGAGCAAATAATATAAAAAATTACAGATCTAATTAATTAAATACGAGATTGGCTCAGTGCACTACAATGTCCTTCGTTTACCACGTGTAATTGTAACCAATTTAATTAATATTATGTTGAATTCATGCGGTGCTTGAAGTGATAGAATTACAAATTCATAAATAAAAACAAATGAAATTAGACCAAACCGAACCCAACCGAACCGTCTCTATTGCTCTTTCCGTCCTTCATAAACCAGAGAGTTAAGCTTGATTGTAAAGACGCTCTTAAGAGGCATTTCATCAAACAATATAGAGGCTCTCAAAGTACTGATATGCATCAGGCCATCGATATAAGCAACATGAAATCCAATTTGTTCATCAATTTCAAGAATCACTTCCCAGGTTTTTGATTTAGGTTTGTACCTTATTAATTTGCCTGGAATGTTGAGAATCATGTAAGACCCATCTTCAACCTCGTCCTCTGCTACACAGAGCAATGAAAACCCGTAAAAGTCGTCCTCCCATGCAGCAAGATCATCGTTCGCCATGTCTGGAAAACTCAATTTGAGAGGTTGGAGATCAACTCTGTGTTTCACAAGCCATCCGGAGCGATCTTCTTCCATTTCATAGACATAGAACTGCGTAATTTCTGGTTCGTAGATTTCCATCAGCAGTAAACGCCCTCCTGATTCGCCGACGTACCCGACGTCTCTGTCGCTGCAACCACCCGGAATCTCCGGCACTGACAGTTCGTGAAAAGTTTCTTCATCTACGTCAAAGTAAATAGATCTTATTTCGTCTGATGTGATCCAGTGGATTGCTCCATTGCAATACACTCCACCGTCCACGCCCAAATAAACATGACCAGGTAAGATAGCTTCAGATTTCCTCCATTGTCCACCCTCAGATGAATAAATGTCAATCTGATAGTTTAGAGAAGAAGACTCGCAGTTTCTGATGCAAACAACTTTGTAATGAGAGGATTTTGAAGGTTCAAAAGCTAAGGAAATGGAATAAATGGACGGAGAAAACGGACCGTCTGCTTGTAGTTTAGGAAGTCTAGAATACTGGTTCGTGGTAGGATTGCAAACGAAGTACTGATATTGCTGCAAATCATAGAAACCACAGAGAAATAAGCCATTGCAAGACTGCGAAATTCTTAGAGGTTGATGGNAGAAACCACAGAGAAATAAGCCATTGCAAGACTGCGAAATTCTTAGAGGTTGATGGCCGAAAGAAAGAGATTCGAACGGAGGACGAGAAGGGTGTGGAGTCAGATTTATGAAGTCGTATTTGCCGCGAAAGCGAGTAAAGAATAGGCCGGAAGAGGTGAGTCTGCCGAGGGAGGTCCTGCGGTGACAGAAGAGAGGGTCGGAGACGATGGAGAGCCAATGCTTTGAAACGGATTTGAACTTGAGAAGGGATTTGATGGGCAGACGAAGAAGGATTAAGATTAAAAGATCGTCATCGGAGGCGATGATTTCAGCCGAAAATGCAGAAATGGCGGAGGAAGAAGGAGTAGAATTTTGGAGAGTCATGGTTGATTTGGAGGAGAGTATGGTAATGCTGAAAATGGATGGAATGAGTGTTTTGCAGTGAGACTGAAGGTCGCGAAAATGGCGGATTTAAAGAATTTGCAGAAGAAGATTCATCAGAAATTGATTGTGGTGTGTACCCTTCGTCTTCGTCTTCGTCTTCGTCTTCCAAAAGGCCGAGTATTAAAAAATTATAATTAATTAATTAAACAAAATTATAATTATAATTAAGAAAATTAACAAAGGACTAAAGTATCAATAAACTATACTGTTTACCACTAAACAAAATTTTTTGCTCTTTAAACACCTACAAAATAAATATTATTAAATAACCTCCATGCTCAATTTTTGTCTTTTGAATGGAGGAAATCCATGACAGATCATTTTTTCTCTGTAAAAAGTAATATTTTCTAAGTTCTATTCCAATGATTCACTTTACGTAGTAGAAAGAAATTATTCTACAGCGAGAAGAAAATATTTTTAACAAAAAACGTGATAGCAATGTTTGTTCCGTTCATTAGTTATATTGAGTGTTTTATTTGTTAGTGAAAATTGTTTAGTGATTGATTTATCGTTGATCTCATAGTTCAATGGTTGTTTTGTTAATTTTTCTTATAATTATAACAATTATTTTTTCTCAAATAAACTTGTCGAATTTGTGCTACTTATTTTTTGCTCTTTAAATGTTATTTTGAATATATTTTTGAAATGTTAATTGGTAAAATAGTTATATTTTTTTATTAACAAACTATAATGTCAATTCCACTAAATAATTTTTACTAACAAATAAAACGCTCAACTATGAAAAATGAACGACAAAAACATCGTCGTTAATTTAAGAGAAATGATTCGACCATATCGTTTCAGAAAACTTACTAGGGGTGGGCAGAACCGGCCCGGTACCGAAGAACCGGACCAGAACCGGTCTTTCGGTACCGGGACCGGTACATAAATATGTAGCACCGGACCGGACCCGGTCCGGTGCTATAGGGACCGGTTCTACCCGGTACCGGTTCACGGTACCCGGTACCATTGAACCGGTACCGGGTAGAACCGGGATTTCAGAGTTAGATCTGAAATCCCGTCCCGTCCCCTCCCCTCCCCTGGCCCCTCCTGTCTCCACTCTCCTGACCTCAAGTCCAGAAGTCCTCCGCCTCCCTAGTCCCTCCCCTGCCCAGTGCCCAGCCCGAGAGTCGACCTCGACCGAGCAGCTGCCAGCGACCGCCGAGGCGCCGAAGAGCGAGATCCGAGCTCCGTCAATCGTCAGCCAGCGAGATCCAAGTCCGAGCTCCGTCCATCGACCGTCGCCAGCGTCCAGCGAGCTCCGAGCTCCATCCATCGACCGTCGCCAGTCCGTCCATCGACCGTCGCTCCGACTCCGAGCTCCAGCTCCATCCATCGCTCCACTCGGCAGTCGGCACTCTCCAGCGAGCTCCGGCTTCCGAGCTCCATCCATCGACGGTGCCACTCTGCCAGGTCCGATCTCCGTCCGTCGTCAGAGCTCCGACTCTGTCCATCGCCACTGCCGCTGCCAGCTCCGACCTGTCCATCGCGTCCGAGCTCCGACTCTGTCCATCGCCCTGCCGCTGCCAGCTCCGACCTGTCCATCGCCACTGCCACTGCCACTGCCCTCTGCCAGCTTGGTTACTGGTTAGCACTCTAATCTACTCTGTAGTCTGTTATGTGTAGTGTTTTGATGCTGAATGATCTGTTTTGGGCCTTTGGCAATAATTGAAACAATTGATGAATGATGAATGAATTCTGTTCTGCTTAGTGTTTTGTTGAATTATCTGTTCTGGCAATGGTTGAAAGTTGAAACAACTCATAAATGAATTCTGTTCTGTTTAGTGTTTTGCATATTGGTAGTTGGTACATGTCAGTTCAGTGTTTATTGTTTTTCATATTGGTAGTTGGTGACTGTTATATTCATTATTCTCAGTGTATTGCTTGTGTTTATTTATTTATTTCAGAAGTTATTTTCTGACTGTTATGTGATTCTGATATGTATTTTGAAATTGTGTAAAATGTAGATAATGGATAGCTTTAATGATGAAACAATAGAGAGTGTTAATGTTAATCCAGTTACTGGTCAAACGACGAGGAAAAAATCAGATGTTTGGAATCATTTTACTATGGTTGAAAGCACTGATCCAAACAATCCTAGAGCAAGATGTAATTATTGTGCTCAGACTTATGCTTGTCATCATACAAAGAATGGAACTTCAAGTTTGAAAAAGCATATTAATTCTTGTAAAAAGTTATTGGCAAGTGTAGATACGAAGCAAAAGACTTTAAGCTTCAATACTGTCGATAATATGGGATCAACTTCCACATCTGCATCATTTAGTAGTGCAACTTGCCGAGAACTTCTAGCAAAAATGATTATTGTTGAAGAAATGCCTTTTAAGTTTGTTGAATCAGAGGGATTTCGAGTTTATTCTAAATATTTACAACCAAGATTTGTTGTACCCTCTAGATCTACGATTGCACGAGATATTATTGGCATTTATGAGAAAGAGAAGTCAAAGTTGAGAGATTATTTTAAGAACGCATCTCAACGCGTTTGTTTGACTACAGATACATGGACTTCTATTCAAAATTTGAATTATATGGTTTTAACTGCGCACTTTGTTGATTGTGATTTTGTTTTGCAAAAGAAGATCATCAATTTTTGTTTGATTGCAAATCATAAGGGTGAAACCATTGGAAAAGAAATAGAGAGATGTTTATTTGAATGGGGGATCGAAAATGTTTTCACAATTACAGTTGATAATGCATCTTCTAATGACGTAGCCCTTTCTTATTTGGTGAAGAGAATTCGAGCTTGGAATGGTCTAGTTTTGAATGGTGAATGTCTGGATGTGCGCTGTTTTGCCCATATTTTGAATTTGATAGTATGTGATGGTTTAAAAGACCATTACGAATGTATTATGAGAGTACGTCGAGCAGTGAAGTATGTTCGATCTTCTCCTGCTAGACTACAAAAATTTCAGAAATGTGTTGAACAAGCTAAAATTGTGTGCAAAAGTAGTGTCTCTCTCGATGTGGCTACAAGATGGAATTCCACGTATTTGATGTTAGCCAGCGCAGAAAAATTTGAAAAAGCTTTTGAGAGATTGATAGAAACAGATGATTATTATCTCGCTGATTTGGGTGGAGAAAGTCCTCCCACTACAGAAGATTGGGCTAATGTTCGAGAACTTGTAAATTTTTTACAGGTTTTTTATGATATGACCTTAAATGTTTCAGCCTCATTGCATGTTACTTCAAATACATATGTTTGTGAAGTATGCAATTTGAAAATGGTTATTCAAGAGTATGTTGAATGTGATAATCCATTATTGAGGCGAATGGCTATTGGAATGGAAAGCAAATTTGATAAATATTGGGGAAGCTGCGATAAAAGGAATATGTTGATGTATGTTGCAGTTGTTTTAGATCCTCGACATAAAATAGAGTATTTGAAACATTGTCTTTCCCTTGTAATGGATTCTGATAAGACAGATTATTTGTTAAGCCAAGTACAACTTGTGATTAAAAATTTATATCTCGAGTATAAAGGTGATGCGGGATTGGAAAATACAGAAGACAACTATAATAGTTCAAGTGTACCAACCACAACTGCAAGCTTACCACAAAAGAGCAATTTGAGCCACAATAAGATACATGGGCTGTTTCATAGTCGCCCAAAACAACCAAATGTTTCAACTACGCGATCAGAAATTGAAAAATATTTGTATGAAGAATTGGAAAACAATGCAGACAAACTAGACATTCTCATGTGGTGGAAAGTAAATTCATTCAAATACCCAATTCTAAGCAATGTGGCAAGAGATATATTGGTCATTCCTATTTCTACTGTTGCATCGGAGTCAGCTTTTAGTAGTGGAGGAAGAGTACTTGATCAATTTCGCAGTTCTTTGTCCCCAAAGACAGTCGAAGCGCTTATCTGCACTCAAAGCTGGATTCGATCCTCGAAATATGAATCAATCAACATCAATGATGATACGAATGAGCCAGGTATCTTTCATATTTATAGTGTTTTCTTTTTTCTTTGTTTTATTTATTACTATTTTTTCTAAATTTGTTTTCAATTTATATTTTTCAGATATTATACAAATTAATGACGTTGATGATGAAGTGAATTAGTATGCAATTAATAGTGATCTCAGTGGTATGCTTTATTCACTCCTTAGCATTATCGTTTATAGTTTATCAGATATCTTTGATGTGTAAAAGTCATGGTTCTCTTCTATTTTGGGAATTAGGATAAGAGAGACAAAGCAGCAGCCAGCCCTGCCCAGCCGGTCCCGCCTCCCTTCACGCGCCCCCGGCTTGAACCGTCGTCATATGTGGATTGATTAAACTAGTTTTTATTTAGTTTGTTTCATTAAATTTCTAATAATTTTAATTACTTGTTCATCTATTTTTATTTAGTTTGTTTCATTAAATTTGCAGTAATTTTAATTTTAAAAAAACTATTACATTATATTATTTTTAATATTTAAAAAATTAGGAAAATAAACCGGTATCGGACCGGAACCGGTATCGGAAATCCCGGTCCAGAACCGGACCGGAACCGGTTCAGAACCAGACCGGACCGGTCCCATGCACACCCCTAAAACTTACAATGGAAAAGAGTTAATACTCATGGAAAAAGCTGCAAGAACTAGTGATTTCAGAAACTTTCAGCGAAAAAAAAGCTAATACCATAAACGAATTTGAGAAAATAATATATAAATTGATTTTATTTTTTTTATTTTATAATTTTAAAGATTTTATAAAATAATATATAATGTTTTAAATATCGAATAATTGATAATTGTTCTTTATTTGTAAAGGAAAGATGCAGAGTAAAGTTATATTTCTTATGTGAAAAATCATCTTTTTTTAGTTATATTTCAATGATTCATTTTCTGCGATAAAAAGACAACGTTCCACAACAGAAAGGAAATAATTTTTTTAATAAAAAATATGATATTGATATTTGATTCATTCATTTTTTATAGTTAAATATTTTATTTATTAAAAAAAATTATTTAGTAATTAACTTACCTTTTACATTGTCACTCAGTTGTTTTATTATTTTTTTTTTATTTTCTGTCCTTCAAAAATATTTTGCTATATTTTCTCTCTGTTTTTTTTTTTATTCTTTTTGGCTTAAACCTTTTGACAAGATCCCTATGTGTAGGGACAAAATGACAAATAAAACAAAAGGTAATAAAGACACTTTGGGCATAAAAAAAAGGAGTGTCTTATTGCTTTTTGCAATTCATGACTACTCTTCTTCCTCCTGTTTTCTTCATCTCATCATCTATCTCATTATACGTGGCTGTTTTTCCTTCTCACCTAATATGGGTCCATCACAAGGAGGGATAGTCCAAACAGACTATATTTGAAAGTATGTAGGTGGGTATGTCCACATCATTTGAAAAATAGAGTATTTAAGAAATATTTTAGTTAATTTTATCTGTCTAGAATAAGAATCAATACAATCTTCTTGTCTTCTTCCTAATAAAATTCAATGGAATTTAAAGAGACCAATATTTTCTTCATAAGAGTCCAAGTAAACCATCAAATGGCATTCTTGTGGCACAAGACTTGGTTCATCATTTTATTGTTGATCTCTCGCCTTGAAGTTGTTACAATCTTTGATGCAAATTAGTGTCTCCACAAGATTATGTACAAGTCGTCTTCTTCGTTCAATGTACACACATCTACTTGCACTAAAAGCAGACTCCAATACTACAGTAGAGACCAAAAGTGTTAGTAGATCACGCGTCATTATAGAAAAAATAAGATATGTAGTAGATCATTTTTTCCACCAATCTAAACTATCAAAATTCTCTTCTCTAGAAAGTTGATAACGAGTTTCAAAACTAAATATCAAGTTCCTTTTATCAAGAAGTAGAGTACCTTTCAATATTTAATTTACTTCATATATCATAAATATTAAATTGTAGGGTTACAATACTACTACCACTATTACTACTAAGACAATTCTCTTGGTGTGAAAGAAGCAGCGAATGACTAACATTATAATATTTTATTTTTAAAAAAAATATAAATTAGCAATTCCATTTGTTACATTATCTCTAATAATTAAAAGAACAGTGCATAAATTAGTAGAAATTTTATTAAGTATAAAAATTTTTTCTTTTTAATTTATATATAGGATTCATAATGCATGCATAAAAAAATAATGAATGTCACGTCAATATTTTTTAAATTTTGTTTCCATTTTATTAAGAATAATACTAAATTCATCTATTTATCGATATTGTGTAACGCTACATGTTAAATATACAACAATTAGAATAACAAATTAAGAAGTAAGATAATAAATTCCAAAACATTTATTTATAACAACATAAAAAGATTTTAATACATTGTGTTTTTTCATTAATAAAAATACAAATAACTTATAAAAATGACCCATCATTTTGTAACATTAAGTTTGACAGCTTTACAAAATTCTTTATATTATTTTTGTCTCGAATTAGATTCAATTATATTAAAAAATAATTACAGATCTATTCATGAGCAAACCAATCAAATTAGATCGAACCGAACCGTCTCGGTTGGTCTTCCGGTTCTTCATAAACCAGAGAGTTAAACTTGATTGTAAAGACACTCTTAAGAGGCATTTCATCAAACACTATAGAGGCTCTCAAAGTACTGATATGCATCAGGCCATCGATATAAGCAACCATCCTCTTCATCTTCTTCGCCAGTTTCAAGAATCACTTCCAAGGTTTGTGATTTAACTTTGTACCTTAAGAATTTACCTGGAATGTTGAAAATCATGTAAGACCCATCTTCAACCTCGTCCTCTGTTACACAGAGCAGTGAAAACCCGTAGAACTCGGGCTCCCATGGCCGAAGACCTTTGTTCCACCACCCCATTTCTGGAAAATTCAATTTGAGAGTTTCGAGATCAACTCTGTGTTTCACAAACCATCCGGAGCGATCTTCTTCCATTTCATAGACATTGAACTGCGTAATTTCTGGTTCGTAGATTTCCATTAGCAGTAAACGCCCTCCTGATTCGCCGACGTACCCGACGTCTCTGTATCTGCCACCACCTGGAATCTCCGGCACTGACAGTTCGTGAAAAGTTTCTTCATCTACATCAAAGTAAGTAGATCTTATGTCTTCAAATGTGATCCAGTGGATTGCTCCATTGCAATACACTCCATTGCCCTCGCCCAAATCAACATGACCAGGTAAGATAGCTCCAGATTTCCTCCATTGTCCACCCTCAGATGAATAAATGTCAATCTGATAGTTTTGAGAAGAAGAATAGCAGTTTCTGAGGCAAACAACTTTGTAATGAGAGGATTTTGAAGGTTCAAAAGCTAAGGAAATGCAATAAATGTCCAGAGAAATCGGACCGTCTGCTTGTAGTTTAGGAAGTCTAGAATACTGGTTCGTGGTAGGATTGCAAACGAAGAAAGGATATTGCTGCAAATCATCGAAACCGCAGAGAAATAAGCCATTGCAAGACATTAAAATTCTTGGAGGTTGATGGTCGAAAGAAAGAGATTGGAACGGAGGACGAGAAGTGTATGGAGTCAGATTTATGAAGTCGTATTCTTCCATTAAGCGACTAAAGAATAGGCCGGAAGAGGTGAGTCTGCCGAGGGAAGTCCTGCGGTGAGAGAAGAGAGGGTCGGAGACGATGGAGAGCCAGTGCTTTGAAACGGATTTGAACTTGAGAAGGGATTTGATGGGCAGACGAAGAAGGATTAAAATTAGAAGATCGTCATTGGAGGCGATGATTTCAGCCGAAAATGCAGAAATGGCGGAGGAAGGAGTAGAATTTTGGAGAGTCTCAGGTGATTTGGGGGAGAGCATGGTGATGATGAAAATGGATGGAATGAGTGTTTTGCAGTGAGATTGAAGGTCGCGAAAATGGCGGATTTAAAGAATTTGCAGAAGAAGATTGCATCAGAAGTTGATTCTGGTGTAACCTTCTGGCTTCGTCTTCCAAAAGGCCGGCTATTCAAAAATTATAATTAATTAATTAAACAAAATTATTATTATAATTAAGAAAATTGACAAAAGGCTATAGTATTTTAATACAGTTTTTGCTAATAAATAAAATATTTAATTATGAAAATAAATATAATAAACATAATCTTTAATTTAAGAAAAATAATTTGACTATATTGTTTCAAAAAAATTATAGTGTAAAAGATGTAATACTAATAAAAAAAATTGCAAAAATTTATGATTTCACAAACTTTACGCAGAAGAGCTAATACCATGAACAGATTTGAGAAAATAATGTATAAGTTAATTTTTTTTTTTAGTTTTATAATTTAGAAAATTTTGTAAAATAATATATAATGTTTTAAATGTTGAATAATTGAAAATTGTTTTACTGTCTATAGAAGAATCACAAATTGTCTGTATTTTTCCACAAAAAAAACTATGAATTGTTCCTTATCTGCAAAGGAAAGATGCAGGTGAAAGTCATATTTCTTATGCGAAAAGTCATCTTTCCTATAAGAAAAATCATCTTTTTGGAATTCTATTCCAATGATTCACTTTTCACAGTGAAAAAACAACGTTGTGCAGTAGAAAAAAAACATTTTTTAACGAAAAATATGACATCAATTTTTGCTCCGTTCATTTCTTATAATTGAATAATTTATTTATCAGTAAAAATTATTTAGCGATTAACTTATTATTCATCCTGTAACTTAGTTATTTTATTAATTTTCCTTTTATTTTCTATCCTTAATAAAAATTCTTGCTATTTTCTCTCTCTCTCCTTCCTTTTTTTTTTATTATTATTCTTTGTTAAACCTTTTGGAGAAGATCCCTATGTGTAGGGACAAAATGACAAATAAAACAAAAAATATGCTTAGGGCATAAGGAATACGGTTTAATTGATTAATATCTTTAGTTAATTTTGTCTTTCTATGATAAGAATTAATACAATCTTATCTTCTTCTTAATAAAATTCAATTGATTTAAAGAGACCATGTTTTTCTCCATAAGAGTCCAAGTACCCAATTCTATTACGATAAGTGGACGAAGACAAACGTCCATAATCAGCAACGAACGTCCATCATCATCAACAATGGACTAAGACGTACGTTGTTGTTATAATTTTATTGACTCTCTGTGTTTACTTTTATACATCATTTCTCTTAATTATATCAGAAATATTTTATAATGAGGTGAAAATTTATTTATGGTGTTTTTCGTATAGCATCCCTATATCCAAATCATTTTCCCAACACGAATTCTAGAGTTGAACGTTGATCAATAATAGAAAAAGATCCCAATGGATAAAATCCATCGCGAGATTAATAAAATCATATTTCCCTTTAACGAATCTCCTAAGACGTAATGGGAGGCATAAAGGAGTTAACCCTCCAAAGGACATTCTTTGCGGCAGAAGATTGAGTCGGAAATGAGGGAGAGCCCGCACTTGGAGGCAAATTTGAACTTGAGAAGAGATTTGATGGAGAGATGGAGCCAACTTGTGAGTCAACTTGATTTTTGGGTTAGCGGAGAGCTCGAGTTTTAATAATTAATTATGAAGTGAAATTAATTATCAATTTAATTAATTTTCAAATTAATCATTAATTTAATTAATATTATATAGAAAACACTATTTTCACTGCACAAAGAGTATTTTTTTGCATAATGTTAATTAAAATTATATTTAATTTCAAAATTAATTAAATTGTTAATTCATTTCACCTTATAATTAATTACATGGTAATTAATTTCATCTTACAATTAATTCACTGATGATTAATTTGGTAATTATTTATCAAAATAGTTTATTATCTCAAAAATTAATTATAAATTTAATTAAATTTCTGTGAAACAAACTCTTTGCACATGAAAGGAAATAATATTTTTTAAAATTAATTAGGCAATTAATTTCACTTATATATTAATTAATTTGATAGGTAATTATCAAATTAGACTAGTATTTTAAAAATTAATAACCAATTTAATTAATATTTTCTGAAAAATTTATTTACGAGGTAGAAAATACGTTTTCCCTTCCAGGCAACTTAAAAAAAATTTACAATGGAAATGTGTCTTCTGCTTTGGAAAAAAATTAAATTTAAAAAAAAAACGTGACAACAATGTTTGTGTCATTCATTGATCATAATTCAATATTTTATTTGTTAGAAAAAATTATTTAGTGTTTGTCTTGTCACTGATCTCACATTTCAATGATTATTTTGTTAATTTCCAAAAATAAAAAAAAATCTAGTCTTCAATACCACTGCTACTATTATTATTGAGATGATTCTCTTAGCGTGAAAATAAATAAATGAGTAATATTAGAATATTTTATTTTCTAAAAAAATATATAAATTAGCAATTCTTACTTTATCATTAAAAGAGTAATACATATTAAGCATAAAACATTTTTTTTTTAATTTATATATAGAACCCACGATGCATATCAAAAAAATGATAAATGTCATAACAATATTTTTAAAAATTTTTGTTTTTATTTTATTAAAAATATTATTAAATTCATCTATTTACAGATATTGTGCAAAATTACATGTTAAATGTACAACAATTAGAATAACAAAATAAAAAGTAAGATAATAAATTTCTGAACATACATTTATAACATCATAAAAATATTTTTAAAAATCAAATAATATATTAGCAAAATCAAACTTAAATTTATTAAGATTAATAAATTATATCTTTTTATGAATAAAAGAACAAATAACTTGCTAATATAGTTTGCCATTTTGCAACATTAAATAATTTGAATTTCACATATTATCTACATCAATTTTTAAATTTTTTTGATTTAACTTGGATTACTTTACAAAATTATTTATATTTTTATTATTTTGAATAAAAGTCAACAATATAAAAAATTCTAGATCTAATTAATTAAATACGAGATTGGCCAGACTCCCAGTGTCCCACTACAATGTCCTTCCAGCCTGCCTGTTTACCACGTCTAATTGTAAAAACCAATTGAAGTGATAGAATTAAAGAACTACAAATTCATGAATAAAAACCAATGAAATTAGACCGAACCGAACCGCCATGGTTGGTCTTCCGGTTTTTCATAAACCAAAGAGTTAAACTTGACTGTACAGACACTCTTAAGAGGCATTTCATCAAACACAAGAGAGGCTCTCAATGTACTGATGTGCATCAGTCCATCGATATAAGCAACCATCATCTTCATCTTCTTCGTCAGTTTCAAGAATCACTTCCCAGGTTTGTGATTTAACTTTGTACCTTATTAATTTACCTGGAATGTGGAGAATCATGTAAGACCCATCTTCAACCTCGTCCTCTGTTACACAGAGCAGTGCAAACCCGTAGAACTCGGGCTCCCATGGCCGAAGACCTTTGTACCTCCCCATTTCTGGAAAATTCAAATTCAGAGTTTCGAGATCAACTCTGTGTTTCACAAACCATCCGGAGCGATCTTCTTCCATTTCATAGACATAGAACTGCGTAATTTCTGGTTCGTGGATTTCCATCAGCAGTAAACGCCCTCCTGATTCGCCGACGTACATGACGTATCCGTCGCTGCAACCACCTGGAATCTCCGGCCCTGACAGTTCGTGAAAAGTTTCTTCATCTACATCAAAGTAAATACATCTTATTTCGTCTGATATGATCCAGTGGATTGCTCCATTGCAATACACATTGAAATCGCCCAAATCAACATGATCAGGTAAGACAGATCCAGATTTCCTCCATTGTCCACCCTCGGATGAATAAATGTCAATCTGATTGTTTGGAGAAGAAGAATTGCAGTTTCTGATGCAAACAACTTTGTAATGAGAGGATTTTGAAGGTTCAAAAGCTAAGGAAATGGAATAAATGTCCGGAGAAATCGGACCGTCTGCTTGTAGTTTAGTAAGTCTAGAATACTGATTCGTGGTAGGATTGCAAACGAAGTAATGATCTTGCTGCTGCAAATCATAGAAACCACAGAGAAATAAGCCATTGCAAGACTGCAAAATTCTTGGAGGTTCATCGCTGAAAGAAAGAGATTCGAACGGAGGACGAGAACTGTATGGAGTCAGATTTATGAAGTCGTATTCGTCGCTTAGGCGAGTAAAGAATAGGCCGGAAGAGGCGAGTCTGCCGAGGGAGGTCCTGCGGTGACAGAAGAGAGGGTCGGAGACGATGGAGAGCCAGTGCTTTGAAACGGATTTGAACTTGAGAAGGGATTTGATGGGCAGACGAAGAAGGATTAAGATTAAAAGATCGTCATCGGAGGCGATGATTTCAGCCGAAAATGCAGAAATGGTGGAGGAAGAAGGAGTAGAATTTTGGAGAGTCTCGGGTGATTTGGAGGAGAGCATGGTGATGATGAATATGGATGGAATGAGTGTTTTGCAGTGAGATTCAAGGTCGCAAAAATGGCAGATTTAAAGAATTTGCAGAAGAAGATTCATCAGAAGTTGATTGTGGTGCAACCTTCTGAGTCAGCCGCTACAGTAACGGGTCGGGCGTGCTGCTTTTGACTCGTCTTCGTTTTCCTCTTCCAAAAGGCCGACTATTCAAAAATTATAATTAATTAATTAAACAAAATTATTGTTATAATTAAGATAATTAACAAAACAATTGATTATCAACCACTAAATAATTTTTCGCTATTAACTTAAAAAATGAACCATGTAAAATAAACGATTTAAATATCACTATTGTCTGTTAAAAGAAACAAGTACGTGAAGACAATTTTGAAATGTATTTTTTGTAATTTTAATTATACTTTTATTTTTATACTAAAAACACAATAATTAAAGCAATATTATCGCATAAACTATGCCAAAAAACTCCAAGGGTCTTCTCATCGTCAAAAACGTTTATCACGTTTTTAGTTTTTCGAAATTCTTCATGGTTTGTCGTCATCGTGCACGTGCAGTGTTCATCACCAATGTCTCACTTTTCGTAAAGTAAAGTAATATTTGCTCAACGAAAAATAATTGTTTTGTGTGCAGAAAGTAATATTTTAAATCGATTTAGTGAAAAGATAATGTTCTGCAACATAACAATAACGTATTTTAAGATCCATTATGTATTTCACAAACCACTCAGAAAGACTGAGATCGTCTTCTATTCCATGCACATACATCAAGTGTGAAGAACTTCTTTGTCTACTTTGAAAAACGAGGAAAAGTTCTTGTTTTATTCCGGTCATCTACATCCGGTTCTCGAAGTGCAACGTGATTTTTGGCCAAGAGATTATAGATGGAGGTGGGGAAATGAATAAAATGACCATTGAATTATGATATCAATAATATATTAACTAATAAATAATTTTTGGTAACAAATAAAATACTCTATTATGAAAAATGGACGGAGTAGACATTATTGTCACATTTTCTATTAAAAAAAAGATTTATTTCTGATGCAAAACGTTTTCTTTTTGCAACGGCGAGTTTTCTTTTCATTACGGAAAGAATTGCTTCTGCAACAAAAAGATATCTTTCAACTGTGGAAACGAGCTCTTTGGGCTCCAGTTCCTCTCATTCTTTGCGATAGCAGCGAATGAATTTTATAGCAATTTTTTTCAATTAATTGAAAATCTTCTATTTTGATACCAAAATCGATTTCGAACAAGTTAATGTTTCTAAAATTAATTTTTTGGGTAATTTTCTCAGTTAACTCTAAATCTTTTATTATTATACAAAAATATATTTCGAACAAGTTAACATTTCTAAAATTTATTATCCAATGAATTTAGTTTCAAGTATATTAATTTTTCAACAACAATTGTTTAGAAATCTTCCATTTTACTTCTCGTTTTTAACAGGTTAACGATGATATTTGTATCGTTCATCTTCTATAGTTGAGTATTTTTTTTTATAAGCAAAAATTATTTAATGGTTGATTTGTTAAAAGTCTTGTAGTTCAATAATTACTTTGTTAATTTTCCAAGCAGTGTGTAATAGGTGATATAAAAGATGACAGCTTAGGAAGATATTCTCACTCCGTTAAAGCGTGCAAAAAAATCATTTCATCAATTTTTTCTACCTAAAATTTTCTTTTGGGTAATTGACAAAACAACCACTGAATTATAGAATGAATGACAAGTCAATCACCAAATAATTTTTACTAACAAATAAAACACTCAACTATGAAAAGTGAACGATGCAAATATTACCATTAACTTAATGGAATTGATTAGACTATATCATTTCAGAGAATTTGCAATAGAAAACAGTTAATACCCATTAAAAAAACTACAATAACTCTGCTTTTTTAGACTTGCAATGGAAAAGAGTTAATATCCATGGACACTGAGTTTAAGAAAATACTGTATGAGTTGCTTTATTTTTTTTTATATTTTTATAATTTAAAATATTTTGTAAAAGAATATATAATGTTTTAGATGTCGGATGATTTATAATTGTTTTATTATGCATATGAGAATGACAACATATCTGTGTTTTTTCTTTAAAGGAAAGTCTTTTCTTATGAGGAAAATTGTATTTCTGCAACGGAAAGTCATATTTCCTAAACTCTATTTCAAAAACTCACTTTATGTAGCAGAATACAACACAACATTTAGTAGCGATAATAAAACAATTTTTTTAACTAAAAAAGTGACAATGATATTTGCTGTTCAGTTATATTTATAATTTAGAACATTTTGTAAAAAGAATGTTGATGTTTTAGTTTTCAGATGATTTCGAATTTTATGTGTAGTCCATGGAAAAATCAAATTTTTCATTAATAAGACAATGAATTTTTTTTTATTTGCAGACAATACTCCGATGACGTTCTTCTCCAGATCTTCGACGTTTCTCTGCGGATCGTAAACGTTCTTGAATTTATATTTTGCAACAAAAAGACAATGTTCTGCTCCGGAACGACAATGCCACGAATTTAATTTAGTTAATGTATTGCTTGAAGTTTCATGAACAAAACCAGTCAAATTAGACCGAACCGAACCGTCTCAGTTGGTCTTTTTGTTCTTCATAAACTAGAGGGTTAAACTTGATTGACAGACGCTCTTAAGAGGCATTTCATCAAACACTATAGAGACTCTCAAAGTACTGATGTGCACCAGTCCATCGAAATGAGCAACCATAAAATCCAATTCGTTCATCAGTTTCAAGAATCACTTCCCAGGTTTTTGATTTAGGTTTGTACCTTATTAATTTACCTGGAATGTCGAGAATCATGGAAGACCCATCTTCAACCTCGTCCTCTGCTATACAGAGCAATGAAAACCCGTAAAAGTCGTGCTCCCATTGATCACGATCATAGTTCGCCATTTCTGGAAAACTCAATTTGAGAGGTTGGAGATCAACTCTGTGTTTCACAAACCATCCGGAGCGATCTTCTTCCATTTCATACACATAGAACTGCGTAATTTCTGGTTGGTAGATTAACATCAGCAGTAAACGCCCTCCTGATTCACCGAAGTACCCGACGTCTCTGTCGCTGCAACCACCTGGAATCTCCGGCCCTGACAGTTCGTGAAAAGTTTCTTCATCTACATCAAAGTAAAAACATATTATTTCGTCTAATGTGATCCAGTGGATTGCTCCATTGCAATACACTCCATTAAAGTCGCCCAAATCAAAATGATCAGGTAAGATAGCGCCAGATTTCCTCAATTGTCCACCCTCATATGAATAAATGTCAATATGATAGTTTTGACAAGAAGAATTGCTGTTTCCGATGCAAACAACTTTGTAATGAGAGGATTTTGAAGGTTCAAAAGCTAAAAAAATGCAATCAATGATCGGACCGTCTGCTTGTAGTTCAGGAAGTCTAGAATACTGCTTCGTGGTAGGATTGCAAACGAAGTAATAATCTTGCAGCTGCAAATCATAGAACTCACAGAGAAATAAGCCATTGCAAGACTGCAAAATTCCTGCACGTTGATGGCCGAAAGAAAGAGATTCGAACGGAGGACGAGAAGCGTATGGAGTCAGATTTATGAAGTCGTATTCGCCGTTTAAGCGAGTAAAAAATAGGCCGGAAGAGGTGAGTCTGCCGAGGGAGGTCCTGCGGTGACAGAAGAGAGGGTCGGAGACGATGGAGAGCCAGTGCTTTGAAACGGATTTGAACTTGAGAAGAGATTTGATGGGCAGACGAAGAAGGATTAAGATTAAAAGATCGTCATTGGAAGCGATGATTTCAGCCGAACATGCAGAAATGGCGGAGGAAGGAGTAGAATTTTGGAGATCCTTGGGTGATTTGGAGGAGAGCATGGTGATGATGAAAATGGATGGAATGTGTGTTTTGCAGTGAGAATGAAGGTCGCGAAAATGGCGGATTTAAAGAATTTGCAGAAGAAGATTGCATCGGAAGTTGATTGCGGTGTCAGCTTCTGACTCCGTCCTCGTCTGACTCCGTCTTGGTCTTCGTCTTCGTCTTCGTCCGGCCGACTATTCAAAAATTATAATTAATTAATTAAACAAAATTGTAATTATAATTAGGCAAATCAATAAAACAATAGGAGTAATCAATAATAAATTAACCACAAAATAATTTTTATTAATAATTTAAACACTAAACTATAAAAAATAAATAATGTCAACATCGTTATTACTTATTAAAACAAATAAGTACGTAAAATCTATATCAAAACATATTCTCTACAATTCTATGCTAAAATTGTAATAATTCAAGCAATATTATCGCAAAAATTATATTAGAAAGCTTCGGGTGTCTTCTTGTTGACAAAACAATTCTCATGTTTTTCAGTTTTTCATAAAATGTTATCTAACATTGACATGACTGGCCTCATTTATCATCATCATATTCTCTTTCCACTTTATGGTCTGTCGTCATCGTTTAATGCTCATCACCAATATCTCACTTTGCTCAGATGAAGAATTACTTTTCGTTGCAGAAAGTAGTCTTTTCTTAGAGGAAAGTAATCGTTCCGCATATGCAACATTGTTTTTTCGCATCATAAAGTAATATTTTAAATCTGTTTAGTAGAAAGACAATATTTATTTAACAAAAAATGTAAATGTAATATTTGCTTTATTCATTTATCATAGTTCAATATTTAAGTTGTTAACAAAAATTGTTCAGTGGTTGATTGTCATTGATTATATAGTTCAGTAATTATTTTGTTAATTTCTCTTTTAATTATGTGTAATTTATTATATTAATTATATCAATCAGCAAACATTTGACACGTCAATAATTAGAAAGTAAGAATAAATAGTAAATACAATTTTTTTCCTATCAAAATAATAACAAAATCTTTTTAAACAAAATAAAAAAATCAAACTAATTATAAAATTTAAATGAAAACTAATTTCTAAACTTAAAATAAAAGAATTTAACAAATCAACCAATGTATTTTATAATTACTAACAAATTAATCACTAACTTATTTTTGTTAATAACATAACCATTTAATTATGGAAAATCATTACCATGAACATCGCTGTTAACTTTCTGAGAACTCACAATGAAAAAGATCTAATATTCATGAAAAAAATTACAAGAATTTATGATTTTAGACGAAACTTTTAGTGGAGAATGTTGGATTGTATGCACGCTTATAGGGGGTAAATATAAGATTCTAAAAGTTTTCGTGTGTTATTAATTTCTTTAAATCTTTAAATGATTTATCGCATATAATTATACATACAATGCATAAATATAAAGAATTAGGAAAAAAAAGATGCAAAACGATATTATTTATGTGGTTCGGCAACTTCGTCTACATCCGTGCCCCAAGCCTCACTTGGAGATCGCTAAACGCGTTCACCCTCATCAGTTGACGGTATTTGACTTATGGATGTCAAACAAATCGTTATAAGATGCTATTTTGGAGTGTCGATATTTTCTTGACTATTAATATAATAAATTACACAAATAATTTGTCAATATAGCCTACCATTTTACAACAATAAATAAGTTGAATTTCTCATATTATTTACATTAATTTTTAACTTTTTTGATTTAAATTAAATTACTTCACAAAATTATTTATATTTTTATTGTCTTGAATTAGAATTAGAGCCAACAATATAAAAAATTACAAATCTAATAATTAAATATGAGGTTGGCCCAATGACCCACTACAATGTCGTTCCAGCCTGCCGTTTACCATGTCTAATTGTAAAAAACTACAAACTCATGAATAAAAACCAATGAAATTAGACCGAACCGAACCGAACCGAAGCGAACCGTCTCAGTTGGTCTTCCTGTTCTTCATAAACCAGAGAGTTAAACTTGATTGTACAAACCACTCTTAAGAGGCATTTCATCAAACACGAGAGAGGCTCGGCTCTCGATGAACTCATGTGCACCAGTCCATCGATATAAGCAACCATAAAGTCCAATTTGTTCATCAGTTTCAAGAATCACTTGCCAGGTTTTTGATTTAGGTTTGTACCTTATTAATTTACCTGGAATGTTGAGAATCATGTAAAACCCATCTTCAACCTCGTCCTCTGCAATACAGGGTAATGAAAACTCGAAAAAGTCGGGCTCCCATGGAAAACGAACATCGTTCGCCATTCCCGGAAAACTCAATTTGAGAGGTTGGAGATCAAGGCTGTGTTTCACAAACCATCCGGAGCGATCTTCTTCCATTTCATAGACATAGAACTGCGAAAATTCTGGTTCGTAGATTTCCATCAGCAGTAAACGCCCTCCTGATTCGCCGACGTACACGACGTCTCTGTCCCAACAACCACCTGGAATCTCCGGCATTGGCAGTTCGTGAAAAGTTTCTTCATCTACGTCAAAGTAAATAGATCTTATTTCGTCTGATGTGATCCAGTGGATTGCTCCATTGCAATACACTCCACCGTCCACGCCCAAATAAACATGACCAGGTAAGATAGCTTCAGATTTCCTCCATTGTCCACCCTCAGATGAATAAATGTCAATCTGATAGTTTAGAGAAGAAGACTCGCAGTTTCTGATGCAAACAACTTTGTAATGAGAGGATTTTGAAGGTTCAAAAGCTAAGGAAATGGAATAAATGGACGGAGAAATCGGACCGTCTGCTTGTAGTTTAGGAAGTCTAGAATACTGCTTCGTGGTAGGATTGCAAACGAAGTACTGATATTGCTGCAAATCATAGAAACCACAGAGAAATAAGCCATTGCAAGACTGCGAAATTCTTAGAGGTTGANTCATAGAAACCACAGAGAAATAAGCCATTGCAAGACTGCGAAATTCTTAGAGGTTGACTCTATATTTTAAGGTATGCATTCCTCTCAAGAATAGAGTGGGAAATATTTAAGGAATACAGTGTAACAAACGATGAATTCTCGATCTTATCCTCTTCCAAATGAAATTCAATGGGATCTATAGAGACCGTGTCTTCATCACTATTCAAGAGATGGAGCCAACTTGTGAGTCGACTTGATTTTGAGTCAGCGTTGGAGCGCTCAAGCTTTAACATTGCAACACTAGTTTAAAAAAAAATCTTGGGCCGGATTGCATTTGGAATCGAGGTCAACAATTAAGCCTGGTCGAATCGTAAAAATGTTTATTCATTTGTTTTTTAACCACCAAGATAGAGGTTAATTCGAACGTAAAATTCAACAATATTTAGATTAGTTTCGATCTGTCTTGATCACTATCTCATCGACTTTTCATTTAAGATTTTATATTTTTATAATTTTAGTATTATGTATAATTTATCCCGTTTGAATATTTATGACGCCATTGAAAAAAAAGTAAGATGCGAGAATAATAGCTAATAAAAATAACAATTTATTTACTCTCTAAAAAAATTAAAAAAATATATAAATTATTAAATTATTCTCATCAATTCATCATTAAGAAGCTCAAAATATGGTTGCAAAAGAAATTCAAGTTATGAAAAACAAGACTTTCATGCAAATTGTCATCTCAAGATAAGTGCATGGAAGGAAATTAACTTAAATAATTGAATTATTTTCAACTTAAAAATTTATCTTGCAAGTGTTGGTGGTAATTCAGCATAAAATCTAAAAAATTTTACTTGTATAATAAGAAAAGTTTCAAACGCGGATTCTTTAACGCCACCTACAACATGTAGATCGTCGTCATCGAGATAGACGAGCAGGGTGTCCGTTATACTTCGGGACCGGAGGCGAACAAGTTTACGAGGCCCCGAAAGACTTGAGCAGAGAGTTGATGGGCTTGAAAGAGTTCTCCATCCAAATTCCACACACTTTGATTGCCAAAAGAAGTGAATGTGAAGGCTGTGGTCTGTGCAAATGGAAGGAGAAGTTGAAGAAGACAAATAGAATCAAAACAAAATGGGAAAATGGGAAGAAAGCATACCTTGTGATGCTCCACAAATTTAAAGTTCATGGGATTTCCACCTTTCTTGGCAAGCTGGGTTAGGTGCCTGTTTTACATCGATTTTAATTAGAACATCCAACGATATCAATAAGTTTCACGATAACGAAAGCAAAAGGAAGACAAAACCAAGACAAACCACAACTATCTTCATCAAGGGTATGCGAAAAAGGAGTAAAACCGGAAAAAACAATTAATATCGGTCCAATTTAGTCAGTTTCTAGATGATGGTCCCTTTTCTTAGTCGAGAAAAGTGAGAGAACAACTTTTTTCTCTCTCATTTAATAACTCTTAAACTAGACTAGATCACCACATCAAATAAGAATTATAGAGCATGAAATAATATTAAGAGTAATATTAGAGTTACATTCTAGTCCTACACTTTTATTTTTCCTCCTTCATTAGCCATATCAAATAATATTTTGTTTTAATGAATAATAAAAAGTAAGACTAGATTATAGAACGAAAGGATAAATCTAGCATTACTATCTTATTAAATACTTATATTAGAAAGATATAGTTATTTTACCCTAATGAAACTGAATAACTACTAATATTACTATCTCTCTAATTTTTTTCTCAACCTCTATGTTTGTCATAAATCAAACGAGAGAGCAACTTTCAGAATCCGGGAAGAGTAATTTTACCAAAGATAAAAGGCATGGGGGCAGTCTTTGATCATAATAAGATGAAGAAAACCATCAGACAGGTGGGCATCAGCAACCAAACCATCTGGGGCCCTTTCATTTCGGCATGATATTACAGCTGCTCCGATGCTCAGAAATTGCCCTTTAGATTTCACCCATTTTTTATCATGTCCAGGCTGTCCTGAGAGCTCATGAATTTGCTTCGTTTTACAAACAGTGCAGTTAACTCGGCACAGCATTCTCTCTGATTTACATGAACTTGTTACTTCTGATTTGGCTTCCAGAAAAGATACTTCTGCCTCATATGTACTGAAAGGTAAAGGAAAAATCAGTAATCTGACAACTTATAACTCAATTGAACTGGTTATAGTTTTCACAGTCAAATAAGTTACATGTATGAATAAATTTTCCTCATAAAAACCAAAGTAATAACTAAATCAACTATCAAATGGCTTCAAAGCAACTCATGGCTTCAAGATTACGGGCCGAAACATTGTTGAAATTCAATAATGTTAAATTTCGGTGTGACCCGAATTCTATTGAGCTAGGCTGGTGGGCTCCCGTTGTAGATCTCATTTAGGGTTTTGTTTCTCTATAAATTGATGGAAGCTAGAGTTGCAAAACTCACGGTTATATTTTGATCTTCATAATAGATTCATTCCTCTGCCCGTAGTTTTTTTCCGAAAGAGTTTTTTCACATAAATCTGGTGTCCAACATCATATTTTCTTTTGCCCGTTATCGTTCGATCTCTAACAAATGGTATGAGAGTTTTGGTTTCGGGAGTTTGTGTTTCCAGGTGTGTTGAAACAAATTCACTCCGGTTGTTTCGCATCGAACAAAGTTTGTGTAATTTTTTAGAAAATTACAATTTTTGGGAAAAAAAAAAGGGAAAATTGTTCCCGCTGCCATTCATCTTGCTCATGAAATTTGTCTTCTCAATCATCCAGCCGCCATCAGAAACAATTGCCTTATTTTTTTATCTCTGTTTGGAGTTCTCCAGAGCAATTGTGTCTCCGAAAAACAGTTTCGTCATTGGAGGATTTTCTATTTATCGTCAGTCGTCATAGATCATCTACATTGTGTTGTCCACTTTTGTTCTTAAGCCATTTCGATTAGGGTTGCCGCAAGAGTGTCCTTTGCAAAATTGAATTTTTGCCAAAGATAAAAATTGTTGCAAATCGTTGGAATTTTTGAACAATTTTTGGAAGATTAAATTTGATGACTTATGGCAAATTTAAAATCGCGAGAATATCTCAATCTTGGAGATTGTTTTCTGCTGAAATTCAAATAATGTTTGAATTTTATAATATATGAGATTATTTGGCGATTAGAGTTGTTTTAATTTTGAAGATGATTTGTTATGGCAAAAATATCTGAATTTTGGATATATCTTTTGGAATATTGTGATATCCATGGTTTTCTGCTATAATTTTTAGGATGAATATTTTATTGAAGCCAGTGATCTTTTGGGTCAGATATTTTGTTAAAGATTATGCTTTCTAGAGCGATGAGATCTTTGAAGTAGATCTTCCACTTTTGCATTGAGATTTGATATTTCGTTATGGTAAAATAACGATAGTATAATTTTAAAGAATTTTGAAAGACGGTTTTGATATGGCAGGTCAAGAGATAAGATATACTCGCATAGATTTGGTTGATTCTTTGTGGGATTTGAAGATGTCACCATCGTGATTTAAGTGTTTTTAAACCAGGTCAGCATCAGTTGTTGAATTTACCTTTGAAGACTTTTATATTGGTGATCTGTATATTTTTTTGAGACGAGCAAGTGAACCCTCGTTGCAAATCTTCTTTAAGAGTTTGAATTTACTTTGTTGGGTCAGGCTAACGAGTATGCATCTTTTTCATATAATTCATGTCAAAGTGAAGATTATTAGATTTCAGTGTGACCCGAATTCTATTGAGCCTGGTTGATGGTTTGTATTTTAGATCTCATTTAGGGTTTTGTTTTCTCTATAAATTGATGGAAGCTAGAATTGCAAAACTTGCGGTTGTATTTTGATCTTCATAATAGATTCATTCCTCGGCCCGTAGTTTTTTTTCTAAAAGGATTTTCCCATGTAAATCTGCTATCCTACATCGTATTTTCTTTTTTCGGTTATTGTTCAATCTCTAACAAATAGTGACCTCAAAAGATTCATTTTTGGCTTACTACTTGGCATTTTTCACTCCATTTAGTCCTGATTTTAACGTTCATTCAGAGAAGATCCCTTTTGTTTCGATTGAAAACAATGAAATTAACTCCTATTTACAACAAAAAAACAATCAGTGAAAGCGTGTGCTACATTTTGTCTGATAGGTTACATTAAGTTGTTTTCATCTTCTGGTTAGGAACTCGTCACAATCTTCTTTCTTTTCCTAATATTGCAGGGATTGATGAGTGGCATTAAATATTAACTACTGAATCCTAGGTTCTCCGTTTTACTTTCCAAAAAACAGAAACAAAACAGGCAACTTTTTCAAATACAAACACAAAAATTCAGCAGAACTAATTAAGATGGTCTGGACGAAACTGAAGACTATGACTCGGTCTGATTTGAATATCACAAACATCAAGTCAACAATGTCTTGCATGAAGGGCGACAAAATTTTAACAAAAGAGTTTGCCCCCACATAGTTAGAACAACAATGAAAGAAAGCTTTCAGATGAGATTAGATGAGATTATATCACCAAAAATACCTGTGCCTCAAAAACACTTTTGTTCCAGCATAATCGTACCGTCTTGGTCCCATCCAGCGATACTTTTCACTCTCTGCTATAACATCTCCATAAAATCCATATCTAAAGACAGATAAAACTTTTAAAATATATTCTTCACATTCATTCAAAGATCTGAACACTAAAGAAACTTGAATCAGTGTGAGGGGGATAAAACTAAGAATAAAGTGTAAACAATCAAGTATAAAAAAAAATTGGAGAATATAATGGAAAGAATTCATTTCAGTAATATCCCAGTAAAAATATCTAGATTTCCTCAAAATTTGAGTCAAAGTAATAAAGGAAAACTAACCCAGCAAAAGAAGCAGCATAACGAACATATGGTTCAACCTTTGATGTAGCTGTTGTTTTCCATCTAACAACTTGAGCAATATCAAGGCAAATCTTCTCACCCAGCACAATTTTTAGTGCAGATGTTGTAGGATCTCTCAATCCAGTGGTACTGAAAAGACCAGCCAACACATTACATTAGAACTGCAAAGTTAGATCAGCGTATAAGCAGAGCGTGCATAAAGGTTGAATGAGAATATGAGAGGGGAAATCGATATCGCAAACATAAAATTTTTAGAATATGTGAGAATTATCATAATAGTAGTTTGCATTTACCATAGTTATTGAGTTATTTCCATCAGCAAGTTAAGTTGTGATCCGCCATAAAAACTTATAAATAGAGCAAGAATGGAAAATGTTATAAATAGACACAAATGCACGCTAGAATTTGAAACTATATTCAATGAGCTCAAAGATGTCAAAGCTTTTACGATAAAAAATACGACATAAAAGATGACGCGAGTGCCTACCAGTTAATGTTTGCCTATATGATATTAAATGTCTAAAATAATTGCACTTAAGCATATAGTTGGACAGAGAAAATACATCTACGCTCAACTCTATCAAAAATATGCTAGAAACTGATGAAAAGTACATCTTAAGAAAGAACTTTCAAATTTTCAGAATAGGTGCAAAACTGAAAAACATTTTAGCCATATTTCATAAACAGACCCAAAAAAAAAAATGCTATAGTAATATCTAATACTATTGAGTATTTACGGTAAAAAGTCTCATAAGACTCTAATATGTGAAATAATTCATAAAAAAAAAACAAGAGTATATACCACATGACAATGGCATCAGTTGAACCAGCAGGAATGATTCCAAATCTAAACCATTTATTCGCGAAAGAAAATTCAGAATCTCCATCTGCTGAGTTAAAAAAAAGTAGCAAGATATGACAATCATATATATAGTAACCAATCATTATCTATGTTGGCTAGGGTTCGGAAGCAGGGTAGGAATTAGATAAAAAAGAGCATAAGAAGATCTTAAAACATATGAAATTAATCTACCTTTACTGCAACTACCACCGTCAGTAGCTGTGACCTCGTACAGATAAAATAATATCAGATAAATCGTGATACAACTATAAATAAAATCCAGTGCTTTAGTTGCATAAACATATTTTTCCACTGCACATACTATAACTTGAGACATCTTCTCCACAATCTCGTGCACTACAAGAGAGAAGGGGTGACTGGTCCTCAATTTGGATTTCAGTTTCTGATTTCTTATTAGAACTACATGTAGTTCCACTAGAGAATGCAGTATCCAAAGGGTTTGGAGGACAAGCAGTTTTATGCCTTGAAACAAGGAAGCCATTAAGGATCTCATTGAAGAAACCGTCGCCACCCTGAAATATTTACAAGCAATGAAATCCTAAGATGATATACATACACAAATTTAACGCCGCTGATACTTTATAAATCTACTATTTCTCACTTTAATTTTGTTTTATAAATGAAAAGTACATGTCACGATAAAAGCTACAAACAATATTATTGTTTGAGAAGAAAAACAGCTGAAAACCAATGGGCAAGATTTTAGAAGCCCATTGGTTATTAAATACCCAATGCCATCTCTTTGTCTCTCACGTGTACAATTATTCTCACGGGAATGAATAAGAAAAGTTATTCTTTCTCATAACTTAACGGTTAAGCGAGTGAAAAAGGAACTACAGATGTGGCCTGGGATAAAGTCCATCAGGAAGCAAATTTCCTTTTTTTAACTTAATTTCTGCCAATCAAAGAGATATGCAAGTAGTTTCTTTCGTTTATTTCTTGTAGCTGAAGTTGATATACTACAGTAAAACTTGATAGCCCCAACTTTATATTACCAGTCCAATTGCCCTTACACTTTAATGCATGGAAGGAAGTCAAGCTGCAAATCATGGATCTAATACTGCAAATGATGGATCTAATACTTACAACAGCGATAACACCATCATATGATTTAAGCTCTTCATCTGCAGTGGATGCCATCAAATCAAATGCATGGCCAGCCCTTTCTGTCACAATGACCTGTCATGGATTAGATATGAAAATAACTATCAAAAGAATGGGGCATGATCCCTTTTATGACACTTGAATGAAAATTAAATAGTGTTTTTGTCATTTTTTAGCTTCTTGGATTTGATGATAAAATAAGGAAATGTATATACACTGAGAGGACAACTGAAACTTGTTCCAGAAAAGAACCTTCATACTCGGTATTGTTGATATATAATCAAAGTTGTTGCAGTATTGAAATTTGAATAATAAACAGTGAAAAGAGAATTATGAATAAAATATTACCTTTGTCTTAATATTAGAACGGCGAAATATAGGAGCAACAGTTTCCCAGACTCTCTGGCCTTTCCCTTTCCCACTCTTTGGGTGAACAAAAACCTAGAGCATTCAGATAAAATTCATGACCTTTCATATCCACACTTGTTTCTTTTGCTAGACCAATAAGAAGAAACACAATTCCAAATCAAGAAAAATCTACTCTTTTTTGGCTTATTACAGAACTCACCAAAATATTCTTTGGTCTTCCAACTTCTAGGTCTAGAGAAGCATTAATTTGATTGGCCCACAGCTGACACGTTTGTGGATCTTTATGAGAAAATGTGTAACTAACTAGCACCCAACGAGAAGGTGGAGATTTTTCCCTTTGGAACGCATGCACTATCAAGTTATACATATGAATCTGTTGTCAAAAAAGTAAGGGATTTATGTGTTTTTAGACAAAAGAAAGGTAAATACATATCATAATACCAGATTAGGCAGAAGAAAAACATCAATATTTTGATGCATACCCCAGATTCATTGCAGAGTAGACCTCCTTGATCATTCTGAAGACTTGATGCGCCATTTATATGACAGTCTATGAACTCAACAGCATATATCTCAGAAAGTTTAATCTCTGTTTCAACTTTGGGGACGAGTTTAATGCCGAAACAAAAAGATTCATCCTGTTCTCAGATTAGAAAATGAATCTTAAAATGTTGCTCACTAATTATTATATTGACTTGAAATATAAGTCTCCATGTCTCTCAAATTGTAGTCCATTTAGTGTACCTTTAAAAGAAAAGAAAAGATACTTGCATCTCAGGCTATAATAGCTGTGCGAACGATATCCATAACAACCAAAAAAAATTCCAAGACAATATTACGCCAATTGCTGAAATTTATAGTTTACCAGCTCTATTTGACTTGCAGTTGCGGAAAGAAGTATCGGTTTTAGAATCTTAGGGCTTTCCAGTGCAAATACCAGAACTGTTTGATGTGCTAATGAGATAATTGACATAAAATCTCCAGAAAATCAGTTCTGAAAATTATTATAAAACTCAATCATAATAGCATCTCAAATACAATTTTACTACATTTTAAATTCCAACGGATAGATTCATGGTGCCATGTTTACCAATAAATATAGAAGAGAGGGGAAAAAGACTAAGAATGAATTTTATGACAATGCTGCAGGGAACCAACATATACAAATACTAAAAAGTTAAGTCAACGGGCCTCCTAATGATACAAATCAAAAAATAAATTAATCATATGTCAATATGTTACTCATTTTCATGTCAGCGCATGATCTAGTTTTAGCATCAACTAAGTAAAAGCACGAGGCATCCTCATTACAGCAAAGAATTTTCCCACATTAACATTCCCAGAAGTTGAAAAAGGACAAAGAAGTAGAATAGCTTACATTATTGGAAGAATCAAGCACTTTCCAAGACAGCCCATCTGAATTATAGGTAAGCGCAACTTCTCTATTATCCAAGAAAAAAATTGAATTCAGATCCAATCCTCGGCCTCCTTGTGGTTTATCTTTACAGCCAGAATTAGAAGAACAGCTTCCATCGTTTTCCATCGTTTTCCGCTCACTTTTCGAAAACAAAATCAAATTCGATCCTCGAATTCACAGCATTTCCATTTGCAGGAAGATCGGAATAATCGTTGATTCCCATTCCAGTAGTGAAGTTTCGACCGAATTCGCGCGGTTTTGCTTATTCAATTGCAATCACTCATCGACCCTCATCATGATCAACTGAAATCAGCTAAAAAAGTTTTTTCTGCGAACTCCTCAAAACCAGGACGCGAATGTAGGCCTCACTTACATGCAAACACCGATATGTCGGTGAGCCTGACATTATTTTCCTTTTTTTTATTTTTATTTTATAATTAATGGATAATTAACCAAAAAAAAAAAAACAGAACAATTGGGTCAGCGCCCAAATAAATCTTAAAATAAATTTGTAACCAATTAAAATTTTAAATTATGATAAATGAACTACGTAAATCTTGTAATCATATTTTTATTAAAAATTTAATTTTTTAAAAACAATATATAAAATATTCGTTGCGTAAAAATGATATTTTCTACAGCAGAAACTAGTTTTCCGTAGTTTTTGTAGAAAATGTATTTTTTGTAGCATATAATTGACTTTCACTACAAAAAAAGTAATATCTCAATTAGTCTATTTTCAACTTATATCGTATTGTTTCTACTCACAAGTCTTCAGGAATGAGTCAGCGAACGATGTGTACGAAGCTGATATTAAAAATCGTTTGATTATTGTCTCTACAAGAGTATATTTTTATATATTGACTTTATATGAGGTTGTGTTTCAAATTGGAGTCGTGCTGATAAAACTAAGATTCTGCAGCGGAAGACAAATATCCGCTTCAGAAAATACCCGCTAAGGAAAACAAGTTCTTGACTACAATTACTTTATGCAAGGATCTGCTATGGAAAGACGACCTATCTGCTGTATAAAAAAATATAAATTTAACAGAAAACATGACTGCAAAGTTTGCATCGTTCATTTCTCATAATTTGTTATTTTAATTGTTCACAAAATTACTTTAAGATTTGTCTTGTCATTGATCCAATAGTTCAGAATTTGTTTAAGTAATTACCGTCTAATATAAAAACTACAATTAAAATAATTTATAGAATAGGCAAGATGAACATTGCATAATTGTTCGGTTTTTCGCAATTTTTTTCGTCACTCAAGTATATACCTCAATCTTGGTTCCCATTCAGGTCTTCACCATCCAAAATATCAAAATGAATTAAATAACATCGTTCTTTCTTCATAGTTAGTTCACTCGAAAATATTTTCTAAAATCATTATCCCGATCATAATACATTATATCGAGGCAAATTATAAGCAACTCTCATGGCTGCACCGTGAAAACTTGAACATCTTCCATTTCCGGACTTCTCACCGAGTACTGAAACGTCCATCCATGGCAAGCTCCGGCGTGGGTCCCGTTCTTATGGAGCGCAAAAACGGCCCCCACGAAATCGGGGAATTTTCTCGCGATCCGTGAGATTGCATCTTTCGCGGCGAGCTTCGGCTCCATTCCTAGTCTCATACTCTCCACAACTTGATAACTGAAATTCATAAACCATCAAGTTGTTCAAAGAAATCAAATAGAGGAAGATGAAAATGATTTTATTTGACAATCAATCTCAAAATCTAAAAGTATCTTCCTGTCTTATGTTATTTGGTCTTCACACATGGGGTATGGGCAAAACTAAACCACAGGAAATAAGTAGTTTTCCTGTTTAGAAAACGATCAATCCGGTTCGAAGACGGGAAACCTCAAAGCAAACTAGATCGAAAGTATTTGGTTCTTCCACTAGGCACACTGCATGTGCATGAGCAATCAAGATTTGCTATGTCTAATGAGTCGGTTTTATACCAATGAGTTAAGTATTTTCAACCACTGAGTGTTCTTAGTTTGAGAGTTTCTAACGTCTTTGCAAGTTGTTATTTTGTGTTTTCAGCAAAACATGGTAAATACATTGACATTCGAGACCAGGTTGACGGGTAAAAAATGTCAATTTTATCAAGTTTCAACACTACAACTCCCGTGTAGAGCGCTATAGCACCCAAAGAAATCAATGTCGGAGCCATCGCATGTGTGTGTGTCGTTCTACTTGGATGATCGTATAAGACTTGATGGACTTTCAAAAGTTTTCTAACACAAGCACGACGGGGAAACTTTCCTCACAGAAATAGTTGCATAAAGAAGAGTTCTTGTCCTTCAAACAACTATGGCTAAAATCTTTAGAATTGGTTCTGGTATTGAAATTTGGTGATTCTAAATGATTTGCAAGTTCAACCATGACCCAGAATAATGTTTGACCCGAAGGGAATTTCGGATAAATAGAAACTATAAGTTTTGTAATTACCACGGAAGGAATCGCATCATGATGTCTCCATCGCCTGTAGCACCACAAGCACCAACGTCGTTATCAACGTACGCAGAGGATCCTGCAATGGGTCCATCACCAACCCTAAGGCCAAAGAAGAAAAACAGAGACTTCAGATAGGCATGGAAAATAAAGAGGAAACAATTGCAAATTTCATTAGTCAAGCCCAAGACTCATTTACTGTGTCAATTTGCCCTGTGATAATAACGATAACCCAAGTGAGGATTTGGCTTATACCAGTAAGAGTGCACAATCTCACATTGCTTGGAAGAATGTAAAACACATGGTTTATAAGTAAAGTTCTTCTCCCTACCTAGTACAACGTGTTTTGAACTAACTCCAATAATAAAATTATGCGAGTTTTGACTCAAAACAGACAATATTGTACTGAGAGAACTAAAGACGTTACACTTACATAGGCCAATCTTTTGGTAACATTTTGTTTGATTTATGCAAGAGATTAATTTAATTAATAAGTTGGTAACTTTAATACATGATCCTATTCACCCCCTCCCTCTTAGGATAAACACGGTGGAATCTAATCAATTCAGCACTAACCCTTTTTCGGGTTTTCTTCACGTACTTTTACTCGATTGTTGAACAAAAAAACAACATTTCCTGACGATTTCCTGAAGAATCGAGCGCTTTCTAAGCATGCGATTACTAAGAATCAGCATTTGGTTAAACAAACCTGCCAGGGATCTTAAATGTGGCTCCGTTCGTCGAAGTACCAGCTGCAATACGTCCCATCTGTAGAAAGAATAGTTCATTTTTCTCGTACGAAAATAAAGAAATACGACGATGATCATCAACTTACTCTATCAATCACAGCCATTGATATGGTATCATGGTTAAGAAGATCGACATTTGGTGATCTTAACTCCTCTATTCTTCCTGATTTCGCTTCCAAACAACTTTGACTAAGGAAACTAGGATTTTGTGGATAATACGGACCGCACCCACTTGACTTTGCAATATTTTTTCGATAATTCGGTTGACAATTGTTCTCTTTCCATTTCTTCCACTTCTCAATCGACTCTGATGAACTGAGGTTCGCAGGTCCTGGTAAGCCCATCGCTATTGCGAATAGAGAGGCTTGTTCTCCTACAAGCATCGTGTGGTCTGTATGATGCATCACCAATCGTGCGGCTCTAATGCCATCCTTAACAAACCTCATGGCAGCAACAGCTCCGACTTCCATAGTCACCTATGCATGTCCTTGGCAAAATAAATAACATTCATTTTCCGAGATAAACCAAAATGAGATTTATAAATTATATGAATCGCTGAGATTAATAAAATGAAATGTAGCTGACTTTTTACCCCATCCATAACCATGGCATCAATGGTGGTTTCTCCATTTTCATCCGGACTTCCACCGGGTCCAACTATTTACCAAAAAATGTTTCAGACTTAGATTAAGGCGCTATCGAATCTTTAGCAATTTTGGACAAAAAAATGAGAACATAACCGATGAGAGTACAAGATTAAAGAAAGTGGGTTCAAACATTACATCAAAACATTACATTTGCCAATTATGTCTTCATTTTGCCAAACTAGCTTTTATCGAAACTTTCAAGAAAAGCAGATATATCGAAGCAGAGACTCAGAACTGAAAACATCAATTCTCACACAGTAATTATTTCATCAAAATTTATAAAATTTAAGAACCTACCAGTTCCATCACACCTTAGTTCCTCACAAGCCGAACATCCTTCCACGACAGCATCGACAGCTGAAAATCCACCATCAACGACCCTCCAAGCACTTCTAACAGCCTCTATGAACGGCCATGTACTCACGACCAAAGGGTATTTTCCTGAATTCTCAGCTCCATATCCAATAACCTAATAAACCATTAACATTGAAGTAACTTTCAAGTCTTTAACTGAGAAACAATGGCGGAAGAAGCAGAAAATTAAGAGAACGAATACAAATCTATTAAACTACAGGGTAATTTATGTATATGTAGAAGGAGCAAAAAGATTATATAATTATCAGATTCGAAACTTCCTCCCATTTTGCAAAACTCCCAAAATTAAAACATTATAACTCCAAAATCACAGAAGGACAGTCTCAAGGCTGAGGTTAAGCAATGAAGGAGTTTCAAATCAAACTTGGCATCATCAGATCAGCAATCAAGGGTCGTTTAAAGAGAAACAAACTCAAACATCACTGTTTTCTGAACTTTTTCTGAATTTCCAAACAGAGGGGAGTGCAAAAGATTAAAGAAATGATGTCTTTACCATACCTGAATGAGTAGTATAAGAAGCAGAAGGTCGACTGCAAGCAGGTTTTTGGAACCCAAGAAGATGGCCATGGAAGGGGAGTTTCTGACTAACTCGCAAGAAAATCTGGGTTTAGTAGTCCATGAATTATAAGGTAAATTATAAAGAAGGCAAATTAACAAATATTTAATTATAAAAAATAAATTGAGCAACCATTAGGATTATATTTTTTGTTAAAAATATATTGTTATTCTACTGTAGAACGTTAGTTTTTCACGACAAAATATTATTTTTTTTTTAAACAGAGTTAAAAATTTATTTTCTGCAACGAAATGATTACTTTCCGCTGCAAAGATTACTTTCCTCTGAGAAAAGTAAAATATTGGTGATAAGAATTAGACGACGATAACAGACCAGAAAAAAAAAAAAGAGAAGATGACCATGAGAACTGGACAGTGAAAATCGAGAGGAGGGTAAACCATAAGAAGATATTCGAAAAACTTAAAATATGGAAAATGTTTTTGACAACTAGAAGAACATGCCGAAGCTTCCCGGAATCATCTTCGCTGTAAGATTGTTTCATTTATTTCAATTTTAGCATAAAATTAAAGTAGAATTAAAATGGCAGAGATGTATTTGAAGATGTTTCTTCGTGAGTTCAATTTATGTTGAAAATATTTTTTTTGTGGGTTCAACGTAATGACGATGTTTACTCAGTCTATTTTTTATACTTCAATATTTGAGTTATTAATTAAAATTATTTTATGAATATCTTGTCATTGATTTCGTAATTTAGTAATTGATTTATTAATTTTCTATTGCAAAAGGTGGACAAAAACTGAAATTTCAAGCTAAATATTTTTCTATATATTTTGGTACGTTGATAAAAAAAAAAAGCAAAAACTGAGACTAAAAAATAAATCCTTGTCTTATTTATATAATTATATACTATTTTAATATTTAATTACTATATTCTAATGTTACTAAAAATAATTAACTATTGTTTTTATGTTCCAAAAAAAGTGATTAGCTAAATTTTCTTTGTTAATATTCGAGTGGATGCAGTATGCATTCTATGATTCTATCGGAAAAGATACATTTTCTTGTCGTAATTTGGAAAAACAGCTTCCCGTTGATTGAATTTGAGTAAACAAGCGGTAATTTAATTCATTAATTTACCAAAAAAATGTAGTATGCTATTGATCTTCATTCATTTTTCTTCTTATATTCGGTCAAATGTTGATCTTATTTATGGTAAGAAACATTGGTTTTGAGATCAACGGAGAGTTATGAATTCTGATATGGGGTGTTGAAGGTTCGGGTAAATCACGCATACTTTTTGGCTCAAGTAACTCGAGCTCATGGCGATTTTGAAAGCAGGAAAACTTTTGGGTCCGCAATGCTCATACCTTAAATTTTTGTCCATAAAAAAAAACACGTTTCAAATTATTGGTCAATTAAAGTAAATGTCTTCCAAACAAGTTTATTATCCTATAAATTTGTCCGTTTTAAGAAAACGATTAGATCATATAATGAGACATCGTTGAGTTTTTTTGGGTGAATTATTTTGTGTATTTGAAAGTGGAATATGCACTTGGAAAATAAAACAATGAAGAATGAACTAGGGGTGAGCAAATCGGTTATTGGTTTTGGTTCCAAACCTTTTGGAACCGACCATTCGATTCTCGATTTCAATAGTAAGAAACCGGAACAGGAACCGCAAGGAACCAGACCCAGAATCGAAACCGAGTCTCGGTTCCGTTCGGTTCTAGTTCCCACATGAATTAAGTTAATTCATCTATTTCTTGGGTTTTCTTGCGGTGCCAAATGGTTTATATAACTTCTGCGATGGGAAATTGGTTCTAAAGGTCATTGATAATCGAGAGGTTTGGAATTCTTCTTTGATTATATCCATTCTTTTTCACTTGTTCTAATAGAAACTTTCCTTGATCTGTTTTCAATCATTTTGATTTTTGTTCGGCTAAATCGTAGAAATCAAACCCTAAATCGCATAAATCAAAAACAAAAAATCGAAGCAGAAATCAAAAACAGAATCGCAAACCCTCGAAATTCAGGGGAGCAAGGGTCAGAAAACAAAAGCAATGATTTCGCTGGTTCGTCTTCGCGAATTCGCCTTCGCAATCGCAGGTTCGCAATTCACAGGTTCGCATAATCATTTCTTGCCTCTCTGTTCCAGACTTCTAGGTTCGCAGGCCGTTCTCTGACTCTCCCTTAATTTTTAAAAGCATTCGGTTCTCGGTTCTTGAATTATGGAACCAATAACCGAACCACACTTACAACAAAGAACCGAACCCGCAAATGGTAAAAATGTAGAAACCAAGAATCGAAACCAAGCTTTAGTTCTGGGTTGGTTATCGGTTATAGTCGGTTCTTGCCCACCCTAGAATGAACTCCTAGAAGTAGAGTGTTAAGAAACTCTAAATAAATTTGAAGTTTGTGTGCAAAAGCAAGTATTATTCAACATGTATTGTGCTTATTAGATTAGGGCTCTACCAAGTTTTTAGTTACGCTCAAGCTGAGGCACAACTAACCCGAAGATGATCATTGTTCCAATTACGAGCAATTACCGACACAAATTACTATAACTTCTGATAATATGTTGTATTAATTGTAATATATAAGTAGTTGTTTTTATAATGTGTTACTCGTTAATTTGATATCATTCAGGTTGCACTTGTTAATACATGTAGCGGGGATGAATTAAATAATTTATGCGTGACACATCAAACATTAATTGTTTGATATGATTAATAATTTATTTTAATTATTTATAATTTATTAATTTAATTTCACATATTATTATTATTTTAAGAATTAAAAATAAACTTAATTGGATTTGGCAAAAGTGATAAATAAACGACAGAAAAATAGCCCGCCACATGAGAAGATCTATTCGGGGTAGAAACGTCATTTAACCTACTAACTGTCTTAAGGCGGGGGATCAGAAGCTACATCACGTGAGACGCAGCACGTCTCCTAATCATTACCGCTCTCTCTCTCTCTCTCTCTCTCTCTCTCTCTCTCTCCTTTCTCGCTCTACAAACACCGTCGGAGGAAGCTGCTCAAATTCGTTTTTCCCATGCATAACAGATTTTTTCTCTCCACTTTCTCTCTCCCTAAAGAATTTCCTACAGAGAGAGAATTCCACAGAGAAGCTCAGACGATCTTCCTTGAACTCTGATTTATTTCAAAGGTTTGTCGTTTCGCTTCAACTTCCTTGTTTTTTTTTTTTGTTTTTGTTCAGGTTTCTTCGATCGATGAGGATACGCTTTTCCGTCTAATATCGACTACGAATGAATTGTGCTGTTTTCTGATCTGGTAGACAACTAGTTCAAGTTCGGAAATGAATTATTTCTTCTTGCGTTTTCGATTAAATGTAATGACGAATCTGTTTTCGCTTTCGCTTTGGTTCTGATTACACCATCACTGGCTGAGTTCGTCTCGGTGTTTTTGTAATTTGGCACAATCATTTGAACGATGCCTTCTCTTTGTTTTCTCCCATTGATCAGAGTTTCAATCCAAAATTACCTTCATACAGCCTATAATTGAGCTTCTAGATCATGTTACCGAGCGTTTTGTCCGTTCATCGCATCATCTACTATTCCGAGGAGTTTGATCAGTTTTCTTTTGCCAAACACAGTGACGCCTCTCTCCTGATCGCTATGCATTGTTTTCTCTAGCATTTTAATGTTTTCCGTTTCTTTCACTTTCATTTCGATCGATTTAAGTTCGAGTCCGATCTTTTGTCCTTTTCTCTCTGATCGTTCAGGTGTGAAATCTTTGCCAATTTTGTGTTTACGTGCTTTTTCTTACAAAGCCGCAATTCTAATTTATTGCCTCCATCAAATTATATTCTCAGACTATACTCATCTTCTGTACTTTTCCATGGTTTTACTTAAATTCTTCTTTTCAGCACTTGCATTTACTTAAAAAAAAATTAAAACCAGAAAAGATGGCTAATCTGGGATTCCAAAGCAGAAAAGAACAAAAAAAATTCTTGATTAAATAGATGAAAAAGCTTGCGAAGTTTTCTTTCAGAGTTAGTGCGTTCAGATTCTTTCAAAAACTTTTTAGTATGTTTTTATCATTGTACGTAGTTTTTTTGTAATAAGCATTGGTGTATGTTGATATTAATTTATTATGCAATCTTTCAGGTCATAATTATGGCGAGAGCCTCGTGCAAATTTGGTGATGACGGCGAAGTTAGCACTCTCTCTCTCTCTCTCTCTCTCTCTCTCACACACACACACACACACACACACACACACACAAACACACACACATTCGTGATGTTCTTTTACTTTCCAGTAACAATCCCACCCGCTTCATCTATTTATAAATTCACAATCACATAGAACTTAATTGTTGAAGAGTAGGAGGTATAGTTAAATTAAAAAATTCACTTATTTTTCCTCCAATCAAACTGGACAAAGGATCAATGAAACATGTACATGGTTTCTTAGCAAATAAAGAAAGAACATAATTAATGCATCTTCTTTACTGTCCCCCTGACGCCGTTTTAGTGGTGTAAGCGTCGTACCAGTACTGCTTTGGTTCCATTCCGTAACTGTACAATCACAAACTTACTCCTAATAATTATATCACAAAACTGCATGAACTTAGCTTAAAACTTTATCATTGTTATATATTCTCTGAAGAAAAGATTTACTGGCATAACATGCACACAGACAGAGATAGCGAGAGAGAGCATTTTGGGTGTATGAACCGGGATGTGACAGTAAAATACATGGGGCATATTCTGATCGGGGCATGAGCGGAATTATATGGCAAAATGATGACGATGATAGTGATTGTTTGTGCGTTGTTGTCGTCCAGAGATTGAAACGGGTATATGAGTAATGGGGGTTTTAATTAATCAGGTGACGGAACAGGAAGAGTGCTTAAAAAATATGCAGGATCAAAGCTCTCTGGGGGAAGCACAAATTCCGGCCATGGCCAGAGAGCTGCAGCGAACATCATCTGCAGCTTCTACATCCATTTTTTGCATCTCCGGTCTTCCACATTACCTTAATTTTTTCTTTCTCGTTCTTATAGTTTTCAAAGTTTCCTTCATCTATCGCCAAATTTAAATATATATAGCTAGCACCACTAAATCGTCAACACAATTTTTGATTTTGTTGCGTTGCAGATGCTTTAGAACACATAAAAGTGGGTTCTTTCTATGAAATAGACCACTCAAAGCTCTCCTCTAATACCCCGGAACAACTTAGGTCAATCCGTGTTGTCATGGTGATTACCAAACCCATAAAAATTTCGGAGGAGTTTTTGAGCATTTCTTTTTTTGGTATATCAATTGCAGTAAAATATTTTCCTTTGGATCATGCAGGTGAGTGAGAAGGCGGAGATAAACGTATCATTGAGGTTTCCTAGTGTTCATTCCCTACGAACTCACTTCATAAATTGTGGTAATCCAAATGCGAAAAAGCTCCCCGCACTCAATGAGAAGTTTATAATGAGTTCAGAAGTTGCCGAAGAAGTCCTTTATAGAAGAATACCATCCAAAGAAATCGCAGAAACAAAGAACTTCTGGAGCTTCTGGACGATTTCCTCGGTTGGACATGTCAATACAGCTTCCAGAGGTGGAGGAATCAACGATACAGTTTTAAAGAAGCGATTTTGTACGTCCGTGCTCAACTTAACCGGAATGGTCCATTGGGGTAGGCGTCGACAAGTTAGATTCTTAGGCGGACATGATGAAGAAAAGTCCGAAACTTTATCAAGATCTGTTAAAGAGGAAGATGAGGAAAGAAGTTTTGACGAAGAGGAAGAAAAAGAAGCAAAGGATAGTGATGAAAAAACTCTCAAGATAAGGTCACTTGAAAAAAGGAATCTTAAGAGGAAGGGCCATAGCTCCACCACTGTTCAGAAGCGCGAACAGCGGAAACCTGAAAATAGAAGTTCAATCCTAGTTCATCATCATGGTAAGAGAAAAGATCTGAAAAAATCCATGAGCAGATGGTCAGTCGATAGGTGAGAGACGTATCATTTTTTTTTACCATGGAATATCTATGTTGTCATTTTAATTGTAGTAGCTGTTTATTTAATTGACGGTAAATACTGCATCAATAAAGGTACAAGTTGGCTGAAGAGAACATGTTGAAGATTCTAAAGTCTAAAGGAGCAGTCTTTGGAAATCCAATTCTTAGGCCAGCTCTAAGAGCGGAAGCTCGGAAGATGATAGGCGATACGGGCCTGCTGGATCACCTATTGAAGCACATGGCCGGAAAAGTGGCACCCGGTGGAGCAGATCGGTTTCGGCGAAGGCACAATGCTGACGGGGCTATGGAGTATTGGTTGGAGAGCGCTGATTTGGTGAATATTCGAAAGGAGGCTGGAGTGCAGGATCCTTACTGGACTCCACAACCGGGATGGAAGCCCGGTGATAACCCAACTCAGGACCCAATTTGTGCTAGAGAGATAAGGGAGCTCAGGGAAAATATGGCAAAGATACAAGAGTAATTCCCTCTTTTGTTTGTATCATTTGTCATCTTCTTACTTGATTTTTTTTTTTCAGTTCTTTTTCGTTTCTTCACCTTCACCATTTGCGGCCCTTTGATTCTTTTCGAGTGTTAATCCTAATTCTGTTTGTTTTGCCCAAACGAACAGAGATGTGGCATCATTAATGTCAATGAAGCATGAAGATTCAAGCAGAGCTATCACACCTAATTCTTCTGTTCTAACTCTGAACTCAAGCCAAGAAGACTGCTTGCGTCCACCCAAGGTTCACATTTCAAATATTGAAAGACTTGCTCCTGAACAAAACGATATACGACATTTTTTTTTTCTCATTTGTATATTGGTTCATTTTTTTTTCTTATAGGAAATCTACAATGAATTGCTAAAAGGAAAAGCAAATATCGAGGGACAACTGATGCAAATTTCAACATATATGCGTGATATGGAGGTATCATTAATTATTCACTATTACTTCCGATGGATTTATTTGATTGAAGTGGTAAACATGAAGTTGGGTTCATCATGCGGCCGAGTTCTTTAAAATAGAGTGTAGACTGTGTGGTCTAAGGAACAAGTTTTTCTTTTAAGTATATGTCGAAACAATATCAAAGTAATTGCTTTGTTCACATTTTGGCTTTGCAGAATAGAACAATTCATCAAAATAATGTAGGATTAGTTCAATTGGACAGTTAATTTGATCTGCTTCCTATCATAGTTTGATGACAAGATTAGGAGGAATACTGAAATTCAGGTCAGTGATAGCGGTGATGTCATTTTAACATTGAATAAACTTGTCGATGAATGGTTAATCCAGGAGCAAATGGGGTTTCTAAAATCAAGAGCTGAGGATCAAAACGCGTCCGAATCAGAAGAAGCGCTGCCATCGGTAATAGAGGTTACATTATCAGACACAGAACGAGATACAAAGAAAGAAAATCAAAAGAACATAACAGGGAAGGAGGAGGAAGAGAAAGGAGGAGACAAAGCAGCAAAATCAGAGATCAAGGCAGCCAAAATACAGAGGCTGAAGAGTGGATTCAGAATTTGCAAACCACAGGGTACCTTTCTGTGGCCAAACATGGCAGTGTCTCCTTCTCACCTGGGTGACCCACTTGTGGTCCACACACCCCCTTCTGCCTCTTCCACCACGTCAGCTACCCACTTTCTCTCTCCTCCAGATCAGCAACTTCTTGGACCCAATTGCACTTCCCCTGTAAAGCCGTTGGCTAGACGCCCAATCGGCAGCTCCATTTATTCAAACGTCACCATGCCCCCCCCTCCGCCTTCTCAGAGTATTTTTCCTGCCAAAACCTCTCTCCTCAACCTGAACGAGGTCCCTTGTGGTCAGAACAGTGATAGTGCGACCCTCACTTACCAGAGAAAAAACGACAATGTTCCCTCCCATCATAGCCTGCCAAGTGTAAGCACCATATTTCCTTTTCTTCCTTTCTATAGAATTTTAGTGGTACAGTCTATTATTGTTGTACAAAATAACAATTGAAAATTCGTATCCTATCAATTGAAACTTCATGTTTTAAAGCATCGCCTTATAGTATTCTTTTCTCGTTGATTATGCAGGCAAAGAGCGAGAATGAAGCAGCTGAGAAAGAAGGCTCCTCCTCCTCAGCTTCCTCCAATGCCTCCATGCTTCCAGTGAAGGAGGGCTGGTGGTTAGCTCTCTCTAATCCTTCCACCTCTTTGAATTACTCTAAACCTGCTTGATCTAATTCCTGTTGGGAAGTTTATATATTATAGGATGATCTATAGGCACGCATATGTGGGGCTAAATTTACAATGGAGGGTTGCTAAATAAAGAACAATACTATCACACTTTTGTTACTAATTGATAGACGTGTCTTTCATTCATAGAATTCAAACCCCTCATGAATCACGAAGGATTTCATTCCCTTTTTCTGACACGAATTGGCCTTGTATTATTTGCAGTTCTCTTGCTCTTTAAATACTGTTCATATTAATTGACGCATTGATTTGAGTTTTCATAAAATTGGTCACAATCTTCTAAAAATATGCAGAGCACTTCTCTTTATTTTGTCATTTGAATTTTGAAATGATTGTTATTATTATGTTAAAACTAAAGGTCATTAACTTTCCAATAAAATCTCACTCTCTTCCACTATGTGAATACATATCTGACGATATCTGCTTCTCAACCCACCTTCGTAATGGTGCGCAGCGGAACAAAACCCAGAAATTTAGAGAAAGGTAGGCCCATGTTGTGGGGCAAATCTCAAGTCGGCTTGAGGTGGCAAAGTGTTAGGCTTATAAAAGTGGGGTGTTTGTCCATACCCAAGACACATTTTGGGCTATAGATTATAGAGTCATTGGGCCAGGAACAAAGCTACGAGGGTTACAAGATTCAAAGTAGACAATATTCACTTGGCTGTATAATTACCCAACTCATAACAATGGTATTAGATTCAGGCTACCCAACGTCCCTATGGCCGACATGGGCATCAAGTCTCCAAAGAAGATAATTTGTTATGGGGGAAATCCCACCTTGGCTTGGGGTGTTTGACTTACAACTAGAGTGTCCCTCCATGCCTAATTAATACGTGTTGGGCTGAGGATTTATGAGGTACTTGACCAAGGAACAAATCCAGGAGGGTTAAGAAACCCCAAATGACAATATTCACTAGAAATATAGTATTACCCCACTCATAACCACTTGTTACAATATAAAAATGCCACCTTTAAAAAATGGTGCTACTAGGCAGTCGGTTCAAAATGGAATCACAGTTACAATTGGCCCAACAAGTCTTTCAAATTAGAAAGCACCCTAATCATCATTGTTGTTGAGCACAAACAAAAATAACAACAGAAAAATAGAAGAAAAAACACAAAAACAACAATACAAACACATTTTATGAAGTTCGAGTTTAGACACTTCAAAGCATTACAACAACAGCCTATGCGAAAACTGCAGGGCTGCCTGAATAGTCGTCAAACAAATTGGTCATATCGACGAATTGTCGCCAAGCTCACTGGGCTCGACTCACCACCACAACCAGCAAAACAAGAATGGAGAGAAAGAACGAAGTTCTCAGCTTTTCTTCAAATGGATCAGTCCCTCTCCTCCTCTCTTCTTTGTTAGCTGCCTGCATCAATTCTTTCACTACTTCCGTAATTTTCTCTAATACCTCTCTGCATTTCACCTTTGTACCATTCAAAATCCACCGAATGACATTCACGGCCATACTCAAGATGTTAGTCTTGTCCCCGTCCCCGTTCCCGTTCCCTTCTGGACTATGGAAACTATTATCCTCTGCTACATTTGAGAAAGAAAGTAAATACGATATTAGAAATTAGAACGGATGGTAAACGGCACCGTTTTACTTTTCTTTTCACCCATCAAACTTTCTCCGTCGAATTATTTGCGACCCTCGTATTCTATTATAGAATTAAATTAACTTCAAACAAATAAGTGTATACATCTAATCATGATTCCGAGGTATAGACAAGCACTCAATTGATAAAATGATGAACGGAGAACATGACTTGAATGGAAATTAATATAGTCGACCATCGAAGTAGAACAAACCTGCAGAGAAGGTCTGTCTGAGCTCTTGAACTGCCTCATTGTTGAGAACTGCATCCCAAACAGCTTTGTCGGAAGACAACGATACGACCATTCTCTATACACATGTATGGACATATCCAGTCATAAAACCATTTGAATCTATAAGCAACATGAATCTACATATAAATGATTTAATTATTTTCCACCCAAGTTTAAACTTTCGGAATTATTTGTAATTTGTAATGATATTTGTTAGAGATTGAACGATAACCGAAAAAAGAAAATAGGATGTAGGACACTAAATTTACGTGAAAAAATCCTTTAAAAAAAACATAGGCAAATGAATAAATCCACTATGAAAATCGAAACACAACCTCGAGTTTTACGACTCTAACTTACATGAATTTACAGAGAAAACTAAACTTTAAATGAAATCTGCAATACGAGCCTACTAGCCCGACCTAATAGAATTCGGGTAATATCAAATTCTAACAATATCAAAATTCAATTTGAGCACAATGGACCAAGATGCAACAAGCCTAGCAGGTGATTAATCGGCTAGCTTGAGAAAACATAAGGATATAAGTTTCCTTCATTGAAAGAGCTTTCATTGATACCGAAGACATTTGCGAAGTATTAATAAAACATACCTGAATTGATGGCTCGGTTTGCAACAAATGGAAAGCGTCATAAACTTGGCCCGCTCCTTGCATTTGGCACATTTTGGAATTACACGAATCAAAAGAGGGTGGTTCGATCCAATCTAATTCAGACCCAACCGACAAAGCTTGATGATTCATAGCCTGATGTGATCCAACATTCTCTCCATCAGAAGGAAAATTATCCTTGAGAAGCTGGGGATACGAAACTGAGCCAAAAACCCTGGATAATGCATATCAATTTCATCAACGGATAATACGGAGTCTAATCTATCGCAATGATCAACAAAGTTTGCACAAAGCTTATTTTATATTTTCTATAAAAAGAATTATATTTGGGCGGCTATGTTATGATGTTTTGTTGTTGCTATCAACAAGTATGAACAATTAATTTGCTCGCGATCGGTGGGGCTGTGTCTTGATTTCCTACGTGATAAATTTGCGAGACTAGTTCCTACCGAGATTACAAGAACGGGTAAAGGTGTGGCCGATTCTCTACATGTTAAGAATCGAACAATAAACTAAAAAACGAAAATACGAACTTTGGACAACAAGATTTAACGTGAAAAAATCTTTTGGGGAAAAAATTACAGACAAAAACTAATTATAACGGGAAGTTTTGAATTCAAGTTTGCGTGTATTTGTAAAGTAGAGTAAAGCAAAAGCCCACAGGAGGTTTGTAATGCAGGCTCATTGGCCCCGCCTAGACAGAGCTCGGGTTACCAAACTCTAACACTACAAAATTTTATATGATCACAGCCTGCTCTACAAATAGCAAATGGACATCGAATTTGCTGAGGGTGAACTACTGTAAATTTGAAATGAAAAGAGTCTACTCTATCAACCAACCATGGTCTCAAAAACACATTTAGAATCTTTACGAAAAATTAACAAAATAAATCTGGAACTGTTAAGTTAGCTACAAGTCAAAGCTTAAAGTAATTTTGCGAACAACTAAACCTTTGAATTATAGAAAATGAAGAAAGTAAATCTCGCAATTACATTCTTTGTCAAAAAATGTGGAGCCAAACACCGTAGTTATGTTTTCCTCTTAAAAGTTGTCAACATTGGACGTCTTCCAACGACGAGGGACGTTAAAGATTGATCCACAAGGAGGGGCGTCCAAGGATGAGTTTTGGGGCCATTGTAAGACTAATGGATGTCCATGGTGGCTGCTGAATGAAGAGATGGACGCCCCAAGGCTGACCCAATGGTTAAAGGTTTGTTTTGTTAATTTCCCAATCTAGACTAACAGGAAAAGAAAACATTATGAATGTTTGAGGATTCTTATACATACATAGCTAATTCACCAAAGACTACGGAAGCACAGAAACAATAGCAACAATCTGCAAATTAAAAAAAAAAGGGGAAAATCAACAAAAAAAAAACACAGAAATTTACGAAAGAAATTCTTACTGGTGAAGGGCAGAGACGGCGGTTTGAACCTCATCAATGGAAGGAACAGACCCGAAGACACAACTATCGAACCCCCGATTCGAAATTTCATCTTCAAATTCGTCCACAGACACCCAATCAAACTCATCGCACTGGTTAAAAGCATGCCAACTAGTGACCGCAGAAGCAGAGGGAATCGGATTAGAGATGGGAGGCGAAGCAATGGAAGATAAGCAGAGATTGGGAGAGAAACAAGGTTTATGAGCAGCCCTAGAACCATAAGTGGGAGAAGAAGGACAGTTAGAGGATGAAGAAGAAAAAGGCTCTTGAAATCCGCCATTGGAGACTCCAGCTCGAGTTACTGCCCTGCTTACCGTCCTCAACACGTTTCCCCCGCTTCCCCCTCCCATGCCTTTCCCTCTAAACATAGCGATAACGGGATTCTCTCTCTCTACTGTCCACTGTTTCTCTCTCTACCTCTAATGCCTAATGGTGGTCAGATTTTGGAGCAGACTATCCATCTGCTTCTCATCCATACTTCTTCCCTCTGCTTTGTCTGCTTATCTCTTCCTGGATTTTGTCAGAATATTAATTAATATTAGTTAATTATATATTTTCTTTATTAATTTTATTTTTCTTTTATTTAAAAAAAAGAAAATATAAAAAAATTTAATTAAAAAAAATTAGATTTTTTTATTAAAAAATAAATAAAACAAATATTATTTTTCAAGATCAATAATTAGTTTCTAATCTATTAATTAAGGAATGGGGAAGAGGAATTAAAAATAGAACAAGCTTTGAACTTATCAAATTAATTCTTTTGAAACTCCATTTAAATGACATTGACATATTGAATAAACTATTTAATATATTTAAATTCATATCGTGGTTGGGTGAGACGTACATTGAGTTACTTTTCGTTTGAGAGTTAATTTCGTAGACCTAATAAAATTTATTGGAGGAGATTGAGAGAATTAGGGTTAGAGTTCATAGTTTGCTCGATAATAGTTTTGATTGATGTATTTTATTCAGGGTAGAATATAAAGTTATATACTAAAATTAAGGAAACTCAATCGTCGTATGTATTTTCCTCGACCGAAAACACATTTCCACATAGAAAACTAAGATTTCTAAACGGAATTCACGTATCCGTATCGAAAAATACTCTTTTTGCTGTAGAAAATATCTTTTTTTCTGTAAATACTTATTTTTCGCTATAAAAAGTAAATAATTGATTATAATTACTTTATATATGAATTTACTGCTAAAAGATAACCTATTTGTATAAAAAAAAATCAAAATTTTAACAAAAAATATAATAACTACATTTCATTTGTTCATTTTTTATAGTTCATTATTTATTTATTAACAAAAATTATTTAGTGATTATTTTGTTTATAATTTCTTAGTTTTTTTTTTATTGTTAATTGCCAAAAGAAATAATCGAATTAATGCTTTGCCGGTTTGGTTGTCGGCCGACAAAGTTGTCTCTTTATTTTTTATTTTCGTGACTTAAATAAATAAATGAATATTCTCATACAAAAAAACATAAATTGAATATTTTATATTATAATAATAATTAATTTAATTGGCCAAAGTTTGGCAGAAGAAGCTATCCTCTAATTTATCTTCTCAAGAGTCGTCTTCTCCTCCTCTACTAGTAGTAGTCGTAGCTTCTGCTTCGGATTGCATCTGTAATTGCATCAGCTCCACCCTTAAACTCCTCTCCTTCACCTGCTTTATCAAAACCAAAATCATCAAACCCAATTTTAACCCATTCTTCCACTTTTTCAAATCTCTTTTTTTGTTCGATGGGTCGAATTCAGATCTTCGCTCGTTTGCTTCGACTCGTTTGAAGATTTCCCGTAAAATGCGTTGTCTAAAGTATCAAATTGTATGCATTCGAGTAATTACACAACGAGAAAAGCTAGATTTACTTAATAAAATAAGACATTAATCACAGTAATTAATGAATAACATGTCAGGAGATAAGATTAACACGCAGAATTAAAGGATAAAGCTTATACCAGTAACGAGGAAGTAAAGGAAATGGCTTTCTCCATTTGGTCCAACCATTCTTCTTCTTCTTTAAACATGCTTAGTCGTTCTGTAACCACGTACAAGATTTTCTCTATTGGCTGAAAAAAATAATATAATATATTATATTGAAATTCAGAGGTATTTTCAGAATATTTATAATATTTTATGGATTTTTTTAAAAAATTAAAAAGAAAAAGAAAATGGAACCTGGAAGAGGTAATTTGTGGTGACTGTCTGTATGCTGTTCATAGCTTTCTCTGCAGTGGTTATTGCTTGGTTGAATGAATTTACATCGCCCTGTTTGAATAATAATTATTGTTACAACAAGTTATGTACAAAACTATATAATATAATAATATCGAAGGAAAATTAAAGAATATTTGTCACGATCTATGAGGGAGCGCAAAGAAAATTAAGAGAGAATGTTCGGACCCTCGGGGAGAGTTCGATCGGCCAACTCAAGATAATTTAGAGGCCTACAGTGGAAGTCTATTGTCTTATCTAAAATATGACTAGGACTTTTCAATTATCTTGAGTCGAGTGATCAGATTCTCTACGAGGATCAGATCGTTTTTCAAGATTTCAGTCATTGTTTCATCGCAGGTCATGACAACATTAATGTCATAACTACATCATCGAAGTCATGTGGAGTTTTTCCAATGCTCTTATTATAATATTGTCCGTTTTGAGTCGAAACTCTAAGAGTTTTGTTCTTTGGGTTAACTCGTTCATTTTTCACTCTCTCAAACGATATGGAATTGTAAATCCTCACTGGTATGAGCTGAGCCACCATAATCAACAGTATCTTGAGTCATTCTTGCCTTCACAGAGCAAGACTTCCACAGTCGCATGGCCGCGTAATTGACCATAAATATTGTTCTAAAACAACTAATTATGGACGAGTATTTTGATAAAAGACAAAAGCAGAAAATGAACCTTTGCTCCTTGGATTAAAGGGAGTTTGAGCGATAATCCTGATAAAGCCCTCACTAAACTGCCCACAGATTCTTGATTTCTTCTCTCTAGTTTTGGCCATTGGTTGAGCAGAGAGATGTGAGGAGACATGATCATGTAAACTCTTATCTCATTTTTCAGTTTCTGTATTTGGATCTTCTTCTCCACAATTGAGTTTCTCATTCTCAAATTCCTCAGCCATATTGTGAATAGTTTGTCCTGGAAATACCAATAAATCTGTTTATGCCAGGATAGATCATGGCCATTCTAATCATCTCAAACAAATTGGGCCTCACCCGGAAATGAAAGCCGCATTAGAAATATAGGGAAATTAACAAAATAAATCATGAACTACTGGATTAGGAATAAACTAAACCTTAAAGTAATTTTGCAAATAACTAAAATCTTAAACTATGTGAAATGAAAAAAGCAAACTTTGATGTCATATTGTCTGTTAAAAATTTTAAAATAATCTACCAAGTATCCGCTGTGAAAAATGGTATTTTCTGCAGCAAATACTTGTCTTCCACTGCAGAAAATAAGTCTTTGATTACAACTACTTAATATGCAAGTCCGCTGTGACCTATCCATTGTAGAAAAAATAAATAAATTTAACAAAAAGTGTAAGTACGATGTTTATCTTCTTAATTTCTCTTAATTTGAAGTTTTAGTTGTTTGCAAAATTAATGTAAAATTTGATTTCGTGCATACCCTGATTTATTTTATTAATTATGCTAAAATATAATGTTTACTTGGATCGTCATGCCTCTGCTGGACTAGTCTTCCACGTAATAATTTTACAATATTTAATTTCAAAATTGGGTCCGAACATGTTGTCACGTAGGAAGATAATCAACTTTGATTGATTAATAATTAAAAGATCAGAAATTAAAAATAAAAATAATGCAAAAAAGTCTGAAAAGAACTCACCTCTATAGCTAGCTTTGAATCTTTAATGGCAGCTTCAGCCTTCAAATTGATAAACCTCATCTGCAACAATCTATTGTTCAAAACCCTAAATTTATGTATCTCCTTTTCTTGTATTTGTGACACCTTTTTCTGCCTGAAATACTTCAATACCCCACCAACCCTACCGCCGGAAAATCTTTCCGGCTCTGGAGTCGAACATTCTGGCGGTTTTGTCTGAACCCACGACGACCTTCCCGGTGACAATGCCCAAGCTGATGGAGAAGTAGCCGATATGGATTTCGACCTCTTTGTCATTGTTGAATCAATCAAATTTCTTGGACTATTTAAGTACTTGAAGAAATTCTCTCTATTTTCTTGGCTACTCTTCTTTTCTTTGGTGCCACAATTTGCCAAAGGGTTCACATTCTCCTCGTTTTTCTTCGAACTCGATCCCGTCTCCGATGTCAAAGCACTGATGATTGATCTATCGCTTGTATTTCCCTCACATGAATTGTTTTCCGGCAACGTTATGGCTGCCGGAGCTGGTCGACTTTTGCTCCGAACAAGACGAGGCAATAGCGGTGGCATAGTCGGAGACTTTTGCCATCCATGGATTCTCTTGTTTTCCATTTTCTTCAGTTCAAAATTGTGAGTAGAGGAAGTGTTATATGGATAGGAAATTATGTGTAAATGTAGAATTTGAGAGCATATAATAAAAAACAAATCAAGGAGTTTTAAAGGGTTGAGGGCACGTTGAGTGAGACATATAAGTTGACTGCATGTCACCTACTTAGTGCAAAATACAAACTCTATTTTATTTTTATTTGGTATTTCTAAATTACCAATCTGACAATTTTTTTGAATTTATAAAAAGTTCACCTCATGAATTCGAACATTTTCTTTTCCCGTAATGATATTGTTAAAATATCAAATAATTATACAAAAAAGAAGTAATAAAATTAAGGGTAATTATCAATTTAGCTTCTAAAGTTTAGGAGTTCTTTCAACTGACACCTTAAACTTTAAATTTTCAAATCTGACACCTCAAAGTTTGACATTTTATTGTCCAATACGCTCAATTTGTTAAAATAGGGACGTGTGATGCACATGGAGTTGGAGATAAGCTTCATCGACAACCAATATCAAATTTTAGCAATTGACATATATATGAGAGTTCTGAAACTGAGTTTCAAGTTGAGGAGTCGTTCGTAGCAAATGATGTTTCTGATGTAGAAAAAGATTTTGAAACTAAGGAAAATGATGCAGAAATTTGAAGACTGAAGAGTGATTTTGTTCTCCAACTCCATGTGCATCCCACGCGCTTATTTTAACGAATTGATAACGGTGACCCTTAAATAGAAAATAGAAAATAAAAAAAGAGTGAGCGTGACACTCTTAATAAATGATAAGCCACTATGAGATTGATATTATTTTATTTTTAAGTGTTCTACACTTAAAAAGAAAATAATAAATAAAAAAAGAGAATTCAAATATTATGTAAATGAATAATATTAAATTTACTTGAATTCACCCTTTTCTGCATTAATTTAAGTACCAAATGGGTCTTTGCTCTCTTCAAGAATCCATTGGCAGCCAGCCATTGAAGTTGCAGAAGATCAAGAGCACGAAGAACAGAGGCATAAAATGATAATAAATGCCCATTAATAATAATAAAAAACAGTCGAAATGACGTGAATTGTAATAAAAATGTACAAGAACTTAACATAACTACAAAATTTGGAAATTTCTAATTAATTTTGTAGGGTTAGTGACTGAGGAAAACTATTCTACCTGGCTTCGATCATCATCATATTCGGAAGGGGGAAGATTAAGATCGAACAGTTTCGTTCCGACTTCAGAGGATGAAGAAGAGATTGTTGATCTTCTAATCTGAGAATTATGAACTTTTTTATGTCCTCCAAGTGCTTGACCTGAATCAAAAACTTTGGCACAAAATGGGCACTGAAAAGTTCTATTTTTAACAACCAACTTTCGATCACTATTCTCTCGTCCGCCATTAGAGACCTCTTCGAGCTCTTCTTTGGTTCTGTTCATCTTCTTATGGCTCGCTTTATGACCTCCTAGCGCTTGGTATGATCCAAAAACTTTGTTGCACGTGTCACACTTGTACTTCAGCGGACATTTCTTACTCTGGCAAACTGATTCCTCTTCATGGTCGGAGCTGTCTTCCTCTCCGACGTGTTCTTCAACTGCATCTGAATCTGAATATTCTTCTTCACCTTCTTTCATTTTAACGTTGGTTTTTTGTTCACAATTGTCTGCAGACATCGTTAAAAGGCATAACGCGACGTCTTCTGCAGGAAAAGTATCCTTCTCGGAATTAAGGTCATCATCACAGGCAATTTCCCGGCGGCGCTTTGATCTCCTTTTCGCGTAGTTTCTAGAGTGAGAATCTGCATCAGAGTTAGAGAGAGAAGAGATAACAGATCTGTAAGAAAAGATGGAAGAAAAAGCAGGAGTAGAATGAAAAGAAAGAGCTGGAAACGGCGATGTGGGAGGAAGAGGAAGAGGAAGAGGAAGCTTGACTAAGTGAGATCTCATGTGGCCTCCCATGGCTTCTCCGTTGGAGAAGGTTTTGCTGCAGATCTTGCACGCCCTTTGATTTTCCATGGAAGAGAAAATTATGGAGTTGAAAAACAAGAGATTAGAAGAAACCCTTGATTTCTCTTCCACCTTCTTATATGGTAAATGATTTTCATTGGTTAGTTTTTCATCTTCCTAAACTAGGTTATTATTTTAAATTAATGATTTAAGATATTAATAATCAACTCAATTATTAATTTTATTATAAGTTGAATACATTTATGTCCTTAAAAGATTTTAGGTAATTAGTAATTTAAATCCAAAACTTTTGGAAAACTCCGTTGACAATTTAAACCTCAGGGTTAAAAAAACTGTTAACTTTAACTATTAACTCCAAAATCTACTAAAAAACACGAGAGAGAATTTTAACTGTCAAAGTAAAAGTTAACGATTTTTTAACATCGATGTTTAAATTGCTAACGGGCAAAGTTTAGAGTTTAAAACCCAAGATTTTTAATATAATGTGAAAATTTTGGTTTGGATTCGATTTGGCCTCTAATGGAGGTGAGCTTATTGGTAAACTAAACATAATGTTAAGTTTATCTTTCAATTTTATACGCTAAATTTTACCTCATGCAGTAGAGTTTTATGAATTAACGTGACGATTAATATAAATTATGAATCACTACACTAATTAATTGTTTGATGGATTCATTATATCCTAAGTTGCTAGACGAATGAACTTATAAAACATGCCAAGATCTATTTCCAAGTTAGATGTCATAGGTAGTGGAAGTTGTATCGAACGAAGATTCGATTAAAGTACAAGTCAGTCTCTACGCATGATTTGGATCCTAATGGGCCTACCCATTTTATTGTATATACTTAATGTCCAATGACATTATATGCAATTAACCACTGTATATATGAATGTCATATAACGATAACTTTATAATATTATGGTGATACCAAAAATTCTATCATGACTCGCAAGGAACCCAAGACAGAATGAAGAATGGCCTGACATGAAAGAATCGAATTGTCTGACACTTTTACTTTAATTTTAATAATTAGTAGCGAAAGTCTTAACGCATTTATTTAAAAGCTAGAACTTAATAAAATATGGACTAAACATGTCCAACAAGTGATATCCAGATAATATAGCAATATAAACAAAGAATAACTGTGCAGGAATAGGAATGTAAAAATTAAAAGTTACAGTTATCTGTAACAAAATATACCTTATAGAGTAACTCTTAAGGAAAAAATTATAAAACAATGCTAAAATAAATAAATTCCAGTCGAATTTAGTTTTGATTCGGGAATATATGCCCACTTAATAGATTGTAAATCTAATATTATCTTCGTGTCAAGAGGTTAAATTTTAAAGTGTAAAACTAAAAAATAAATTTAGCAATATTCTTGAACTAATATATATGACGGCTTTTTTTGAGTAAAAATAATTATACCATTTAAGAAATTATATTTTTGTGATCATTAGATAATATTAATTTTTATAATTTAAGAGTAGTTTTAATTGATTTCACATATTTTTTCATTGAAGTCTTTGTGTTTAATATTTTATTTTTAAATAATCTTCTTTTTATTCTCATCAACAAATCTAATAGAAAATGTTACCTTACTATTTTTTATTCACCTACTCTTTTCTTATTTGCTATGATAGTTGGTTTGAATAAATCAATTTTCATTCTGTAATTTTTAATAAGTTTGTTAAAAAAATTAATTTAATTTATAAATAATTAGTATTTTAGTTAATATATAAGTAAATGAAATAGATAAAAAATAATAATTTCACATGATTAATTTAAAATATAGATAAAAGAGTATTTACGCAAACTATGATTAATTTAATAAAAATAAAAGATTAAATTAAAATAAAATTATAAAGAATACAACATATTTGAAGGTGATTATTATTTATTAGGAAAGAGTATTACCAAAAATTAATTCGGTAATTAATTAAATTAGCAATTAATTTCACGTTATAATTAATTATCTGGTAATTAATTTTACTTTATAATTAATTAATCTATAATTAATTTGATAATAAATTAAAAAATTAGACGAATATCTCAAAAATTAATTATCAATTTAATTAATATTTTACGAAAAATATGTTTTTACTACGAAAAAAATAAATAGTATTCTTTGCAGCGGAAACGTTCATTCTGCTACGGAAAAAAAAATATTTTTAACGAAAAACGTAATAGCGATATTTAGGCCGTTCATTTTTTATAATTCAATATTTTATTTGTTAGCGAAAATTGTTTAGTGTTTTTTGTCACTAACCTCGTAATTAGTTGTTTTTTCAATTTCACTATTTATTATTCCTTATATTTCTATATCATTATTTAGAGGTAAAGTGCAATTTTACTTTTAATGGGATATTGCTTCCAAGTAAAGAAACCCAAAATGAACTTGCCATGCTTGACCCTTTGTTCTCCCAAAATGATGGAGGGATTTTGTTCTCCCCCAACTGCCCCACTTTATAAAAATGCAAGTATAATTATTGATATTAATTTTGAAATATTTTAAAGTTTTTTTTAACTTATATATTAAAATCTTATTTTTGTTATTTAACAATTTAGAGTTTTAGACTTTAACAACATATATCATCATTGTTATCAACAGATATTATTTGTGAAAAATATCATTTGTTTTTGATGCAGAAAATAAACAAATTTTTTTATTGAATGTGAAAATTACTTTTTTTGATGCAATAAATATGTGATTTAAGAGACCCTTGACTGTAAATCGGTTTCTGACTTCCTCAAAGTAAATGTAAATGAAAAGAAATTAGTCATAGATTTGATTGCATCATTGATTCAGTGAAGCCGTCGGAGATTCAAAACACAGAATCACTCAGAGCAGAAAAACCAAGAAAATTAGAAAGCTGGAAAATAAACAAGCTTTATCTGCTCATTCCACAACCAGGTGTTTGACTGAATAATGATGTAATCCGCTCAGATTCATGTTTTTGGATTTCATTTTCTCTGTTTCTTCTCATCTTTCATTGAAGACTCTGTAAATAGAGAGATTATTGAGCAGGCTGCTTGCAATAGAAAGTGCAAAAGAAATGGTGGAGGCTGCTCTTTCCCTCTCTCAGGAGGAAGATTTCCAACTGGGTGTTTGAACAAGGAGAGAAAAGAGAAGAAATCTACGCCAAAATTATCATATTTTGTCTTCAAGAATTAGAAATCTACGCCGATCGACAACCTTAAGCATGGAAAGAACCAGGCGGGAGGAAGAGAATTGAACTTTTCTGGCTATTGTGTCTGTGTCTTCTCCGGTGAAGGAGAAGCACGGGGAGTCTTGTATACTTTAAAGGAGAAAGGATGTTCTGGTCTGGTTACATTACCATGTAGGCTTGTCCGTTGCCGTTAAAATTAGACTTTCCCCTATTATCTACTTGGATAATTATTAATATTAACACGACATTTATGAAATTTATTTAGCTGCCGTTTTAAATTTTTATTTTTGTTATCTTTATATTTTAATATTTGAAGTGTTATCAACGTATATTTTTATTGTTAAACAATCTGTTAAATGATGAACTATTTTCACAGCAAAATATATGTTTATGTTGTAGAAAATACAGTGTATATTTACTTTCTTCTGTGAAAATAAATTCATTGGAATAAAATTTATTTTTTATAGAAGAAGACAAATTTTTACTGTGAAAAAGGTGGAAATTATATTTTCCGTTATAAAAAATATCATTTCTATAATGTATACTTATCTTACCCCCCTACCCAATGTAATTTGCTGACAATCAATGATAAAGCTTTTTACATTCAAATTATGCTCACTATACTTAATGACGCTCTTTTCGATTAAACTCGCTCGCTTAGTGCTCGCTCGTTAGACACAAAGCTCGTTCTAACGTCGTGGGCAATTGGTGCCGTTGACGCACTTTGTAGGTTGACTCGTTATTCTCCCTAAACAACGACTGCCGCACGGTCCTCCTTAAATCTCTTGAAAGTAGGATCGTGACAATTGAGTAAAAATTATATTTTTCACTCTAAAAAATATTTTTTTTTGAACTTTGGTATTATCCGATGAGGGTGTCCGTTAGGGGTGGGCAATTCGGTTCTTGGTGCTGGTTCCGGAGGTCACGGACCCGACCGTTTGGTTCTCGGTTCTTAGTGTAAGGAACCAGAACCAAGAACTGCAGGAACCGGAACCAGAACCGGAACCGTGACTCGGTTCTGGGTCGGTTCCCGTACGGTCCCAGTTCCTAAATTTAGAAATAACTTTCGTCTGAAATGCATCTCATTCTCAGCCCTCTCACACTCTCGCTCGACGCTCGCTCTTTCAGATTCTTTCTCGGTCGCTCAATCTTTCGCAGTCTTGCTCTCTTTTGCCGTCAATTTCTCGCTCGCGGCTCGTCTTCTTCTTGCTTTAGCTCTCGTCTCGCCTTCTTCTTCCTTTCAGGAGAGTGACGGCTGAAAGCGGGAGACTCGTGGCTTCGATTTCTTCTGTCCGAGAGCATTCTGAGCAGGGAAAACGAAATCGCGACTATGAAGGTTATTTGGAGCACTTCGGCAATAATAGGGCAGAATGATGAAGGCTTGTCTTCCGAATTCCGATTCCGGTGAGTGATGCAGAATGCCCTAAATTTTTTTGGATTCGGTGAGATATTTTTGTTTTGATTTTTGATGTTGAGCCATTTTCTCATACAGTGTTTTTATTTGTATTTGCAGATTTAAGGAATTGAACACTCAGGGGGGGTATAGCAATGATTCGGTTTGAGATTTTTGTTTTTAGTTTCCATGTTGGATATAAATGTCTCCATTCTGTTTTGGATCACTGATGAGTTTGCGATGCGTTAGTTGTTCTTTGTTCTTGGTAGTTGTTCTCTGTTCTTGTGAATACCTGAGAATCTATACCCATAGCTTTTTTGTTGTGCTATCAGCTATGGCAGTGATCAATATATACACAGCTTGTTTGTTGTGCGATGCTTGTGATCAATATCACTTCTGAAAGTAAGCAAATTTGTCATATAGTGATATGATATCTATTTAGCTATTTGCAGATTAATGAATTGAACACTCAAGTCACGGATATGACTTACATTCAAGACATCAAATGCTTTCCATTATTTGACATTTGAAGAAGATTGTAGAGAAGCTGTAAAGTACAAGAAAAGCTCCAAAGTGCAAAAAAATGTCCCAGAAAAGCTCCAAAGTGAAAGCTAATGTCTATGCAGCATGTGCTAGCTTATTTTTTGTTTATTTTTCAAGTGCTATGCACATATTTTAAATGATGATTGTAATATTTCAAAATGTTGTGGTGAATAAGGAATAGAAACTTAAAGCTTCATGTGCAGTGTATTACATAAATGATTGATGAAAATGTTACAATGTGCAGAGCCATCTGCCTTGGTAATTGATATTGGATTTTGAATCATTCTCAATTTTAACAAGACAAACTTATTTCTATGATTAATAATTATTATCATATATTTAACAAGAATAGTGAAAACAATAGAAATGAATTTGTCTAAATCCTTCATCCATTCAACATAAAGTATAACTTGAGACATAATATGAAAATCAATGTCCATAATTAAGAATTGAAACTACAAAAAAAAAAAAACAACACACATTGACAAATGAATTATGGTTGATCATCTCCTCCTTCGGTCACCTTTGTCTTTAGAGTTGATCATCTCCTCCTTCGTCGTCACCTTTGTCTTTATGGTTGTAAGCATTAATTGCTGAAAAAAGTATCATATTAATTCTCGTCCAACCATCTGACTATATGTTGGCTTATTGGAGCATTCTCCATCTTCTTTTTTTTTTTTAAACGGCAACTTGCTTTGATTATTATCATGATCTGCCACATGCTTTTTGCATGATTTTATGTGCTTCCACAAACTAGAGGTGCCATTATTTCTACTATTTGCTGCAAGTATTTGTTGACAGTACTTGCATTGTGCTTTACCATTTTCTGCGTCTTGACTTTCAATCTCAACAAAATGCTCCCAAACATTAGAATTTCTGGTGCGCTTTTTAGAAGAAGTTTGTGTCGTTTCTGACATTCTGTTAGGTTCCTGAAGAATCAGAGAATCACGGGTTAATTTTCTAAACTGCATAAACATAAAAAGCAGTTAAACAATAACTAATATGACATCTATAATAATGCAATTCTAAATTATTCATCAAAAAGCAATTATAAGGACACATTACATACGAAATAAGATTTGATAAAGCAGTTAGGTTGATGAGAAGTGAAAAGAAGACAATGACGATAAAAAAAACCCCCTTTACTAATAATAAATAAAACCATATATACGAAAACCCTGCTAAGTGCTAACCCGTCACCTGAAAATTGAAATACTCAAACTCAATGGTTAAAACTTCAAGCTTAAAACTTTTAAAATCACCTTATTCCAAAAAACTAACCAACAACATAATTGATGAAGATGAACAGAATAGAATATGATAGTCTGTTTTGTTCAACGTCGAGGTGATTACTGCTTTCCAACAGAGTACAGAATATGAGAATATCAACAACTTAAACAGAATATGAGGAGAGAGGCAACGTGAGGTGAGGCAAGCCTTAAAGCTTGAAGCTTGAGAACAGAACATGACCGAACAGAACACAATCCATAAAAGAACACAATCCAGAACAGAACAGAATCCAGGAGCAGAATAGAACAAAACAAATTCATGAAGATTAACAGAACAGAATCGCTTACTATGCGAGGCGAGGCGATGAACACTGACAGAACACAATCCACGAGCAGTGACGCTATGGGTGAGGCGAGGCGAGGCGATGAACAGCACAGATTTGATGAAGAAAGCGACCAAGACCGAGCCGGTAGTCGTTCGTTCCAGAAGAAGAAATCGAGGGGAGGCGAGGCAAGGCCAGAGGCAGAGGGTAAACGAGGTTGAAGGCAAGTGAAAGTCACTCCAGTCCAGACTATATATAGTTTGAATACAGAGTCGGTACCGGTCGGTTATCAACCCACAGAACCGGGAACAAAAAAAAAACTGCTGAGACCCAGAACCGAAAATTAAACAAAATATTGAAACCATTAACCGGACCCGACCCAGAACCGCTGTGCGGTTCTGGGTCGGTTCCCGGTTCTGGGCGGTTCTTGCCCACCCCTAGTGTTTGTTGCTGATGGCTTAAATTTAAAGATGTTTATGATAAAAATAAAAATTTTGAGTGTCAATTTAAAAGATTTAATACTTCAAGGTTAATATTGATAAATTACGTATTTACTATTAACTGCTCACGATCGTGGCGAAGCGGCGTTAACACTTTCGGAGCTATATAAGAGATTAAGAGGGAGACGCTGCGAGTACTCTCACAAGCAGAGACGAAGAGAGATGAAAGGGAAGGAGAAGGAGAAGGAGAAGGAGAAGGAGAAGGTACCCTTTGTAACAAGCCGTAATCGCAGCAACGGCGGACACGTGAACGATGATCTCCATTCTGATCTCAATCAGATAGATTCATCCTCTTTCCCTGCTGTTCGATTCTCCTCTCGCAACACTTCCTCCAAATACGATTTCGTCAAGGTCGGTTTTTCTTCCTTATTTTTTGTTTTTTTGTTTTTACCTCGTGCGTTTTACTCTCGAGAAAGCAAAACAAGATGAAGAAGGAATTGGAAGAGCACCTGCGTCGTTTTCATCGGCGACTTGTCCGATGTTTCTTCATTTCATGTTTTGTTCTGGAGCACGTGACGAACTGAATTGGAAGAGCAATTGCATCATTTTCATCGGGGATTTTGCAGCAGCTGCGCATTCGTGTCTTATTTCACTCTCATTCCGTTGCGGATTGCATGTGCTATTTTTTTGGCTCCTTACCTGATTTTGATTGTATTTGTTGATTTATAGATTTATTATCTTCTCATTGTTCCAGGTTAAGGTGTGGTTAGGAGATAATGCGGATCACTATTATGTTTTATCCAGATTCTTGCTCAGCAGGATGTTGACAGTCACAAAGGTCATCATATTCACCTAGTTTTTTGGCTGTAAATTTCATTTCATTGCAATTTAGTCAATGTATGTTGTATAATTATCGTAGGTTTTTATTTCAGTCTGTCTCTCTTTAGTTCTTCATTTAGTACATTGGCTTGGTAAAAACAAAGAAGCACTAGGCTAATAATTTCATGCTATAGAACTAGAATATAGCATGAATTCAATAATTGCAGGTAATTCAATACTTAATGATTTCAGATTCCCAATCATGTAGCTGTTAAGATTGCTCTTGAACTCAAGAAGCTGCTAGTGGATAACAGCCTTCTGGATGTGTGAGCGATGTTTCCCTCCTAACATGTTTTTGTTTCATGAACATTTGGAATTGCTATTTGAATTTTCATTTTTTTTTGTTTTTTTGGTCATAGATCTCAATCTGATTTGGAAGCTAATTTGTTTAAGGTATGTCATAATTAGCTTAGAACTTTTTGCCCTTGCTTTAACCTGTCGTTATAATATTATGATTTATGAACCTTCATCTTTGTAGACATTAATTTATTGTTTTTTTAAATGTTTCCTCATTTGATAATAACTAACTTTTTCATAGGAATCTACATGCAGCTGATGGAGCGTCGAGGTTTTGGGGAAGAGTACATTAATCGGTACAAGATGATGACCAAGTAAGTGAACTGACTAAACTCTCCTAATGCATAGCACTTTGATTGTTTTGGATGATTACATGGCACATCATATAGATTGCATTTTATAACAAATTGTATTGCCTCATTTATCTTTCTACAGTTACTTCTAATATATGATTTCTAGGTTCCACCATCAGAGAGTGCCACTGGTTATTCTTGTATGTGGAACTGCATGTGTTGGGAAGTCTACCATTGCCACACAGCTCGCTCAAAGACTTAATTTGCCAAACGTATTACAGGTTGGTCCTCATGCATATTATGAACAATTCTCACAGACTCTCTCTCTGAATCTAACTCTCCTTTTCCCTGCTACTTTATCCAGTAATTCGTACTAGAACTGTTTTTCTATTATAATTATGGTTCCTATTAAAGTCCCATTTTTTTTTCTTACAGACGGATATGGTGTATGAATTACTACGAACTTCAACAGAGTAAGTCATGAATTTACCCTTTTCCATTAGATATTTCCCTTCTGTTATCCTTAATGCAGAATATATGGCTCAAAAAACTGTTTTTGATTGCAAAATGTAAGCAGTAGATGGAACATGGATAATACGGTCTTTATCTTAATCAAGTCATATGTTTGACATGCATTAGGAGTTGCTTTTAGATAAGTCGTTTGTGATTTTTGTGAATAAATTTCAGTTTATAAATTATTGTGAAATATTTTCAAGCTGGTTAAGTGGAAGTATCATATTTGTAAATTAAGATTAATGATCAATATTGAAATTTAAAGGTCACTATCGATTTGAAAGATTTAAATATGTTGGGTGGAAAATTTTGATGATGAAGGAATCAGTAGATTTTTATCATTAATTTCTTGTTAAAATTTTGTGCTGAGACATGATTTGATGTCCATATTCTGGTTAATGAGCATTATTGTGGCTATTTTTTTTGGTTATAGTCATGTCAAATTGGAAGGATTTTATAAATTGGGTTATTTTTTGTGTAGTGAAGTCTTGTTTTTCTTGTTATAATTGCTAACTATAAATGTGAACAGAGGCATATAGGTATTTGAGCCATGAGACTAGAGATTAGGCTGTTCTCAACGAGTTTTACAGATGAAACAAATGAGTGAATCTTGAACCTGATTACTTTTTAACTGCTTTCAAATTTTATCCTAGCATTTGGTTTTCTATTATGCCACCTGGAGAGTTTAACTCAAGTGGCGTAGTGCCTGTTCTATGAAGCATGCCACTTACCTTGTTTCACATGAGAAAGCATTTGAAGGTACAATGTTTGAGTCTTGAGGAATGAGTGGAGGTGTTGTTAAGCTGAATAGGTCACCCAAGGTTCTCTAAATTTTTTTTAATTGTTCATTTAAAGTTTTTTGGTCAATTTTTGGTTATTTGGATAGAAGTTAAGTTTGTTATGCCACTTGGCTTTAAAAAGTTATTTCTTTTAATCAAACAAGTTTAATTATTGTTGAGGAGTAACAAGGCTCGGTTTAATATTGTCTTTGGAAGATTAATAGTACTTATTTCATAATAACAAAAAAAAATGTTTTTTTTAAGTTACAACAATTGCAATTTTAATAAGTTGAAAAATATAATTTTCAAAATTTGCTTTTCTAATAACCTAGAAATGATTATAAAATAAATTTATTTTTGAGTTTAATTCTTTAAATTTTGAGTAACATTGAATCACTCAATTTCTCCCGCATTTTTTTAATTTCTTCTTTTACTCTCTTTCAATTCTAATGTACTTTTATGTAATTTAATAATTTAATAATTGAATATTATTATTTATCAATAATTAAAATTGATTAATCACTTTTAAAAGCTAATTTTCCAAACAATTGTTATTTTTTTTATATCTTATTATTTTAAGAGTACAACTAATAATGATTATTAAAAAAATTATTGAAATACCAAACAAGTCCTAGAATTCACAGATTTTAGAAGTAAGATTCAACATGTTTGCAAATTGGAAAACCAAAACAAGTTGATGAAAACTTCTAGATTTAGAAGCTTCAAGATCTTGTATGTTCCTACCTTTTTTTTTTTTAAAATTATTGTTGGAAGTTAGCAGAATGTTGAATAGATGTGTTGGGAAGTGAATTGGGGTAGATTAGGAAATAATATGTTGTTGAGGTGGCAAGTTCTTATGCATGAAGGAAGTGAATTGTGTGTGAAGAAGGAATGTGAGATATAAATTGGAAGGATAAGGGGAGAGAATGTATGTTGTTGAGGAATGAATTGTTATGGTTAGTCCAAACATGGTTGCTTAGACTTGTGGGTGGATTTAGGGTTCTTATGTGTTTTCAATTCTCGTTTAATTTGCTGTAATGGATTCTGTTGCTCATCAAGATGTTATTTTTTTATCAATTTTCTTTATGTTGTTTGTTATGTCTTTTAAATATAGTTGAACAACGTATCAGAAATCTACAATATTTCATTTCCCAACCTGCGTAGTTAGTGCTCTTTTTGTGGATATCATTTTTTTTCTTATTACTTTACTAATTAATTCAGAGCACCATTGACATCTACTCCTGTATGGACACGAGACTTCAACTCCTCTGAGGAGCTAATTACTGAATTTTGCAGAGAATGTAGAATTGTTCGCAAAGGTCTTCCCTCATTTACAATTCAGCCATCATAAATTCTTTTTTTCCTTTGCTTAATGTAGATTCTGATGTTTTTTATTAGTGGACTAACTTCTATAAAAATGGTCTGGATCTTTATATCTAAATATATTTCTTGATTTATGTGTAATGCTTTTGTCCTAGGCTTGGCTGGTGATTTGAAGAAAGCAATGAAAGATGGAAAACCTATAATAATAGAGGTAGCTAGCTATCTTGGAATAATCTTAGTACTTGAAAGTTTAATTTAACATTTTATTTCACTGCCAACCGGATATTGCAGTCACAATTCATATTTTTTATGCATATTTATTTGTATGAGAAAATGATAGTCTAACTGTGCAAATATATGATCTCTAAGAACCTGCTGACACTTTAGTCGCTTCTGAATTATTGTTTGCAATTAGATTGTCTGACAACGAGCTGATGTGTATATAGTATCATAGGATACATTGATGTGTATATAGTATCACAGAATACGTAAGTGTTATTAATCAAGGGCTCTGGGAGATTTGAACATTTGAGTGTTTTATATAGGTGTGTAATTTCTTAAGTTAACAGTAAAGTTCTTCTTTGCTGGAGAATCCCTTGATTTTGTATGTCAATCTACTTGAGTTGGCTTCTAAATATTGTTATCTGTTTTTCCTGCAGTGTTTAAGATAAAATTGGTATTCTTTCATGTTTATTCATTGGTCTAGCATTATTGCAGGGAATTCATTTGGATCCTAGTATATACTTGATGGATGAGGAGAATAAAACTCCGTCCAACACCCCAGAAAAAGGTAAAGAAGAAAACTCTGCTGAAGAGACAAATAGAAGTACCACATATAATGAAAATTGTACTCCAATGATTCCTCCAAGTAATAGTGGAGATGGCGGCTGTCCTGGACATGGAAACTCTGAAGATGTGAAAGAAAACAATGAGGCGAATGAAGTTTTAGATTCTTTGGAATCTATTAACCACAATGGAAGTAGTTCTGAAAACAAAGGTCATGTCAACTATTTTGTGTATATGTTATAATTTTTGGGCTTATCTTTTGTAGCTTGAAGAACTTCACGCATATAATATGTTATTCATGTAGCAAGTGATACTATTTTTACCAAAAGTTAAAACTAATTGTAAAGATGTATAGTTAGTTACTTATCCTTATCAATCAAGGGCAGACTTGGGAGTGCCCTCCAAAGTCTCATCTGTTTAGGGCCTTTAGTTTGAGATTCCCCTTATGATGAGCCCACCCTTTATGCCTCCCCAACTTGAAAAATCCTGGACTTGAATATGAGATCTCATGCATTGATATCAACTAATGTAAGTAAGCACCAACATTCCTATAAAAAGTTGCAATCGATGGTAGAAGTGCATATTCAGTTTAGTCCTTACCAACTTGGATCCAACTGAGGATTTTCCCTTTCGAATGGGATCTACCTGCATGTCTAAGTGATACTATTGATCACATTTTTAATGAAAAGTGGAAGAAAGCAAGTTAGCAACGTGATCTGATCTGAAGATTTCAACTTTCTTCTTGTGGTGCAGGTGAAACTCAAAAAGAACAAGAAAAAGATAGTTCTACTGTTGGAAAACAGAAACTTGGTGCAGAGCCTATAATTATCCCTATTGTTCTAAAGATGGCCGAGTTTGATCATAAGGTGCCATAACTTTCCCTTAAGTTGTTGCTTCAAAGAGCCTAAAACGTTTTTTTCCCCTCGTATTTATATTGACAGTTTGATCTTTCATTTCTAATCAAGGACCTCACATACTGTTTTTTCTCTTATGCAAATGATGGTTTTATCTCCATTTAATGAACAAAGGTCAGAGATTGCAATCACCAAAGGTTATAAAAAAAGAAAATTCTTTTGTTTGTTTGTGTTCAAATTATCAAACTTTTGTTGAAAATAATTAATAATTTTTTCATCTCCTCGGTTTTGTTATGAGTGAGATGTGTTGAATCTGTTTTTGATAGATTATCTAGATTAGTAATGACATGACCCACGGACTTATTATTCTCGTTCAATCTCAAGTTAATTCATTTTTTCTTTACATATTAGATGAAAACATGAGGTCTCTCCAAGTCTTTATTAAGAAATGTTTAGTCAGACCACTTACATTTATGTACCGTACATTATCAGGCCATTAACCTTATTAGGATGAGAATCTGAAATTTATCAAAACAATAATGAATGCCAAATAGTTATTTTTGTTTGTTTGTTTTGAATAAGTTTTGAATTCCTTTGAGGGTATCCTTTAAATAAGAAATTTTTATTAAGTAAACTCCCAATGAACCTACCACTTTGGAGAAACTTAATTGTCGGGTTCAAGCCTGCTATTACAACTCGGTTGTATATTTTTGCTATTCTTGGCATTTTGAATGCCACTAGAAAGTTGACTCAAATTTTGTTTTTAGTTTAAAGAGTGGCTCATTTGTTGTTTTCCACTTTCTTTTCATCTTGTACTGTTGATAATTCTTCTTTTCATCACAGGCATTACTAGAGGAGTGGATTTCAAGTCGTACATTTAGTGACAAATGCCCACTTCAGGTGATGCTTGTCTCCAATATTCTTTACTATAGGTGTTGAGCTTAACAATAATTGTGAAGTGCTGCTTTGGTAAGTATGCTGCTTGGAATTGAGCAGGATGGCCAATTGATAATGTTGGTGAAATATCGCCAACCTTACTGTTTTGTGCATAGTTAATTGCCAGTGATTACTCACTATACACGCATTTGCTCTTTAATGTTCGGTTTTGTGATCCTTGGCTGAAGTACTGATGTTGACCGCCAATCTAATGCCATCTTTATCTCTCACTTTTTCCTCTCTAAGAATGTTGTCTACTCGGTTAATTATCAATACACATTAAACTTCAGTTAGTATATAGCTGTTTGTAATTTAGCTTTATTGTCCATCAAAGTTTTTAACACTTGAACTTTTATTCAATCTAACAGTTATTCTAAAGTTTTATATGCTATTTGTTTCAGGAAAAAGATGTGCTAGTTACCAACCTAAAAATAATTCAGGATTATCTTTGCTCATTCAAGTCACAGGTATATAATTCTGTTTTATTTCTCTTGTTTGATAGTAAGGTTGCGTGTTTGCCAAAGTACCTCACAACTTCACCATTATGGAGCATTTAATTAATTGAAAATTGTTGGCTTTGTTTTATCAGTGTTTTTGAACCAAGAAACATTTTTGTTGGAAGCTTTCTTTTTTCCTAATTGTTAAAAATAAAATTAGGATTATTCTTTCACAAGTGAAAAATTTAAACTCATATAAATGTTCCATGATTTAATGTTTTCCATACTGTTCATTTTTCGGTTTGATAGTAGTTCAGATATCGGATTATTCTTTGATAGAACTTTATTTTTATGAAAAGCTTTAATTTTCCTAAATGTTAAAATAAAATTAGGATTATTCTTTGATAGAAAACTTAGTTAACTTGCTTCAATTGAGGTTTTAATTTTAATTATGATTATAGGTCTTTTGCCAGTGAAAAATTTAAGTTCTTGTAATTGTTCTGCTTTTGATGTTTTCCATATTGTTCATTTTAGGGTTTGATTGTTGTTAATATATCGGCTACAACATTTCCTCAAACACTAGATTGGTTGCATGGTTATATTCTTCAGGTACGTGTTTTTTAATCTACATTTCTTATTGAAGTAATCTTTTTTACCTGTGTATTTTATGTAACACTTTTCAATAAGAAATAATGGCACGTCCTGAAAATTTGGAGTTATAATCCTATTTTCATATAAAGAATCTAATTTAATGCCATACTGAAAAAGCCAGGAACCAAAGCCCCAAAGGGTGGTAATTATGCCATTTTGACAAAATCAGAAGTTTCTTGGGGGGATGATGCTTCTGATAAAATCCAAAAATCATAAACTTCGAAAGAAACACGTTAATGCACCTCCTTGTTCTTGATATTTGTGGAGCTTCGTGTGTTTTTTTTAAACAGACGTCTTTCTACTGCTTCCCTGCAGAATTGCATTTACCTTTGAAATTAACACGTACCAGCCATTTGGTATGCAGAATCTATGATCATTGACAAAATTAGTTTCTAGTAATTCAATGTTGGGAGTAGAAAATCTAGTGAGCTCCTTTACTATTACTAATTTATCAGGGAAAAATTATGTAAAAAAATATTATGTGCTAGTTTACATTTATATTTCCAAATAATTTTTGAAATACACACGCACACACGTTATTATTGTGTATTCTCTCCTTCATGGCAAAAAAAAGAAACTCCACACTTCCGTGGTTTTTTTGCCTTCTAGGTAATAGGTTTTCTTTCTTATTCCTTTATTCACATTCACTCGTTCCAAACAACACTGTTTTATGCTTGGTGAACTGTGGTATTCAGTCGCCATTCTTGCTCAGAATTTTCACAAATTTTTTTTTTGGGAATATCCAGTGTATTGAACAAGGAATTCCGTCGGTATCAATTGAAAGCAGAAAGGGGGCATCTGAAAGTTAAGACCAGTGCCGACTAAAGTGCGATACTGTTGATTGGTACCATTTCAAACTCGTTGTAATTCAGTCTTTTTCTCGCATGGTAAAATTATATTAATTTAATCTTTTTAATAGTGGTTGTAACTAGTTTTGTTTATTTCAGAATTTTTAAACCAGTTTTCTATAAGAGTTTCAATTGATATGCATTTAGTTTTGGGTGAATGTGTGCACATATAAATTAATTGTTTGGCAAAACGCATTACTATTTTACTTTGAATTTTGCTACTCTAGAGTCTCTAGATTTATTAGAGTAGAGAAATGGAAATTACTCTTGTGAAATTAGTTGAAGACGAGGAGGAAGGCATAATAAAGACATTGGACGTTTTGTCAGTCTTAGCGCCTCGTTCTTTGCTCATAAGAATCTAATTTTTCTTCGAAGTCTTTTTTGAAAGCACATTTGATATCATTACTAGGGACCTTGCTCGACCTATACCAGTGTTTATGAATTCTTACATTTCAACCATGTTAGTTTTCAATGTACAATCCCGGGACAAATGATGACCGTTGAATGATAGACGCATGAATGTTGAGTCATTCAGGCTGCAATAAGTGTCCCGTGCCAGTGTTAATAAAAAATGGGTTGGTGGTACGTTGAAGAATTGATCCACTACATAAACTAGACTTGTATGATAAAAGAACATAAAAGAAATGTTACTGTCAAACACATGACTTTTCATTCATTTAATGCTTAATCACACCACACATGATATGATATAGCCTCTCCTCTCTAAAGATGGCACTTAGACTTGCAACAATGGATTAACCCTTGGTTTCATTGCAGCATTCATTATTCAAGCATAACAAGCTAACGTTAATCACCATTGGCCTACTTTCTCCAGTTTCCACCCCGAGGATTATCATCATAGTAAGCATCATTCCGATCTCTTCCAAAGCCATTATTCTTCGCATGATCTTGTCAAATGAATGAAACCCATTATTTTTTAGTGGGTTAGCTAAAATCCACTAAAAGCTTATGCAAAAACGAAACTGATTTCAACTCATTTCTGTTCAGATTGTTAGTCAGATCTTTAATTTTATACAATTTAGTCTGTTCTTCAAAATACTAAAAAAATAGACGTAAAACTCTCATTTAATTATTAAATAGAAACCTGTAATAATTTGTTTTGTATAAATGCTTTTCAATAATTCCATTGACATAGATAAAATTAAAGTATATATAAATGTATGGAAAGCATGAAGAAAGTGAGAGAGCTTACCAGATGTTCCATAAGGGGGACTCATTTTCCTTGCAGAAACACTGCACAACAAGAGAAGAGCAACCATTAGAATAACCTGCAAGAAAACTGCAACCTTTTTACAATCCATCTCTCTCTCTCTCTCTTTCTAATATTCTACTTCTTTGATTTTGAACTCTCGTTTTAGAGTTTTCAGAGAGAATCATATTTATATATATACTGAGTTTGATCTTTGAATTAGTCAATACCAACTAACTTTGATCGCTTTGAACTCGTGGGTCGGAGTCAATCGTTGAACGCTAAATACAGTTAATTTGTGGGTTTTCTTCCGCCTAAAATACTACTACTTCAAAGTTCTATGAAGAATTGCATTTACCAAACAACACTGTTTTATGCTTGGTGAACAATGGTATTCAGTCGCCATTCTTGCTCAGAATTTTCACAATTTTTGTTTTTGGGGAATATCCAGTGTATTGAACAAGGAATTCCGTCAGTATCAATTGAAAGCAGAAAGGGGGCACCTGAAAGTTAGACCAATGCCAAGTCAAGTGCGACACTGTTGACTGGTACCATTTCAAACTCGTTGTAATTCAGTCTTTTTCTCGCATGGCAAAATTATATTAAATTAATCTTTGTAATAGTGGTTGTAACTAGTTTTGTTTATTTCAGAATTTTTAAACTAGTTTTCTAAAAGAGTTTCAACTAATATACATTTATTTTTGGGTGAATGGGTCCATACATAAAATTAATTGTTTGGCAAAACGCATTACTGTTTTACTTAGAATTTTGGTACTCTAGAGTCTCTAGATTTATTAGAGTAGAGAAATGGAAATTACTCTTGTGAAATTAGTTGAAGACGAGGAGGAAGGTATAATAAAGACATTGGACGTTTAGTCATTCTTAGTGCGTCGTTCTTCGCTCATAAGAATCTAATTTTTCTTCGAAGTCGTTTTTTGAAAGCACATTTGACCCTGATTCTGAGTCTTGTCGAAGTCATTTGATAGCATTACTAGGGACCTTGCTCGACCTATACCAGTGTTTATGAATTCTAACATTTCAACCATATTAGTTTTCATGTACAATCCCGGGACAATTGATGATTTGAATGATAGACGCATGAATGTTGATTCATTATTCAGTTGTTCGGGCTGCAATAAGTGTCCCATGCCACAGTGTTAATAAAAAATGGGTTGGTGGTATGTTGAAGAATTGATCCACTACATAAACTAGACTTGCATGATAAAAGAACATCAAAGAAACGTTACTGTCAAACACATGGCTTTTCATTAATTTAAGGCTTAATCACACATGATATTATATAGCCTCTTTAAAGATGGCACTTAGACTTGCAACAATGGATTAACCCTTCCTTCATTGCAACATTATTCAAGCATGTCAAGCTTACATTAATTACGATTGGATTTCATCATTCCAGTTTCCACCCTGAGGATCAGCAAGAAATCTTCCAAAGCCATTGTTCACATGATCTAGTCAAAATGAATGAAACCCATTATTTTTTAGTGGGTTAGCAAAAATCCACTAAAAGCTTATGCAAAAACGAAACTGATTCAGCGTGGGAGTGTTACGAAGACATATTCAACTCATTTCTGTTCAGATTTGTTTGACAGATCCTGAATTTTTATACAATTTTGTTTGTTCTTCAAAACACTAAAAAAATAGACGTAAAATTCTCATTTAATTATTAAATAGAAACTTGTAAAATTATAATAATTTGTTTTGTATAAATGCTCTTCAATAATTCCATCGACGTAAATAAAAGTATATATATATATATATGTATAGAAAACAAGAAGAAAGAGAGAGCTTACAAGATTTTCCATCAGGGTGACTCATTTTCCTTGCAGAAACACTGCACAACAAGAGAAGAGCAACCATTAGAATAACCTGCAAGAAAACTGCAACCTTTTTACAATCCATCTCTCTTTCTCTCTCTCTCTCTCTCTACTATTCTACTTCTCTGTCTCGTTTTGGAGTTTTCAGAGAGAATCAGTTTATATATACTGAGTTTGATGTTTGAATTAGTCAATACCCACTTGAACTCGTCTTCCATCATGCACACTAATGGTTGCAGTCAGTAGTGGAACACTAAATACAGTTAATTAGTGTGTTTTCTTCCACCAAAAATAGTAAATACTTCTACTTCAAAGTTCTTCTCTGAAAAGCATTACTCATTTTCTGTAGAGACGCTACAAATTTCAGATTTAAGATATTTACAATTTGTTTAAACCAATTCTGATGCTTCTTGATTTGAAAAGCATGTAGTGAGATTTAATTAATGAATTAAACTATAGTTATTTTTGGCGATATGTGACAGTTTGAGTCGTATTTATTTCATAATTTTTTATCGAGTGAATTCCTCAATTTTACGTGTACTCTGTTTTTAATGGTTTTTACGTAAATCTTTTGTGTTATTTTGTTTTTTGAACTTTTTGTTCCTTTGCAACTTTTCTTCTTATCATAGATATATATATATTTATGTATATATAGATACATAGCTTTTAATTATCATCATTGAATAGCAAGATGAAGAAAAGCATAAATAACAATTTTAATTTATAAACTTATAATAAATAATAGGGAAATTAACAAAACAACCCTTATAGTTTGAGATTAGTTCTGATATCTAATGATACAATGAGTAGCTTTGATTTCAAATGTTGGGCAATAGAATTGATGACAAACTAAACACTTCAATAATAAATATGGAAAATATGAATTAAGAGATAAGAAGATCAGAATAGAGGGAGGTTGGACAGAAATAGAGTGGTCGGCAGACAATGTTAAATAACATATTGTTAAAAATAATAATAATAAAAAAATAGCTATAATATTTATTCTTTTCAACGTGTTCCATTAAAATTCATTTACTAACTTACGGGAATTATTGATATTTGGGGATTTAAAAATATAGTCAATGAACAAAAAAAAAATCGTTAAAAACAATTCGTGGCTGCACTCAATTTAAACCATCTCATGCCATTTGTTGATTAACTGTTGCAGCCCATTCTGTGAAAGCAAAAATGACCCAAGATGCTGTTGATTGTAAGAGTCCAATCCATACATGTGGAGGTGCATAATCCCACATTGCTTGGGAGAGTGAAAAGTAAATGATTTATAAGTAAAGTTCTATTTCCTAGGGTTTGTAAAATATGACTGCCCTCTAATTTCAAAGTGAATTGAATAGTCCTTAGGCTAAGTGTTAAGATGCTTGATGAAAATTATTAAATTTGTCATAACCCAGCATCTTAAGTTTTTATGTTTGATGACAATTTATCGTGATAATAGGCTAGTGAATTTCTTCTTTACTCGTAATTTTTTGTCCTTTTTTTAGAATTTTTAGGGTTGACCAGCTATTTTTTTTTTAAAAATGTTAAAATTCAGACCAAAATTTAATTGTATCAAGTCATACCCCATGGAAAACGCAATTTGAGGAATTGAAATTCTTTGTGGAAAATTGCAATTTGAAAAAAAAAATAAAAGAAAGAGAAATTTCTCTGGCCCGAGCCGCACGGCTTCCTCCTTAGTAGAGTGAAGAACACAACCCTATAGGAAACGCCGCTGTCCTTCATCGTCGAACAACAAAGAAGCCGGCCTGCATCGTCCGTTGATTTTTACGTTACACTATATATTGTTTTTTGAGTTGCAAAACTTAATTATTCCTTGATTTGATATCAATGAATTTCTACTCTACCAGTGCTTTATTCTCGAAATGGTTTTTCACGTAAATTTCGGTGTTTTTTTTTTTTTTTTTTTTCCGATTAGTTTTTGATTTTCATTAAAAATAATATCGGAAAAAAATTCATTAGATTATATCAATTCCCATAAAATGATCTCTTTACAAATTTGTTTTTAGGTTTTTCTTTAAAACGTGTCTAGATAGTTAGGAAAACATACTCTACTTATATATTCATTTTTTCCATCTTTTTCAAGGGATATAAGATTGAACAAATCTCATGATATTGGGTAGGTCTATTAATTTGCTTGCATAAGAGAACAAACATAATAATCTTCGTTATAGATCGAAGATTTTCTATATTAAAGAGAAAGAGAGAGAAAATTAAGGGTAATTAATATAGTTTAGATTTGATGGTAATATCATTTGTAAGCTAATCAAGAGAGAGAATTTAGGGTTCAATTCACTAAGGAAGTAAAAATTGAAGTCTATTATACTGAAAAAAATAATTGGAATTGAGATTCAACATGTACTTTACTCAAAAATAAATAAACCGTAGTTGTTGATCTCCTTAATAATCTTCAAAATCAGCCAGAAAAGTGGATAGGTCTAGGATTTGGGATGTGGAATAGATGTGAACAAGTGGATTTTTATTAATATATAGTGTAGTTACACATGATATTATTTATAGCATTACAAGATGACATATAAATTACATGATAATTTCGTCTCCTTATTTCCATTGACCTACTTCCTCCAATTTCCACCAATTGGGTCAGCATCTCCACCGCCACCTTCAAGTCCATAGCGGCCACCACCACCACCTCCAAAGCGGCCACCACCACCTCTATGATGGGATGCCTTCTTTACACGATCTGCTCAAAATTAATCAAACCCATTATTCTTTACTGGTTTAGCTAAAATCAACTAAAATTTTGTGCAGATATGAAACTACCGTTTCGTTTGGAAGAACTTAACTTTAATCCGTCACCTTAATCTTAAGCAATTAGGATTATTTGTAGATCTTGAATTTTGTACAGTTTAGTCCGTTCTTGAAATTGCTAAAAAAATATACATAAAATTATAATAATTGGTATTGTATGGACGCTTTTCCATTGACATAAATAAAAATAAAGATAGGTTACAATAGAAAAACATGAAGAAAGAGAGAGCTTACAAGATTTTTCATAAGGGACGCCCATTTTCCTTGCAGAAACACTGCATAGTAGGAGAAGAGCCACCATTAGAATAACCTGTAAGAAGACTGCGACCCTTTTACCATTCATCTCTCTCTACTATTATACTTCTTTTATTTAAACTGTCTTCTTATCAAGTTCGAGAGGGATTCAGATTTATATATATAGAGAGAGAGTTTGAGCTTTGAATCAATACCCAATGCGAAATGCCATTAATGGCTTTGAACCCTCCTTCTATCGTGGAAACTTCAGACACATTAAAGTTGGTTTGTTGAGCATCTGTACAATCAATTTCTTGCCATTAATTCATATTTATCTTTTATCATCAATTCATATTTATCTTTTATCATTTATTTTCTGGCCGCACGGCTTCCTCCTTAGTAGAGTGAAGAACACAACCCTATAGGAAACGCCGCCGTCCATCATCGTCGAACAACAAAGAAGCCGACCTGTATCGTTCGTTGATTTTTACGTTACACTATATCTTGTTTCTTGAGTTGCAAAACTTAATTATACTTTGATTTGAGATCAACGAATTTCTACTCTACCAGTGCTTTATTCTCGAATGGTTTTTCACTTAAATTTCGGTACCTCTTTTTTTTTCGAATAGTTTTTGATTTTCATTAAAAATGATCTTGGAAAAAAATTCATTAGATTATATCAAATTATTTTTTTGCTCAGAATTTTCACAAATTATTTTTTTGGGGAATATCCAGTGTATTGAACAAGGAATTCCGTCAGTATCAATCGAAAGTAGAAAGAGGGCAGCTGAAAGTTAGACCAATGCCGACTCAAGTGCCACACTGTTGACTGGTACCAATTCAAACTCGTTGTAATTCAGTCTTTTTCTAGCATGAAAAAATCATATTAATTTAATCTTTTTAATGCTGGTTGTAACTAGTTTTGTTTATTTTAGAATTTTATTTACATTTAAAAAAAAAGTTAAACTAGTTTTTCTTCAAGAGTTTCAACTGATAGACATTTGGTTTTGGGTGAATGCGTCCGTATGTAAATGAATTGTTGGGCAAAACGCATTACTATTTGACTTTGAATTTGGTACACCATAGAGTCTAGATTTATTAGAGTAGAGAAATGGAAATTACTCTTGTGAAATTAGTGGAAGACGGGGAGGATGATATGAACAAGACATTGGACATTTAGTCATTCTTAGTGCCTCGTTCTTCGTTGATAAGAATCTAATTTTTCTTCAAAATAGTTTTTGAAAGCACATTTGACCCAGTTTCTGGGTCTTGTCCAAGTCATTTGATATCCTTGCTAGTGACCTTGCTCGACCTATACCAGTGTTTATGAATACCTACAATTCACCCAAATTAGTTACAAAGTTCAGTAGCCCCACCCGCACCTTTCTTGAGGGCCACCAACCCCTCTATAGAAGCTTTCAATGTACAATCCCGGAACAATTGATGACTGTGGAATGATAGACTCATGAACGTTGATTCATTATTCAGTTGTTCGGGCAGCACTAAGTGCCCCATGCCCCACAGTGTTAATAAAAAATGGCTTGGTGGTATGTTGAAGAATTGATCCACTACATGAACTAGACTTGTATGATAAAAGAACATAGAAGGAAACGTTACTATCAAACACATGGCTTTTCATTAATTTAAGGCTTAATCACACATGATATTATATAATCTCTTTAAAGATGGCACTTAGACTTGCAACAATGGATTAACCCTTCCTTCATTGCAACATTATTCAAGCATGTCAAGCTTACATTAATTACGATTGGATTTCATCATTCCAGTTTCCACCCTGAGGATCGGCAAGAAATCTTCCAAAGCCATTATTCACATGATATAGTCAAAATGAATGAAACCCATTATTCTTTAGTGGGTTAGCAAAAATCCACTAAAAGCTTATGCAAAAACTGTCACGCCCCAAAGGGGACTCGAGACAGAACGGAGAACGATCCGGCCCAAAAAGAAACCAAATCATCCAACCCTCACTTAAATCCAATAAATAGCAGCGGAAGACTCTTAAACATTCACGTTATATCTTAGGCCCAAAAATAAAGGTCCGGAAGTGACAATAACGTAATCAAATTTAACAAAGTCTAAAATTTAGTGGAAATAACATAAAATATAACTAGGTTACAAACCTCACTAAAATATCTTGAGTATAAAATAATTAAAATTGGGAAAACTCCAAATTTTCTCTTGAGATGGCAACGGGGAACTACTGTGATCATTTCCTAAAAAATGGAGTCATATTTGGGGTGAGTCGACAAAACTCAGTAGGGAATTATTTTATTTTCAACTTATATGTCATATGAATTTAACAGGTTTTTCAGTTAATTAAATTAACAGATTAACATATAAAGAGGTGCTGATGAGCAATAAATTGAATAACAAAAATTAACAAAAGCGATACTCAGGCGATCGCAAGCCAAAAAGACCCTGATCAGGTTTAGGATTTTGCGCCCAGGGACACGGCATATACAGCTGTCCCATTACTCTAGTTAACAATAAAAATAAATAAATGTAAATGAACTGAAAAGTAAAAGTGACATACTCGAATTTAATTGAATATTCACATTTTAAAAATTAAGGTACGTTAAATATAAAATAACCCCTACCTCACTTGGGCCAACCGATACCAAGTCCAATGAAAGAGTCTGAAATACTTCCAAAATTTCGAAGTGTTAGAACCTAGCCATAATAATTGATTAAAAATCAGGATTTAATTTGAAATTAGATTTTAATCCAAATCGGGAACCCAACCCATTTAATAAACTTTACAATACTTAATAACAACCCATTGGTTGTATAACCCAATTGGAGGCTCAATTCTAAATGCCTAATATGTAGATCCAATATGGAGGCCCAGTCAAAGTAGTGATCCATAATTTGCAAAGTCTAGGGCTAGAAAGCCCCTAATTTGCCAACCCACATGAACGGAATTCTCATCTGCTCATGGCCAGAGTTTGATCGCTTCCAAGCAGTTGTTCTCACCGACACCCGACAAGAGAAATAGAAAACAAGGGTTTTGATTGGAACCCTCTCCTGAAATTCACAAGCTGAAGCTAATTTTTAATTTTTTTTTCTTCTTTTGGGCATTTAACATAGTCTTCGGTGGAAGGGAAGCCTTCACCGATTCTGTCGAGTCACTAAGAGGCTGAAAGGTCAAGGCTTGGTCGGGAATCCTTTCCAATTTTTCAATAAAACTAACAACCCATATCACATTTTAACAATTCAATACATCCAACATCAACCAAAATTCCAGAATTTGAAGAAGTTTAAGGGTGAGTTAGATTTCTTACTTGAAAAGAATTTATTTGCCGACAACATCTTCGCCTAAAATGATTCTCCCAACAATGCCCAAATCGATCCTTAGAACAACAGATCTGTTAATTTTTATCTCATGAAAAATTTTGGAATGGAGAGAGGAAATAGAATCGTAGCATACCTTAGCAACGAATAAAATAATTTCTTCGCCAGAGAGCAAAACTTGAACTTTACTGCGAACAACATCAAACCTTCGTCAATCTCCAATCGTCGATACCAACTGTAAATCTTAAATCAAACATTTTGTAGAGAAGGAACATTGGAAATTTCTAAGGAGATCGGCACTTACCGTGAAGAATAGAGAGAAATACTCGACAAAGGGTTCTCCACTGCGCAACGTTTGCCGATCGAGGAAGAAGAGAGCTAAAGAGGAATAGGAGAGAAACGAAATGGTGGGAGAAATTGTAGGGGAACCTCTCCCACGAAATCTGAATATGGGGATTTACCCGCCTGTTTCTGCAACTACCCCCGTAAGGGGGGTTCTAATTTTTTTTAATTTTAATACAATTTTTTTTTTAATGGGCCAAAAGGGCCTGTCCTTACAAAAACGAAACTGATTCAGCATGGGAGAGTTACGAAGAAATATTCAACTCACTGACGTTAAGATTGTTAGTCAGATCTTGAATTTTATACAGTTTAGTCTGTTCTTCAAAACACTAAAAATATAGACGTAAAATTCTCTTTTAATTATTAAATAGAAACCTGTAAAGTTAAAATAATTTGTTTTGTATAAATGCTCTTCAATAATTCCATTGACGTAAATAAAAGTGTATATATATATATATGTATGTATATTTATAGAAAACATGAAGAAAGAGAGAGCTTACAAGATTTTCCATCAGGGTGACTCAATTTCTTTGCAGAAACACTGCACAACAAGAGAAGAACAACCATTAGAATAACCTGCAAGAAAACTGCAACCTTTTTACAATCCATCTCTCTCTCTCTCTCTCTACTATTCTAGTTCTCTGTCTGGTTTTAGAGTTTTCAGAGAGAATCAGATTTATATATACTGAGTTTGATCTTTGAATTAGTCAATACCCACCAACTTTAATGGCTATGAACTCGTCTTCTATCATGCACACCAATGGTTGCAGTCAGTAGTGGAACACTAAATACAGTTAATTAGTGGGTTTTCTTCCACCAAAAAAGACTACCTCTTCAAAGTTCTTCACTGAAAAGCATTACTCATTTTCTGTACATATATCTGCCAAAAATTTTTTCTGATTAATTCGGTTAATAATATGATAAATAAGAGACGCTACAATAATTTTCATATTTAAGATATTTAGAATTTGGTTAAACCAATTCTGATGCTTCTTGATTTGAAAAGCATGCAGTGAGATTTAATTAATGAATTAAAATATAGTTATTTTTGGAGATATGTGACAGTTTGAATCGTATTTATTTCATAATTTTTTATCGACTAAATTCCTCAGTTTTACGTGTTCTCTGTTTTTAATGGTTTTTACGTAAATCTTTTGTGTTAAACTTTTTGTTTCCTTGCAACTTTTCTTCTTATCATAGATGATATATATATATATATGTAGTTTTTAATTATCATCATTAAACTTTTTTTTTACTTGTAATTTTTTCTCAAAATATTTTTTTGCGTAAATTTTGATGTTTTTTGAGAATTTTTGTTATGGGATTGAACAATTTGAAGAATTGAAATTCTTTGTGAAAAATTGCAATTTGAAAAGAGAAAAGAAAAAGAAAATTTCCCTCGCAAGCGTTGCATGTCTTCCTCCTTAGCATAGTGACGAAGACAGCCCTAAAAGGAACGGCGCTGTTCATCATCGTCGAACAACAAAGAAGTCGACCTACATCGTTCGTCGTCACAGGTCGAACGTCAGTTGATTTTTACATTACTCTATATATTATTTTTTGAGTTGTAAAACTCAATTGTACCTTGATTTATTAGGGAAAAATTATGTAAAAAATATTATGTGATAGTTTACGTTTATATTTCCAAGTAATTTTTGAAATACACACATTTTTATAGTGTTTTCTCTCCTTCATGGCAAAAAAACACTCCATACGTTCGTGGGTTTCGCCACTCTTGCTCAGAATTTTCACAATTTTTGTATTTTGGGAATGTCCAGTGTATTGAACAAGGAATTTCATCAGTATCAATCGAAAGCAGAAAGGGGCATCTAAAAGTTAGACCAATGCCAACTCAAGTGCGACACTGCTGACTGGTACTATTTCAAACTCGTTGTAATTCAGTCTTTTTCTCGCATAACAAAATTATATGTTGAAATAACGAACGAGATTTGAAAAAGAGAAAGAGAAAACAATGGACACCGAATTTACGTGGAAAACCCAAGACGGGAAAAAACCACGGGCATGAGAAAAATCACTAATAGAAATCGGTACAACGAGCTTTGCGACTCAAACATATATTTATAGCAATAAAGGAAATCTTAGTCATACTGGAATTGGAAACCCTAATCCTACAGGAATTAGGAAACCATCAATGTGGGCAAAACCGGCCTGACCCAATTAGAATCTGGGTCACACTGAACCCTAACATTATATTAATTTAATCTTTTTAATAGTGGTTGTAACTAGTTTTGTTTGTTTTAGAATTTTATGTACTTGTTTTTTAGAAGTTAAACTAGTTTTCTATTAGAGCATCAACTTATATCCATTTGGCTATCGGTGAATGTGTGCATATATAAATGAATTGTTTGGCAAATCGCATTACTATTTTACTTTGAATTTGGTACCCTAGAGTCTCTAGATTTATTAGTGTGGAGAAATGGAAATTAGTCTTCTGAAATTAGTGGAAGACGAGGAGGAAGGTATGATAAAGACATTGGACATTTAGTCATTCTTAGTGCCTCATTCTTCGTTCATAAGAATCTAATTTTTCTTCAAAGTCGTTTTTGAAAGCACATTTGACCCAGTTTCTGAGTCTTGTCCAAGTCATTTGATATCTTTATTAGTGACCTTGCGTGACGTCCAGTCGATCGACTGAGTTGGGAGTGTACGGGTTTATTTTCGGTCAACCAGAACACGTCTGATTGACTGGTGGGGTCGATCGCTGATGCACCTCTGGTCGAGCGCGCCAGTTTTAGTAGGCCACCGTTCTATTTCTAGTCGACTATGAACTAGATAGATTACCCAGAGATGGTCTCAGGTCGATCGTAGAAGGTCCGTAGTCAACTACACAGTGTATTTTGTCAAGTTTTCGAGTCGTTTATTCGTTAGTTGAATTCCTAGACTTGGTATAAGACCCTTCCACTTGTCATTTGTGACTCATTGATGAAACTCTTATCGTTTGAAAATGTTTTAGGCTCAGTTTTGTTTATGGATTTCAAGTCGACTTTCCATAAAACCATACTCGATTGACTTTACTTGAATCTCCTCCATTGTTGAGTCTTGGATGGTTACAGACTTGTCTTATCTACCGCTGTGAGGTTCTGGCTGACCGTTGATATGTCTCGTCGACACTAAATGGTCCGAGTTGACCATCGTTGAGCCTGGTCGACACTGCGAGATCCTAGTTGAGCTTCTCTTTGCCTCGTTGATCGTTGCATGGTCTTAGTTGATCACTATTGTGCCTTATCGACTGTGATTGGGTTTGAATGGTTTCAGCTATGTCTTCTTGACTGTTGAGTTGTTCAAGTCGAGCGTGTCATGTTTTGTCGACTGACACGTTGTCTTGTCGATCGATGAGACTTTTTGGTTGTCTATTAAAATGTCGGGTCGACAGGGTTGTTCTAGTGAACCACACTATTTGTTTGTTGAAGTTGGGTTTAGTGAACTCCGTTTGATTTCACTAGTCATACCTAGTTTTTGGTCTGGTTTCATGTTTCAGTTTAGGACTCTTGGGATATTCTTAGATTTGATTTTCGATATGAGAGTAGTGGTTGTCCTTAGAGACTGTCTTTAATTTCTAATTTTGATTGAGACTTATCTGTTTTCCACGTGTAATTATTGAGATATTGGCATCAACTTCGTTATAGGTTTTGGAGATGTTAATAATTTCGACTCCCACTTTCAATAGCGCGTGGAGCTAGCTAGTTGGTACAACGATAGAGTTTTGAGTTTTGGGCTTATTTTCATGTTAAAACTTCTATTTCTTCTTAGCCTTGGGCCGAGAGATAGGATCTGAGAATTGGATTGCCTAGCTAGACTATTTTGTTAAACCTGCCTCCGGGTCGTGACATGTACGATAAAAGAACATAAACAAAACGTTACTGTCAAATGCGACTTTTCATTAATTTAATGCTTAATCACACATGATATTACATGGCCTCTTTAAAGATGGCACTTAGACTAATAACAATGGATTAACCATGGTTTATTGCAACATTATTCAAGCATAACAAGCTAACATTAATTACCATTGGCCCACTTCCTCCAGTTTCCACCCCGAGGACGATCACCATATTTAAAGCCTTGAAAATGTGCTGTCTCCACATGATCTAGTCAAAATGAATGAAACCCATTTTTTTTTTAGTGGGTTAGCAAAAATCCACTAAAAGCTTATGCAAAAACGAAATTGATTCAGCGTGGAAGAGTTACGAAGAAATATTCAACTCATTTCTATTTAGATTGTTAGTCAGATCTTGAATTTTATACAGTTTAGTCTGTTCTTCAAAACACTTAAAAAATAGACGTAAAATTCTCATTTAATTATTAAATAGAAACCTGCAAAATTATAATAATTTGTTTTGTACAAATGCTTTTCAATAATTCCATTGACAAAGATAAAATTAAAGGATATATATATATATATATATATATATGTATAGAAAACATGAAGAAAGAGAGAGCTTACAAGATTTTCCATCAGGGTGACTCATTTTCCTTGCAGAAACACTGCACAACAAGAGAAGAGCAACCATTAGAATAACCTGCAAGAAAACTGCAACCTTTTTACAATCCATCTCTCTCTCTCTCTCTCTCTCTCTCTACTATTCTACTTCTTTGATTTTGAACTGTCTCGTTTTAGAGTTTTCAGAGAGAATCAGATTTATATATACTGAGTTTGATCTTTGAATTAGTCAATACCCACTAACTTTGATCGCTTTGAACTCGTCTTCCATCATGCACAATAATGGTTGCAGTCAGTAGTGTCACGCCGAAAAGAAAATTGAGACAGAACGAAAAATGATCTGATCCAAAAAGACTGAATTGTCAGACCCTCACTTAAATCCAATAAATAATAGTGGAAGATTTAAATATTCACGTTACAGATCAAACCAAAAAATAAAGGTCCAGAAGTGATAATAATATAATCTAATTTAACAGAGTCTAAAATTATACGGAAATAATATAAGATAAAACTAGGGCACAAACCTCATTAAATTATCTATAGTCTCTTAAACAAAGTAGAAAAATAACTAAATTTGGAGAAACTCTAAAATTTTCTCTTAAGGTGGCAACGGAAAACTACTTTGATTATTTCCTGAAAAATATAGTCAAATTTGAGGCGAGTCGACAAAACTTAGTAAGGATTAATTTATATTCAACTTTATCTGATACGAGTCATGTATGAGATTTCAATTTATTATTCTTCACCATTAAATATAAGAAATAACAAAATGAACAATAGAATAATAAACATAAACACAATGGCGATATTCATAAAATCGCAACAGCCAAACGGACCCTAATTAGGTTTAGGGTTTTGTGCCCAAGGACACAGTACATACAGCTGTCTCATTAATCTAGTTAACAATAACAATATAAGATGTAAATAAATACAACGAACTGAAAAGTGAATTAACATGTAACAATATTAAACATTTTATATTTTAATGTGTGTTAAATATAAAATAACCCTTACCTCAAAAATGGGTCGACAAATGCTAAAGTCCAACCAAATAATCACAATGGCCCAACAATAACACGTCCAATATCTCTTAATTTTTTAAACTTAATCATAATAATTTTAATGATAATTAAAATCTAAGGTGTAAAATTAACTATTTAAATTTAGTCCAAAATCTTTTCTATAGTTTGGCCCAAAGGCCTTCACCAAACTTTGGCCCAAGAAAATTTGTTGGGAATACAAATTTAAGCCATTTTACAAAAAATAGACCTAAGCCCATTAATGGATTGGGCTAGCCCAAAATGGCCCAACACAACTTAAGGGCAAGGACAACAGTCCTAGCCCATATTCAGACTCTATCCATGGACGGAGTTCAGTCGCACCCCGCGACCTCTCCCCAATGACTAATACTGTCAAACAAGAGTTAGAGTTCCAGTCGGAACTCTTTGCTGGACAAAATCGAGTCAAAATTTGATCTTTATCGGTTTGAAGGAAACGCAACAAGTCTGGAACCTCTAGCAATTTTGTTGAATCGGTATATGCCAAAAGTTGGAGTTCCGGATTGGAAACTCCTTCCGACCTTCAGTAATAGTCCCATAACTCAGAAATTAATGGAAAATCTTCAACTTATAATTCACAGTACCATTACCAAATCAAACCAATGAGTTCCAAGAAGATCGATTCTCTTCTTACCTGATAGCCGAAAAGGAATTCCAAACACCTCACAACAATATTCACGCAATATTGATCTCTATTATTAGACATAAGAAAAAACGAATCCTATCAATACCAAACTAGGGGAAAAAGACAGTTGTAACAGAGAAGAACAATAGAAACTTTTCATACCTCAAAGAAATCCTATACTGCTCGAATCTCTTTGCAACCGGTACTCCAAACATTCACGTCAATCCCCTTAAGAAATTGGAAGAGACCCTTAGAATCGATCATCAAAATACCGAAGGATTCAAAGGTTAAAACTCACCTTGGAAAATGGAAGAGCCAAATTTGTCAGAGAAAGAAAAAATCGTTCTTCACCTTTCGCTCTTGGTGGCTTCACGGAAGGAGTAATCTCGCTGTTGAAGGGGAAGGCAATTGGGAAGGAGTTGGAGAGGAGAGGGAAGATGGGACACACAATTAACTATAGTAAACAACTATTACTATTGATTAATGGAATTAATTATTATTCTGCTTATAACAATACCTCTAATATTTCTTATTCTTAGCTTAATAATTATTTACGACATTTTTTTATGTTATAGTATATTTTGAGATAGTTAATACTAGTACTATGAATAACATCAATGAAGCTGAAAAATTACAAACCAAAGATTTACATCTTTGACAAATAACTATGGAAATTAGTAATTTACCAGCTATTCTTTTTAAACAAAAACTAGTTATTCTACTCAAAAATCTGTCTACTGGTACAAATTACGCTGTGGGAAGTACATCTACACCTTTAGAAACAACAGACACTTCGAAGATCAAAGCCATTCTAAATAATATTATAAAAATATTATTATATCTTATAATTCATCATAATACCAAAGATTTACAAGAAATACAAAACAATGTAATTCACACAAATGAATTTCAGACTGAATATTACTATAAACTTAAACTAAAAATAAAAAATACTCATGATATAATTATAGAAAATCATGCTAAACTTCAAAAAATAGAGCAAGAAATTGCCAACTTAAAAATCCAAGCTACAGATACTCAAATAATGATAACCGAGTTAGAACACTATTTACGAAGTCAATTTAGATGAATAATAGTTTTCACGAAATAATTAAAAATATAGAAAATATAACTCTACAAATTAGTGAACTAAAAAAACAAAATATATCAATCTAACAAATGGTAAAAGAAATAAATGTTTCTAAAGAAAATTATAAAGAATTAACAAACGCAAAAAACATCGTTCTACAATTAATTGATAAATTTAAAAGGGATCCTGAAAAACAAAGTCAACCAATAAATTATGGAAAATATATAATAGAAATTATTGATAACCTAGAACAAATTATAATCCGACAAGAAAAGAAGAGATTTATTACTATAGAAGATCTAGAACAAATTAATCTAGATAGAAGATTAAGAAGAAAGTTGATAATCCAACCACCTCCTACCATATAATGGAAAATTTAGAAGAACAAATAGCCAAACTAACTAGTTTATTCTAAGAATTAGACATACCTAAGGAAGACACACAAGATAACTATTTATTAATGAATAAAGAAGCAGAAACAGAAACTAATGAAATTGTTAATGATTATACATCAGATGAAAACCCATATATAAATCCATATAACCCTAAATACGTAAAATAAGATGTAGCAGAATCAAGTCATCACAATCGACAAAGAAAACGAACATATAACGAAATGTAAGATGAAGAATTTAAAAACTACATGAACAGACAAGGATACTATTATACAAATAAATGGACAAAGATACCAAATCAATATATCCCAAAAATAGAAAATTTTCAAGGAATTAATATATTAAATCTAGATTTTGTAGAAAATGAATATAGAATACTACATGATTGGACAAACAAAATTAATATATTCATCCAATTAAATCATGAAATAAAAGATTTAACCCCAACCGATTTATTTAATTATGTAGTTCATCAAACAACAGGAGCAATATACAACTATCTAACCACATTAGATAGTCTATCAAAAATTGTATTATTAGGGACAGATGCCATTATAACATTCAAAAACATTATTCAATTATTAACAACCGAATTTATAGGAAGATACCCATAAACAGAGGAAACATTAGCATTCATTAATAATATATTTTGGCAATCAACGAACATACAAATATGCGATCTCTGTTACCTAGAAAATTTTATTTGTGAGTTTAAGATGAAATATTATCAACTAGACTATAAACATCAAGAGATGGCCAAGATATTATTCTATAAAAAATTGCCTTCAGCGATACACTCCAAATTAGAATCAATGTTTAACCAAGCATTAGAAATAAAAGGAATACATGATACTTTAGGTGCTAGAATAACAATACTCAGAACATGGATGCAGGAATCATGTACAAAAGAAATAGCTAAAAGACAAGCAAAGATTAAGTTATGTTGTGATAAAATAAAAAATAAAATTGGTAACTATGGCTGCTTTGAAAGAAAAAGACGCAAAAAATGGAGAAAAATTCCTTATGCTAAATATCAAAAACAAAAATGGAGTAACCCTCGAAAATATTTTAAAAATTGACAACAATTTAGACAAAAGAAATATTTACAACGAGATAAATTTTGTCCTACTAAAAAGAAAACATGCACTTGTTGGTTATGTCACAAGGAGGGACATTACGCTAATAAGTGATTTGGGTCCCATTTGGGTCGTGACATGACTGGCCTCTAATTTCAAAGTGATTTGAATAGTCCTTAGGCTCAGTGTTAAGATGCTTGTGAAAATGATTAAATTTGTCATAACACAACATCTTAAGTTATTATGTTTGATGACAATTTATCGTTATAATAGACTAGTGAATTTCTTCTTTACTAGTAATTTTTTCTCAAAATATTTTTTCACGTAAATTTCGGTGTGTTTTTTTTTGAGAATTTATGCTGTGGGATTGAACAATTTTGAGGAATTAAAATTCTTTGTGAAAAATTGCAATTTACAAAAAATAAAAATAAAAAAAAAGAAAATTTTCCTGGCTAGCATTGCATGTCTTCCTCCTTAGCAGAGTGAAGAAGACAACCTTAAAAGGAATGTCGCCATTCATCATTGTCAAACAACAAAGAAACCAACCTACATCGTTCGTCGGTCGCACGTCGGTTGATTTTTACGTTATTCTATATATTATTTCTTAAGTTGCAAAGCTCAATTGTACATTGATTGTGATCAATGAATTTTTCTTTTGCCTGTGCTTTTTACTCGAAAGAGTTTTTTACGTCTATTCCAGTGCTTTTTTTTTCGCATTTTTTTCCGATTAGCTTTTGATGTACATTAAAAATGAGCTCTGCAAAAAAAAAAAAAAAAAGGCCATTAGATTATATCAGTTCCCATTAAATGATCTCTACCCGAATTTGTTTTAAGTTTTTTCTTTAAAACGTGTCTAGTTATTTAGAAAAACAAACTCTACTTATGTATTGATTTCTTCCATCTTTCTCAAGCGGTTTAAGATTGTACAACTCTCCTGATATTGCGTGGGTCTACTAACTTGCTTGCATAATAGTAGAGCAAACATGATGATTTTATAATGTAGTTACACATGATATTATTTATAGCCTCCTAAAAGACAACACTTAGATGAATACCAACAATGAATCAACCCTTAGTTCATTGCAACATTAATCAAGCGTTACAAGATAACACATAAATTACATGATAATTTCGTCTACTTATTTGCATTGGACTACTTCCTCCAATTTCCACCCCGTGGGTGATCACCTCTTGGAAGGTGGAATGCCTTCTTCACATGATCTGCTCAAGATTAATCAAACCCATTATTCGTTATTGGGTTAGCAAAAATCAACTAAAATCTTCCACAAAAAAAAAAAAAAAAGTTTCGTTGGGGCTTATATATATATAAAACATGAAGAAAGAGAGAGCTCACGGATTTTTTCAGAAGGGTCACCCATGTTTCTTGCAGAAACAGTGCACAGTAAGAGAAGAGCCACCATTAGAATAACCTGTAAGAAGACTTCGACCCTTTTACTATCCATCTCTCTCTACCCTCACTCTCACACACTCTCTCTCTCTCTCTACTGTTAGCCTTCTTTTGATTTCAAACTGTCTTCTTATAAAGTTTTAGAGGGATTCAGATTTATATATATATATATAGGGTTTGAGCTCTGAATCAGTCAATACCTAATGAGTTTGATCGCTTTTAGAGAGTTTGACATAGTCTTTGTTACTATCTCTAACTCCCATGTCGTCTTTCGCGAAATATACTAAAATTTTTATATTTTAGAATGTCCTCGACTCTATTTATGTTTTTCCTCAATTTGAAAAGTTCTCAGTGCAATATGAGCGAAGAACTAAATTGTGGTTATGTTTGGAGATCAGTGGGTGTATGATTTTAATTTATTTTTCAATTTCAATTTGAAGAAAACTCACTTATTTCATAATTTCTTATTTATTTCATAATTTCTCAATTCTGCATGTATATTTTGGTTTTCACATAAATCTTTTATGTTAATTTTCTTTTGAACTTTTTGTTGCCGATCATCTTTTATTTCTTATTATATATATATATTCTATTATTCTCTAGTGTTTAGCTATAGTTTTTAGCTATCATCATTGAACAAGATGAGGAAAAGCATAAATAATAATTTAAATTTATAAACTTAGATAATAAATAATAGTAACAATAATTGTCACGGCCCGCGACAAAACAGGGTACAATCCGGCCTAAAAAAATTGAATCGCCTAATCCATTTTACTTAATTTTAAAATTAGTAGCGAAAATTTTAAAATATTAATTGCATGCCAGGTCTGACAAAGCATGAGATAAACAAGTCCAATAAGTGATATTCAGATAGCATAACAATAAAATTCAAATGTAATTGTGCGAAATAAAAATATAAAATAGAAATTACAGTTATCTATAATAAAGTCTACCTCACAAAGTCTTTGAAGGAAAATTTATTAAAAAATTAGATTAAATAAATAAAACTTGCCAAATTTTTACTTATGATTCGATAATTGAAAATTTTATTGATAAAGTCTTAAAAGGGTGTTATCTGGGTGAGTTGACTAAACTCAATAGGGATCAAATTTTATATTTACCAATTGATTTAGAATAGTGATTAAGCATTCATGAACTTAAAAATCATGTTTCATATATTCATTTTTAGAAAATTTGTACAGAAGGACACATGTTTAAAACAACCCACTATAATATGGTACGTACTTAAAATAGATTCTTGCTGTACTATATAAAATCTCAGTGAAAATAAAGTCTCACGAACTCCGGATATACCATACCATAAGCATATCATTTAATAAAAGCAATGTTCGACGATCGCAAAAGCTATATAAAGACCCTGATCAGGTTTAAAGTTTTGCGCCTAGGAACACGACACATACAACTGTTCCATTACTCTAGATAACAATAAAGAAACACATCCTCCCATAGTTGAATGCGCGTAAAGTAAAACAAGATCTCAAATCGAGTCGATCGAACTCTGTTCACACGACCAAGTTGATATTGTAATTTCTATATGCATGCTTATATAAAATATGTATAGTGAAAAACTACATATAGTATAAAAATGCGACGAGCCATAAAATGGGCTCGTCATTTTATATGAGACACGTTCAAAATATTATTTTAGAAACATTTATGCAATGTTGTGCATAAAAACTAAATCTCTACCTCGAAGTAAGCTTATCACTGACTCAAACTCAATTATACAAAAAGTCTAATTTTTTAGACCCAACGATTATTAAATTAATTTTTGGTATCTATTGAGAAATAAAGTCATTTAAGTTTTTGGGATAAACTTTTATATAATAAATTTTCAATTTTTCACTTAAAAATATTTCATAATTTAATTAGGGAAAAATCATCAATTTGGGCCCAAAAGAGATCCTGAACAACAACTCAAAATAAGTTGGACTGTGGCCCAAAGGGGCATTGGTCTGCTGTCCATGCAGGCCTAGATAGCAGCCCATTTCCTTTGTCTAGTCTGCAACTCACATTTTCCATGGACCACGACCCATATTCTTGCTTGAGTTGTGAAGAAGACAACGAACGTCATCGCCTCTTTTCACACTAGCGATAACTTCTCTTGCTAAGACTCCTTGTCTTGACCCTCAAGGATGGAGATGATTCACATCGTGGCTCAGCACACGCTGAGTTGCTGTTCGATGTCTCTTCCCAATGCCATCTGAAAGTAACTTGTCAAATTTTGAAAAAAAAAATCTAGCGAAATCGTTGTTTTATCCCAAACCTAAGTTTCCAATTTCATAGCCTAGGTAATTTACTTCGATTACCCAAGGCGTTTCAAAATTTTAAATCCAAAAATTTGAATCTTTACATCAATTTATCCCAATATTTATAGAGTCAAAAATTGATATTTTTATCCAGTAATTTCATATAATATATTCGATTTCTTTATGAACTTCATGCCTTCAACGTTCAACAGAGTCTCAGGAGTGCAAGGTGAGGGATTTCGATGAGTCAACACTACCTTGGTTTGGAACAAAATCGGTGAAGATGTTCAAATCAGAGTATGAGTTCTTCAGGTTAGAGAATAAAATTCTCAATATCATTGTATGAAAATTTACTTACAGAGAGAGAGCAATTGTCCAAAGTCGGTGAGCGATTTGCCTTCGGAAGGAAATTAGCAGAAAGGTTTGCAAAGAGGAAGAGAGATGGGAGGATGGAATTGGCACAAAGGGTGTTTAGACTCATGAATGATATAAGTTTCGTGGCCCCACCCGCACCTTTCTTGAAGGCCACCAAGCCCCTCTATATAAGCTTTCAATGCACAATCGGGGGACAATTGATGACAATTGAATGATAAACTCGTGAATGTTGATTCATGATTCAGTTTGTTCGGGCTGTAATAAACGTCTCGTGACTTGTATGATAAAAGAACATAAAGGAAACGTTACGGTCAAACACATGGCTTTTCATTAATTTAATGCTTAATCACACGTGATATTATGTAGCCTCTCTTAAGATGGCACTTAGACTTGCAACAATGGATTAACCCTAGCTTCATTGCAACATTATTCAAGCATGACAAGCTTACATTAATTACCATTGGCCTACTTCCTCCAGTTTCCACCACCAGGAAAATCACCTCTTGCACCACCGTCGTCGTTGTCGCCGCCACCATCGTTGTCGCCCCCACCATCGTTGTCGTTGTCATTATCGTCGTCAAGTGCTCTCTCCACATGATCTAGTCAAATTGAATGAAAACCATTATTTTTTAGTGGGTTAGCAAAAATCCATTAAAAGCTTATGCAAAAACGAAGTTGATTCAACGTGGGGGTATTCAGAATAAACATTTAACTCATTTCTGTTAAGATTGTAAGTAAGATCTTGAATTTTATACAGTTTCTTCAAAGTACTAAAAAAATGGACGTAAAATTCTCATTTAATTATTAAATGGAAACATGTAAAATTATAATGATTTGTTTCGTATAAATGCTTTTCAATAATTCCATTGACGTAAATAAAAGTAGAGTACACAATAACTAAAGAGAAGAATGAAATAGATATAGTTTTTATATATATGTATAGAAAACATGAAGAAAGAGAGAGCTTACAAGAGTTTCCAGCAGGGTGACTCATTTTCCTTGCAGAGACACTCAACAAGAGAAGAGCAACCATTAGAATAGCCTGCAAGAGAACTGCAACCTTTTTACAATCCATCTCTCTCTCTCTCTCTCTCTACTTTTCTACTTCTTTGATTTTAAACTGTCTCGTTTTAGAGTTTTCAGAGAGAATCGGATTTATATATACTGAGTTTGATCCTTGGATTAGTCAATAATCACTAACTTTGATCCCTTTGAACTCCTCTTCTATCATGCATAGTTATGGCTATTTTGGGGTTGTTATAAATTTTATTGGATGAGTTGACCCTCCAACTTTGAGTTATATTCATACATTCAAAAACTTAAATAATAAGTTTTAAATTAAATATTAATTTTTAATAAATTATTATGGTTAAATTTCAAAATATAGAAATTGTCAAAATTGTCTGTGGTTGAACTTCATGGGACCTTGAACTTCATGGGACCTTGTTATTTTTAGATCCAATTTTGATGTAAAAGTTATTTTATATTTAATGCATTTAAATTTATAAAATGTAAGTATTAATTTAAATTGAACTTATTAATTTTAATATTTCGTTAGTTATATTAATCTTTATAACTTATTGGATCAGCTAAGCCTAAGTTTTTTGGTGTAAAAATTATTTTAAGTCTTCCACTGCTATTTCATAAATTTAAGTAAAATGGGTCAGACAATTCAATTTTTTAGACCATATCAATTTTCATTCTATCTCGGATCATTTGAAGATTTGTGTCGTCCTTATTTAAGGTTTTTGGACTACCCCATACTCAAAAAAAAAAAAAAAGAGGGTCAATTCTGAACTAAGGAGGATGGATGAAATTACAAGCGTGTTGTAGGGTTTGGAAAGTATGACTGCCCTCTAATTTCAAGGTGATTAGACAAGCTCATCGTTTAATTTTTAGACTTGCATTTGGCAGATACTGAATGACTTTTTCAAAATTTGATGACAACTCGAAGGGTGAGTGTTAAGATGCGATTGAAATGACTAAATTAGTCTTCTTAATACAACAACTTGAGTTTTTAAAGTTAAAAATTTATTTTGTTAAAAAAAACATAATTTTTATTTGAAGTTGAATTGAATTTTTAGATTGGGATCCAACTCAGTTCATCGCAACAATATTCAAGCATTACAAGATTACACATAATTTCCATCCCATGGCCCACTTCCTCTAATTTCCATCCCATGGGCTATCCTCACTTAGAGGGTTGGGTAACTTCTTCACAGTTCGACGGGAGGGTTGGGTTTAGTCGTTGATGAGGTTATTCGATTTAGGCGAGGCAGTTGCCGAGGGGGAAAATTCTTCAAGTAAGGAATCTCAAAATCCTTCTCAAAATTTCTTCAAATTTTGGACTGGGTTGATGTTGGATGTCTGTGTAAATTAATTGTTAGTTTCTGTTATGTTGTGAGGAGTATCGGAGGACTGGAAGGACTTCCCAACATAATAACTTTGGCCTTTCGGCCAAGTAGTGTTTGAGCAGAGTCACTGAAGGCTTCCTGTCCAATGGCAATTTCGGCAAATCGCCAAGGGATGTGCTTTGGCCCGAAGTCTTTGGGAAGAGTTACGATCAGAATTTTTGACTCCTTTTTCCTGCTGTCGGGCCCTGCTGGGATGATCGCATGGAAGGGGATCAAACTCTGTCCAAGGACAGAGCAATCCGTCTGCGGGCCAATTGGCTCATGGGTCATTCTACCCGCAGACTGCATAAACCATGGGCCTCTGCCCATGTGTGGGCTTGGCCCATGCCTATGTTGTTGCGTCTAATCCATGCCTATGTCGTTGTGACAGTTTATTTCATTTCACCTTGCATTTAACCTAGTAGATATCCCTTAACCGATGCTTCGGCGAGTTGACTGCGAACCACGAAGTTCTCGGCGACGATGGAAGTAGAAGCAATGTTGGAGCTCAACGACGATATTCTGAGGGTCAATTATTACGATTTTTGTCTTAGATGTTTTGGAAGGCTAAGTTTCTGCCATTGTCGGTACAGTTACAGGACTTCGAGTGCTCTGAGGCGCTCTATTGTATACAGCCGATTTAGAGCACTAGTAGTCCTATAACTGTTCGACAATATCCGAAATCTAGCCTACCAAAACATCGAAGATGAAAATCGTAGTACTTAACCCTCAGAACATCGCCGTTGAGCTCTAACATTGCTTCCACTTCCATCGTCGCCAATAATTCTGTGGTTCGCGGTGAACTCATCGAGCCTTACATGCGATTCTTATATACTAGGATTTTGAGAACGCAGAACGAGGCACGGTAAACCGCTACGGTGCCATATGACGCCGCAACGGACCATCAAAATTGTCGTGTTGTTTATTTAAAACTATGGAGCCGTGACAGTTTGTATATAAACCGTCGCGGCTCAACATTATCACGTTTCACGGCAAACGTGACAGTGATGTTGGCGGTGTAATTTTCTCATAGTTCAGTGGTTAATTTGTTAAAAAAAGGATGATGGTTGGTTTGTCAATAACAATAAAGGATGATGGTTGATTTGTCATTTTTCCTTTAGAAAATTTGTATAGAAGGACACGCGTTTAAAACAACACATTATAATGTGATACGTAATTAAAATAAATCTTGTTATACTATATAAAATCTCAGTGAAAATATAGTCATTCACGGACTTTAGGTATACCATGCCATAGACATATAACTTAATAAAAACGATGCTCGACGATCGCGAAAGCCACATAAAGACCTTGATTAGGTTTAGAGTTTTGCGTCTAGGAACACGACACATACAACTGTTCAATTGCTCTAGATAACAATAAATAAACATATACTCCCACGGTTGAATGTGTGTAAAGTAAAACTAGACCCCATATCAAGTCGATCGAACTCAATTCACATAACCAAGTTGATATAGTAATTTTTATATGTATGCTTTAATAAAAATATATACAGTGAAAAACTACATATAGTATAAAACTACAACGAACCATAAAATAGACATGTCATTTTATATGAAACATGTTTCAAAATATTATTTTTAGAAAAATTTATGCAATGTTGTGCATAAAAATTAAATCTCTACTTCGAAGTAGACTTATCACTGATTCAACCTCAATTATCCAAAAAATTTAATTTTTTAAAGCCCACAATTATTAAATTATTTTTTGGTACCTATTTAAGAAATAAAGTCATCAAGTTTTGGGATCAATTTTGTATAATAAAATTTCAAATTTTCACTTAAAAATAATTCAAAATTTAATTGGTGGAAAATCATCAATTTGGGCCCAAAACAGGCCATGAACAAAAGCTAGACTGCGGCCCAGAAAGGCATTCGTCTGCTGTCATGTAGGCTTAGATCACGGCCCATTTCCTTTTTCTTGTCCACAACTCGTATTGTCCATGGACCGCGACCCACATTCTGACTCGAGGTGTGAAGAAGACAACAAACGTTGTCGCCTCTTTTCACACCAGCGACACCTCCTCTGCCTGAGATTCCTCGTCTCAACCAGTCACCTAATGATGCCAGAGATGATTCACATCCCGGCTCAGCATTTGCTGAGTCCCTGTTCGACGTCTCTTCCTGATGCCATTCGAAAGTAAAAAACCGGCGAAATCGTCATTTTTTTCCAAACCTAAGTCTCCAATTTCACCGCCCAGGTAATTTACTTCGATTATCTAGGGAGTTTCAAAATTTTAAATCCAAAAGTTCAAGTCTTTACATCGATTTATACCAACATTTACTGAGTTAAAAACTGATATTTTTATCCAGTAATTTCATATAACATATTCGATTTTATTGTGGACTTCATACCTTCGTCGTTTAACAGAGTCTCAAGAGTGCAAGATGAGGAATTTCGATGAGTCGACATTGCTTTGGTTTGAAACAAAATTGGTGAAGCTGTTCAAATCAGAGTCCGAGTTCTTGAGGTTAGAGAATAAAATTCTCAATATTATCATACAAAAATTTATTTACCAGGAGAGAGCAATTGTCCAAAGTTGATCAGTATCAATTGAAATAAGGAAGGGGGCATCTGAGGGTTAGACCAATGCCGACTCAAGTGTGACACTGTTGACTGGTACCATTTCAAACTCGTTGTTAATAAAAAATGACTTTGTGGTGTGTTAAAGAATTAATCTGCTACATAAACTAGACTTGTATGATAAAAGAACACGAAGGAAACATTACTGTCAAACACATGGCTTTTCATTAATGTAATGCTTAATCACACATGATATGATATAGCCTCTCTAAAGAGGGCACTTAGACTTACAACAATGGATTAACCCTTGGTTCATTGCAGCATTATTCAAGCATAACAAGCTAACGTGAATCACCATTGGCCTACTTTCTCCAGTTTCCACCCCGAGGTTTATCAGGACGTTTCTGACCATACCAATGTCTTCCAAAGCCATTATTCTTCCTATGATCTAATCAAAATGAATGAAACCCATTATTTTTTAGTGGGTTAGCAAAAATCCACTAAAAGCTTATGCAAAAATGAAACTGATTCAGCGTGGGAGTGTTACGAAGAAATATTCAACTCATTGCTGTTCAGATTGTTAGTCAGATCTTTAATTTTATACAATTTAGTCTGTTCTTCAAAATATTAAAAAAATTGACGTAAAATTCTCATTTAATTATTAAATAGAAACCTGTAAAATTATAATAATTTGTTTTGTATAAATGCTTTTCAATAATTCCATTGACATAGATAAAATTAAAGTATATACATGTATAGAAAGCATGAAGAAAGTGAGAGAGCTTACAAGATGTTCCATAACGGGGACTCATTTCCCTTGCAGAAACACTGCACAACAAGAGAAGAGCAACCATTAGAATAACCTGCAAGAAAACTGCAACCCTTTTACAATCCATCTCTCTCTCTCTCTCTCTCTCTCTGTCTCTCTCTCTCTGTTCAATTATACTTCTTTGATTTTATACTGTCTCGTTTTAGAGTTTTCAGAGAATTAGATTTATACATACTGAGTTTGATCTTTGGATTAGTCAATACTCGCTAACTTTGATTGCTTTGAACTTGACTTCTATCATGCACAATAATTGGCATCTTGGGGTTGATATAAATTTTACCGGAAGAGTTGAGCCTCCAACTTTGAGTTATATTCATACATCTAAAAATTTAAATAATAAATTTCAAATTAAATCCTAATTTTTAATAAATTATGTCTGACGTTGGGCTTCATGGGACTTTGGTATTGTTATATCCAATTTTGAGGTAAGAGTTATTTTATATTTAACACGTTTAAATTTATAAAATGTAAGTATTAATTTAAATTGAATTTATTAATTTTAATATTTCGTTCAATTATAATTATCTTTATAAATTTTTAACTTGTTAGGCCTAAGTTTTTGAACCCTGACTTGTAATAATTATTTTAACTATTATATTACTATGTTATAAATTTAAGTGAAATAATTTAATTCTTTTTTCATTATGTCTCATTTCACTTGCAGATAGTGTTCTCCTTTATTAAGGTTTTAGACTATCCAATACCAAAAATAAAAAAAAGTAGGTCAATTTTGGACAGATGAAATTAGAAGCGTGTTCTAGGGTTTGGAAAGTATGACTGCCCTCTAATTTCAAAGTGATGAGACTTGCATTTGGCAGATAGTAAATGACTTTTCAAAATTTTGATGACTCCAACGATCAGTGTTAAGATGCGATAGAAATGATTAAATTATATTCAAGCATTGCAAGATTACACATAATTTCCATCCCATGGCCTACTTCCTCTAATTTCCATCCCATGGGCTATTATTCTGACTTTGGAGAGTTGGGTAACTTCTTCATAGTTCGACGAGTTGTTTTCTATTAGGGTCGGGTTTAGGCGTTGATGATGTTATTCCTTTGTCGAGAGGGGAAATTCTTTAAGTAAGGAATCTCAAAATCCTTCTCAAATTTTCTTCAAATTTTGGACTAGGTTGATGTTGGATGTTTGTAGAAATTAATTGTTAGTTTCTGTTATGTTGTGAGGAGTGTTGGAAGTCGGGAAAGACTTCCCGACTGGATGCTTCGGCCTTTTGGCCAAGCAGTGTTTTAGCAGAGTCGCTGAAGGCTTCCTGTCCAATGTCAATTCCAGCAAATCGTCAAGGAATGTGCTTTGGCTTGAAGTCTTCGGGGAAGAGTTTCGATCAAAGTTCTTGACTCATTTTTCCTCCTGTCGGGCCTCGCCAGGATAATCATGTGGAAGGTGATCAAACTCAGTCCAAGGACAAAGCAATCCATCCACGGGCCAATTGGCTCATGGGTCATTCTGCTCGCGGACTGCATAAACCATGGGCCTCTACCTATGTGTTAGGCTTGGCCCATGCCTATGTTGTTGCGCCTGATTCATGTCCTATTTTTGGGCTGACCACGTACGGGTTTGAGCCGAATTTACATTCTTACACTCAAACTTTAGACTCGATTGTTCTAGGGTCGTTCTGGGGTTGTTATAAATCTTATTGGATGGGTTGGGGCTCTAGCTTTGGGTTATATTCATACATCTAAAAATTTGAATAATAAGTTTTAAATTAATCATAATTTTTAATAAATTATTATGGTTAGGTTTCAAGACTTAGAAATTGTCGGAATTGTCTACTATTAGGTTTTGGTATTATTAGGCTCAATTTCGAGGTAGAAGTTATTTTATATTTAACGCATTTAAATTTTTAAAATGTACACTAATTCCTATGATATTTAAATCTATTTAAAGTTAAGCATGTTTAATTTATTGTTTAGTTCAATTACATTTATTGTTGCATTTATTTACTTTTAACGTTAAAATGGGTAATAGGACAGTTGTATGCGCCGTGTCCTTGAGTTTCGAATCCCTAAAGTTGAAATGGGTAATAGGACAGCTGTGTGTGTCGTGTCTTGGGGTTTCGAATCTCTAAATCTGATAAGGACTTTCTGGTTGTTTGTGATCGTATGAATATCACCATTATTTTTTATATGTTGTAATTTTTTGATTAGACATTTAGTATCAAATGGAGGTTTTGAGAATTTTTGTTGTGGGATTGAACAATTTTAGGAATTGAAATTCTTTGGCAAAAATTACAATTTAGGAAAAAATATTAAAAATAAGGAAAATTTTCTCGCTAACATCGCACGTCTTCCTCATTAGTAGAGTGAAGAAGACAACCCTAAAGGGAATGCCGTCGTCCATCATCATCGAACAATAAAGAAGACAACCTGCATCATTCGCCATTGCAGGTCACGCGCCTGTTGATTTTTACGTTAATCTATATATTGTTTCTTAAGATGCAAAACTCAATTTTATCTTCATTTGTGATCAATGAATTTCTTTTCAACCCGTGCTTTGTTATAGAAATGATTTTTCACGTAAATCTCAGTGCCTCTTTTTTTTTTTACTTTTTTTTCCCAATTAGCTTTTCATTTTCATTAAAAATGATCTTTGAAAAAAATCCATTGAATTATATCAATTCCCATTAAATGATCTCTTCACAAATATGTTTTTATGTTTTTATTTAAAACATGTCTAGATAGTTAGGAAAACAAATTCTACTTATGTATTCATTTCTTCTATTTTTTCGAGCGATTTAAGATTATACAACTCTCATGATATTGGGTAGGTCCACTAACTTGCTTGCATAATAGAGCAAATATAATAATAATTTTTGTTATAGATCGAAGATTTTCTGTACCAGAGAGAAAGAGAATTAAGGGTAATTAATATAGTTTAAATCAACTAAAATTTTCTGTAGATATGAAACTGTTAGAGATCGAACCATAACCGAAAAAAAAAATATGATGTGAAACAGTAGATTTACGTAGAAAACCTCTTTTGGTATTAAAGACATACATTAATAAAAAACTTATTCAAAAGATACATTAACCAAAAGATACATAAATTAAATAAGTTAATAATTTCAACAGAAATTTTGTTAGTATCAATCAAAAGCAGAAAGGGGGCATATGAAGTTAGACCAATGCCAACTCAAGTGCAACACCTTTGACTGGTACCATTCAAACTCGTTGTAATTCAGTCTTTTCTCGCATGACAAAATAATATTAATTTAATTTTTTTCTTGAGGGCCACCAAGCCCTCTACAGAAGCTTTCAACGTACAATCTCGGAACAATTGATGACAGTTGAACGATAGACTTATGAATGTCGATTCATGATTCACTTGTTCGGGCTGCAATAAATGTCCCGTGACTTGTATGATAAAAGAACATAAAGGAAACATTATCTTTCATTAATTTAATGCTTAGTCACACGTGATATTATATAGCCTCTTTAAAGATGGCACTTGAACTTACATCAATGGATTAACCCTTGATTCATTGCTACATTATTCAAGCATGATAAGCTAACATTAATGACCATTGCTCTACTTCCTATGGTTTCCACCCCAAGGATAATCACCCATTCCGGGGCCATCATCACCAAGTTTTTTCTCCACATGATCTAAGTCAAAATGAATGAAAACCATTATTTTTTAGTGGGTTATCGAAAATTCACTAAAAGTCGAGTATAGAATAATTAAAGAGAAGACTTAAATAGATATATATATATATATATATATATATATATATATATGTATGTATAGAAAACATGAAGAAAGAGAGAGCTTACAAGAGTTTCCAGCAGGGTGACTCATTTTCCTTGCAGAGACACTCAACAGGAGAAGAGCAACCATTAGAATAACCTGCAAGAAAACTGCAACCTTTTTACGTTCCATCTCTCTCTCTCTCTCTCTCTACTATTCTACTTCTCTGTCTCGTTTTAGAGTTTTCAGAGAGAATGAGATTTATATATACTGAGTTTGATCTTTGAATTAGTCAATACTCACTAACTTTGATCGCTTTGAACACGGTCTTCTATCATGCACAATAATGGCGATTTTGGGTTGTTATAAAGTTTATTAGATGAGTTGGGATCCGGTTTAAGTTATATTATGGTTAGATTTCAAGACTTAAAAATTGTCAGAATTGTCGTTGGGCATCATGGGACTTTGGTATTGTTAGTCCCAATTTCGAGATAAGAGTTATTTTATATTTAACGCATTCAAATTTTTAAAATGTAAATACTAATTTAAATTGAACTTGTTAATTTTAATATTTTGTTCAGTTACATTGATCTTTATAAGTTATTGGACTGACTTGTAATAATTATTTTAAGTCTTCTACTGCTATTTTATAAATTTAAGTGAAATGAGTGAGACAATTCAATTTTTTAGACCAGATCATTTTTCATTCTGTCTCGGATCACTTGCATGTCGTGTTATCCTTAATTACGGTTTTAGACAACCCAATACCAAAAAAAAATGTAGGTCAATTCTGAACTAACGACATTGACAACGTAAAAAGGAGGATGGATGAAATTACAAGCGTGTGTTAGGGTTTGGAAAGTATGACTGCCCTCTAATTTCAAAGTGATTTGACAATTTTAAAATTAATTTAGGGTTGATGTTTTCGCTACAGAACATTTTGGCCGACATTTTTCACTGTGAAGTCAAGCTCTTCTTTTGTTTTTACATTTCTTGCATTCTCTAAGTCTCAATGATCATACTATGAGCTATATAAACTTAGGTAAACACATTATACAACATTAATACCTGTATTAAAAATATTTTTAAAGAATAATATAATGTTTTTATCAATTCAACTAAATATATAATAAATAATTTAATTAACCAAATTCATTTATCATTATTAAAACAAACAACCCAATGTCAATTTAGTAGCCTTTTCTTTATTTAGGCTTTATAACTCATTGGGACCAATAAATTTATAGATTGATCTGACCCAAAGACGTTCTGTTAAGGCTCATAGGAAAAAAAACGTTCTAAATTATACACACTTGCACAAAGTTGGAGCAAAGGCGTGATTTTCATGCAAGCATCATTTCCATTATAGCTGTTCGGAATCCACAAATCAAAAGTATTATTGATCCTTGCAATATAGAGAACCACTTTGTGAAAATATAATATCCAACTATATAGAATTTAACCACAGAGTTTGTTGTAAGTAGGTACCACATGCCTTGTAGTCTGCATGGTGTCTTTTCATTTGAACTTTGCAGATGATGGGGAAAATCAAACAGATCAATAACATGTCTACAACTGCAATGACAAGATCAAAGCATGAGAAGCATCTTCGATGGAGTTGCATGGGGGATGAGAGATATTTATATTTATATTATTCTGTGCAATGAATTAAAAGAGATGCATAGTCGCAGTTCTACATGCACACTTTTCTGTCACAAGGAAGAAAGAATCCACCATAACATTATACTTCCAGTGAAACCCACCAAGTGTCCGTCCCCCTCATGCTCACCTTCGTGAACTTCTACTACAACCACAATAACACTAGAATGGTAGAATTATTGAAATAAAATATCATATGATAGATGACTCACCATCAAGTGTCAATTTGTATCATACGTTACTTTGTTTGTAAAACTTGGTCTCAAGTACTTGCTTGCCGCACATGGCACATACTCCTGTGCACCGCAAAATGTATAACACTCAGATTATATGTTTCCAGAAAGATTGAAGTTGTACATCCATTCATTAATTTTAAATATCCAAAAAAAACCTATTTACCCACTACTTACAGACTACAAGTGCGGCAGCCAAGGTATTGAAAATACATAAAATTCTAAACTAGATGTGAAATCATGTATTAATGGTTAATTAGAATTGATAAATTATGTATTATAACTTCAAATAATTTATTCTTTATTTAGATATATTTAATTTAAGAAATTATTGACTTTTAGCAATTTATGTAATTTTTATTTTTTTATATAATAGAAACAACTCGATGAAGAGAGACATTCATTCTAATTCAATTTTATTATGGTATCAGAGCTATTCTCACTAAATTCATATTCTGAGATTTTTTTTTTCATTTTTGTTTTGGCTGGCGTCAGGGTTTATTTTGATCTTGGTTGGTAAGAATCTTATTTTGGGACGACCAATTTTTTCTTGGTTATCATTGTAGTTAATTTGAGTTATTAGATGCTGCAAAATTTTGATCTTTTTCCAAGTGGGTGCTGCTGAATTATCCAAGAATTGCATAATTTTTCGCACGACAGATCAGCAGACTTCTTCGAAGGATTCAATTCCTCTTCTTGGTTTCTCGGATTTCCTCTGTCTTGCCAACTTAATGTCAAAGTTGTCGATGTTATTTGTTTTGCTCTCAAATTTCCTTTGTCTTGCCAACATCCTATCAAGTTGTCAGCATTATTTGTTTTATCGGGTCACTCGTTAGACTTTGATTCATCATGTGCCAAGATTTTCGACGTATCTGGGTTACCAGCCCTTTTCGTTTTGTTAATTTACTGTCAAGTTGTAACCTCTAACATTCAAAGGCACTCTATGAAGATCGAAGATTTCATCAACAATTTACAACTTATATATGTTAAATACATTAAAACTGAAAAACTAAAATATAAAAAACTACTTAACAATTTAATCCTAAATTATAGGAAACAACTCAATTACTTCAACTGATGAGCTTTAAATCTATACTCCTCCTCAAGCTAGGTTGTACAAGTTGTACATGCCAAGCTTGCTAGTCAACTCTTCAAAGTTGATATTTGGGAGAACCTTCGTGAGTATGTCTGCAATTTGTTGACATGTGGGAATATATTTTAGTTGAACTGTGCCGTTATGGATTTTTTTCGAGATAAAGTGTATGTGAATCTAAATGTGTTTTGTTCTATCATGGTGCACTGAATTTTTGGCTATGTTAATAGTTGCTTGATTGTCGCAATACATTGTAAATAACCTTTGAATCTGAATTCCTTCACAAATCCCATGAGCTAGAGCTCTGAATTATGCTTCTGTACTATTTCTAGAAACCACATCTTGCTTCTTACTTCTCTATGCTATTAAGTTTACTTTGACATAGGTACAATATCCTATTGTTAATGTATCTAGCCCAATCAGCATCTGAAAAAACTTTTATACCCTTATCATGATTCTTTTTTAATAGAATTCTATTTCCAAGTGTCTTCTTAAGTATTTGAGAATTCTATATATTGATTCTATATGTTCTTTGGTTGAATTGTTCATAAACTGACTAACTGTAGAAACCAATATCAAGTCTAGTATGAGATAAGTATATTAGTCATCCAATGAGTCGCTAGTATCTCCCACTGTCTATTGGTGTACCTCTGTGATTGATCTGAGTTTCTTGTAAGAAGACTTGAATGATATCTAATCTTAACCAAGAAGACTTGAATTTGGCTAAAATTTCATAATTCTATGCATTCAAATTATGATCATGGTGAAATAGAAGTACCTTTGCTGTAAGCACAGGTATGACAATATTTGGCATCCTGGTGTACTTGTTGCTTGCAAATAATGCACTTGGTATTTCCATAAGGAGTCCATCTGCAAAAAAAATAATGCGAACAACAAGGGTAAAAAAATCAAGAAACTGTAGATCTGGATGTGTAAGAAAACTATGTTTATATTGGGTAAAAATATTTTTTTTAAAAAAACAGTCAATATGCTTGAACTACCAAAGAAATTTACAAGCCCACTAAAGCAAGAAGAGTAATAAATAAAATGAAATTCAATTAAAGGAAATTTAAATAAACACCACCTACTAACCCGGGGATAATTTGCTTCTTTTTACAAGAGGCGATTTGCTTATCATAATCTCTCGGAAGAACAATTTGCTCACTGATAATGTAAGTTATAATCAGCAACCAAATTTTAAAATGTCCAGTCACGTTTAAGTTTAAGGTCTTTATTGAATGTCTTCTTACGTTGGCAGGATTCTATCTCTTCAAAGGCTTCCCATCCCAAAGTTCACGGCCACCACCATTTTTTGACCTACTCCAACCACTTTTTGGGTGGCTAGTTTGACCCGCATCCAAAATTTCTTACCATATAATTTTTCTCTTCTGATTTTATCTTCCCTTTATCTCATGGATTCGGTTGAGCAGCACTTGAAGCCACAACCTAGATTTTACCTCTCAATGATGGTAACCACACTTTTCTCCAAGGAAGTGAAGATACAGTCACCTGCATCACTCCTGATTCTTTGTGGAGTTCCTCCCTCGCTAATCCAACCATCTCTTACACTAAATCTAGCCAAACATCAACCTTTGTTTCGGCCATATCGTTGAGTTGATGGCTTTGATACCAGTCACCATTATTTCAATAGAAAATGCATTGCAAAACTATAAAAAATATACATAATTGTAACTCGATAATAATAGAATTTTGAGAGATCTACAATCTCTTTTCCAAGAAAACCCCACAAATTTTTTCCTCCCTTTCCTTGATCTCTTCTTTCCTCTTACTACCCTCGTTGCATCAACAAACCCCAATGAACCTACATCAATACTAGGACTAAATTCCTTCTAAATAAGAACACATAAAACCATTTATTTACTTTATTTCTCGTTTCATAAACATCAATTCATAATGAGAATCAAGCAGGTATAAGATACCCATGAAAAATGGAATGAGGATATTAAAGCACTAAAAAGGAATATAATTCTAAAGCGAGAAACTCATACAAGAAAAGGGAAAGAATTGACGAGAAAGCCAAGGAAAAACCTTTTATTCTTGGAAAGGAGTTTGTTCTCATTGATTTTACGTCCGCCGCCTTCAGTTGTGTTGCTCGCACCTTCTTTCCATTTGTCAGGCACAATGACTTTCGACAATTTCTTCTCACCTGCACAAAACCTTAAACAATTCAACCTAAACTTCCCTAATGCTCATTGATCGAAAACTTCTCAACTTCAAACGAGACAGAATCAGCCATGGAATTGGCCAAATACAATACAACGAACAGAACTTACACTTGTCGCAGACCATTGTTCTCCTTTGCAAACGTTTTTACTTCAAGCTTTGGTCCTCGTGGCTAGTGTTGAGCAAAATTTACAAATCTTCTTCCTATGAGCCCTAACAGAAAATCTTTGGGTCACATCAGCCCATAAATGTTACTGAGCCTAACAAGACAATAAGAATTATAATACTTTCGACACATTATACTAAATTAGAATTAAAAATTACCTAAATATAATAAAATTACCCAAACCTTAACCTTCAATGACATAAAGAAGGCTTAACAGAACTATCAGTTCCAGGAAAACAACATTCTGATAGCAGTTTATACAACTCTCTCATACAATCATAATTCTCCAGCTCAACAATAAATCTCACTAGCACAGTACTACCCTTTACAGTTTATATCGGGCTGAAATAAGATGAAAATTAGAACCTAGAGTCAACATAACTTTTTTTCCCCAAAACTCATCCCACGGGACAACCAAAAATCAAAACAACTCCAGATTACAACAAACATACCACCAGGGGTAGTGAACAGCCCTAAATCTGTAGAGTTAAATTTTCACATGATTCTAATCAATACAGTAGACAACGTGCAGAGAAAAACAACTTGGCCAAGCCTAAACATCCAAAACCTCATTTCTCTACAATTTACAGGTTTCAAATTTTCCCAAACATAAATCCAAAACCAAAACAACAAATGACCGAGAGCAAGTTCAACCATTATCCTCAACCAAAGCAGCAACTAATCTGCAGACTACAACCCCTCAAACAGCCACAAAACAGGGATCAAATACATAAAAGAGCACCCCTGTAATACAGTGCAACAATTACAGGGCAAACTCACGGCATTCATCAAAAAGCATGACTAAACAGAACCCCAAAATTGTTGTTCTTAGGATATCAACAAACCATTTGAGAGGAATTTATCCGCTCAGCAACATCAAACCGAGACAAGAAAGAAAATCGATTTGCTGAAACCCAACAGAAACAACACCGCTGGAGAACTAAGAGCAGGAACTACATTCCCTCGGTTCTCCATCCAAAAAAAAAAAAGATTTACCGAGTAGGGTTCAATACTACAACCTAACCGACTAGAGCAGAACACAAAACAGAGAACAATCAGCCCAAAAATTTCTCGAAATCTGCAGAGAGACCCAAGAAGAAATCAAACAACAAAGTACAAAATCACTGAAAATAGGAGTAACCATAACCTAAAACAGTTTAACACTCAGTATTACTCACCGAAATTGAAGGAAAATAGCGGAAGAACTCTCGGACCCGAGAAGCCCTAATTCTCTCGAGCTCTCTGCCTCTCGAACGGACGATGCAGCCACCGTTTTCGACGATTACCGACCACCTGCGACCACTGTCGGCCGGAACGGCGATCAACGTCTTCGCAAGCTCGCTCTCTCACGCGCGAATCCCGTCCCTCGGCTCGGTCTCTCCTCTCTTGTCGCGGTTTACAGAAGGAGAAGGGGAAGGATGAGAAGAAGCTTCGGCTTCTTCTCTCCTTATAAAAACAAATTTAATAATAAATAAAATAAAATAATTAATTATAATTATATATATACTATATTTAAATTACCCCCAATGAGTTCGATATAGTTCGATATAAAATCCAACTCCAATCCTGACTCGTTTAAGCATGAATCGAAAATATCTCTTTAGTTAAAATAATTTTCTAAACATACTTTTGAAAATAAATTTTCGCTCAAAAAACCCAATTTTACAATTTTACAAAAAAATACATACGTCGTTGCTACGCGACAAAACGAGTCAACTTTTCATATTTGACGAAAAATTTACACGTGATATTTTTAAATCATTTAAAAATTCTTGAATTTTACACGACAGATCTTTTATGTCCTCAAATCAAGAAGCGATTTGCCAAAGAGTGAGAGATTGTGGAAGCCCACCTAGTGAAAGCATGAATGATTTAGGTGTGGGTCCAACTCATATCAGTGGATTGTGCACAATCCCACATTATTTAGGATAATAGAAAATGTATGATTTATAAGTAGGGTTCAAAAGTGTCCAAAACTTATACAGATTCGATTTAGCCATGTCCGCATTCATCCTCAACCATCTGCACCTCGTCCGCATGTGACATTCGGACGCAAAATGGCGTCCACATATCTTGTCTGCATGGGTCTGAAAATGTCCAAAATTTGGACAAATTCAAATCAGACGCATGCCCTATGTGTCCGCACTCGTCTGGACTTGTCCAAACCTTCACAGTGCCAATAGTTTAGGACGCAAAATCGTGTCCTGAGTCGTCTCAAGATTCAGAGGTGACATGCAATGTGTTTGTAGACGACATGTCTCGTCCGCATGTCGTCCCAAGTTGTCCGAAACTTCACGACAAACAACATTAGGACGTCAAACCGCATCCTGATTCGTCCTAAGGTCCTTCTATTTATGAAGAATTATTATGAGATGAATTAAGATGAGAAATATTTTTCAACAATTTGAATTTTGTAACCTAACTTTCATATTTTATGTTGAATGGTTGCACCATTAAGTAGTGGCTATGCCACTCTTTCCACCTTAAAAATAAATTATGGGTTACTTTAATTAATGGTTGCCCCATTTTGTAGGAGAAATGAAGAGAAATGCTTGAAGTTGCCTTGAAGGAACGAAAGGGAGATTGTGCTGTGTCTAATAAGGAGGATTTTCATTGTAGATTGAATATTTTTTGTCTTAGAGAGAAAGAGAATTAAGGGTAATTAAGATATCTTAAATTTGATTGGAACATCATGTCTAATGAACATGTCTAATAATTTATGTTTTAAGTAAAATGGCTTTTTAAATTGAGATCCAATATACACTTTACTCAAGAATAAATAAAACTTTGTGGTCCATCTCTTTAATAATCTTCAAAATCAGCCAGAAAAGTGGATAGCTCAGGGATTTGGGATATGGAATAGATGAGAACAACATGATATTACTTGGAGCCTCCTTAAACACAGCACTTAGATGAACACCAACAATGAATCAACCCTCACTCTATCACAACATTATTCAAGCATTACATGATAACACATAAATTACATGTTAATTCATTGGCCTACTTCCTCAAATTTCCACACCATGGGCTATCACCACTTGGAGTGTTGTATGCCTTCTTCATATGATCTGCTTAAGATTAATCAAACTCATTTTTCTTTTTTGGGTTAGCAAAAATCAACTAAAATCTTCTGCAGATACGAAACTATTGCTCAGGAAATATATATAATTAAATTAACTTCAACCAGTCATTTTAAGCTATTAAGATTATTAGTCGATCTTGAATTTTATGCAGTTTAGTCCGTTCTTGAAAATGCTAAAAAATAAACGTAAAATTATAATAATTGGTTTTGTATTGAGTCATTTCCATTGACATAAATAAAAGTGAAGATGGATCATAATAGAAGAACATGAAGAAAGAGAAAGCTTACAAGATTTTTCTTAAGGGTCACCCATTTTCCTTGCAGAAACAGTGCATAGTCAGAGAAGAGCCACCATTAAAATACCCTGTAAGAAGACTGCGACCCTTTTACTATCCATCTCTCTCTCTCTCTACTATTATCCTTCTTTTGAGTTAAAACTGTCTTCTTATAAAGTTTCAGAGGGTTTCAGATTTATATATATATAGAGTTTGAGCTTTGAATCAGTCAACACCTAATTCCTTTGATGGCTTTGAACCCGTCTTCTATCGTGCACCATGCAGACACATTGAAGTTGGTTGTTGTGCAGCTGTACAGTCAATTTCTTGCATTTAATTCATCTTTTAGAGAGTTTGACACGATTCTTTGTTACTATCTCTAACTCCACATCGACTTTTGTGAAATAGACCACAAGTTTCATATTCTAAACTCGTAGGGTTTGTCGACTTAGAATTTTGTTTTGCTTTGATTTGAAAAGTTTTGGATGCCATTGTGGTCATCTATGGAGATCACTCCATGTGTGATTTTTATTTATTTTTCAATTTCAACTTGAAAAATAAATAAGAATATTGCATAAACAGACTCTGATTATGTTATATATTTCACGCTTGAGTTGTCTCATAACTCTAGTTAATAACAATAGTGCATAAATGTAAGTAAAAATATAATTGCATTGAACAGAAAATTAAATGTTTAATAAAAGATCATACGTTTTATAATAATTCGAGGGATACGTCATTTAATACGAGAAAATATAATATATGTTAAATATAAAATAACTCATACTTTAAATTTAGGTCAACCAATATCAAAAACCAATTAAAAATGACCCACTAAAGCCCAACAACAATAAGATTGATAATTTACTAAATTTTGGAACCTAATCATAATAATTTTACAAAAAATTAAGATTCTAAATTTAAAATTAATTATTTAAATTTTTAGGCTAAATGATGATGACCCAAGGACATTAGGGTTGGAGATCCAACACAGTCCAATATAGCCCCCGCAATAACCCAATAACGATTAGGTCAAAGTTTGTTGTGAAGTAAATTTTTTGCCCAAAATGAGATATGAGTTTTGGGTCAAAACACAGTGGGCCGAAGCCCAAATCAAATTGAGTCGAAATCCATTTCAAATTTTGAGTCAAAACTCAACTAAATTTTTGATCGTGCCCCAAGAAATTTTGGGTTATAGCCCATAGCAATCTGGTCTGTGGACCAAATTGGCTTAGGTCGCAGCTCTGGATTTCCCAAGCCATGATCTTCAAAGCAGAACGAGATTCACCTCCTGACTCGGTCTCCTTTCTAATCACCTAAATTATTTCTCTTTATAGGATTTAAATAATTAATTTTGAGATATTATATATATATATATATGACCATGTCTTTATACAAAAAACTCTAAATGAGATTGTCGAGTATTATTTTTATTATGTGATATAACTATGACATAATGTATTTGGAGTTCATAAGTAATTTTATTTTCATTGAGATTTTATATCGTACAGTAAGAGTCTATTTTTACTACATACCACAATATAGTAAGTTGTTTGAAATGCATGTCCTTTTATACAATTTTCTAAAAATGAATTTATGAAACATAAATTTTAAGATCATGCATGTTTAATCATTGTTTTAATTAAAATGCTAAATATAAAATTTGATTCCTATTGAGTTTAGTTAACTCACTCCAATAACACCCCTTTCAGGACTTTATCGTCAAAATTTTTAGTTGCTGAATCATGAGTAGAAATTCGGCAAAATTTATTTATTTATTTCAACATTTTAATAGATTTTTTTTTTAGAGACATTTTAAGGTAAATTTTGTACGGATAACTGTAATTTCTATTTTATATTTTTTTATTCCGTATAGTTACTTTGGAGTACATTGTTATACTATATGGATATCACTTGTTTAACATGTTTAGCCCATGTTTTGTCGGGTTCTGGCATGTAATAATTGTTTTAAGATTTCTATTGCCAATTAATAAAATTAAAGTAAAAAAGGTCAAATGATTCAGTTATTCTAAGTCGGGTCGTTCTCCGTTCTGTCTCGAGTTCCTTGTGAGTTGTGACAAAAATAATATTAAAATATAATATAAATAATAAATTTATTTCAATCCAAAAGCTTAAATTTTTTTAAATTATTGATAATTTATCATAAAGTTGGAAGTCCCCCTATGCTCATGGAATAGGGAACTATTTAATTAGTTGTTGGCGGGATTTACTTTCAAATTATTCGAGATTAGAGTTTGCAAAATTCTTAAAAGATTCTTCTTCACAATTTTCTATCACCCAAACTTTACTTGTGATCAACTGTGTTAAGATTATAATATTAATCACGAATAAAACAATAGATTGTGATTAGAAATTGTAATAAACCCTGAGTTAGCAAATATGAACAACTTAAATCGCTACAACACAATGTCATTCTACGAGATGACTTTAAGAAAGAAATTAATTAACCAATTGAGGATATATTTTCAAACCAAAAATAGATATAATAATAGATATTTTAAGCTATGAACTTGTGGTGAAATTAAACCACTTGGAGGTATGCACATATAGATATTAATGTTTGCACGAAAGTTAGTGGAGCTGATGCTTATGAGTATAGCTATTGTTTGAGATTAATTAAAGAAGTTAATAGCCTTATAGGCATATGTTAAGGGAGAGTATTCAATTTTATAAATATACATGCAAATATGCTTAAATGTCTAAGAAAAATACATAAAAAATAATTAACTTAAAATATATGTAATCATCAAAAAAAAAAAAATTGCTGACTTAATGGAAATTAAGAATAATTGTTCTCATGATGAATGTGATTATTTAAATATGTTATTCTAAGTTATTATTTTGAGTGGATTACATTTTAAAAGCATATAAAATATATTGATTTTAGAAATATCCTTGAAAGTGAGTATTTAAATATAATAACATGTTTATTAAGTCTATGCAGTATAAGATAAAATTATGTTATATGACTTAATTGAAAAATATCAAAATGTGAAAGATCACATAGTGTGGACGCCTTGAGTTGAATTGTGGATATAGCCATCGCAAAATGAAAGACTTCGCTAATGCCTTGTTTAGAGAGTATTTTGGCCAAGAACACCTGACACGGTTGCCTGGAATTGGTAATTAATTTTTTAGATACTCGTCCAAGGTAATTAATTGCCAAATTATTAATTAACAATTTAATTAATTTTGAAACTAATTATCAATTTAATTAAAATTTTAATTTATACACTGAGAAAAATATTATTTTTGCTTCGAAAGTATCCTTTTGAAAATATTAATTAAATTTAATTAATCTAGTAATTAATTTCAAAATTAATTAAATTGTTAATTAATTTTACCTTATAATATTAATAATTTGATCATTAATTAACTGCCAATAATTTGGTAATTACCCAACGAATATCTCAAAAATATATTATCAATTTAATCAATATTCTGCAACAAATAGCAAAAAAAAGAAAAAGAAATTTGTAACGAAAACATATTTGCACATCAGTATTTTATTTATTAATAAAATTTATTTAATATTTATCTTGCTCATAATTAATTTAGTGTCTCTCAAGAAAAATGATGTTGTCAGTCTTCTTAATATTCTTCAAAATCAGCCAGAAAAGTAGATGAGAACAAATGGCTTTTAATTAATTTATAGTTTAGTTACACATGATATTATTTATAGTCTCCTTAAAGATAACACTTAGATGAACACCGACAATGAATCAACCCTTAGTTCATCGCAATATTATTCATGCATTACAAGACAATACATAAATTACATGATAATTTCGTCTACTTGTTGCCATTGGGCTTCGGCTTCTTCCTCCAATTTCCACCCCATGAGCTATCACCTCCTGGGGAGCTGAACGCCTTCTTCACATGATCTGCTCAAGATTAATCAAACCCATTATTCTTTATTGGGTTAGAAAAAATCAACTAAATCTTTTGCAAAAATGAAACTAATGCTCCGGCGGGGCGTTAAGAAATATATATAATTAAATTAAATTAAATTTAACCCGTCACTTTACGCTATTAACATCATTAGTCGATCTTGAATTTTGTGCAGTTTAGTCCCTTCTTCAAATTGCTAAAAGAATAAAGGTAAAATTATAATAATTGGTATTGTATAGACCCTTTTCCATTGGCATAAATAAAAGTAAAAGTAGATTATAATAGAAAAACATGAGAGCTTACAAGATTTTTCGTAAGGGTCGCCCATTTTCCTTGCAGAAACAGTGCATAGTAAGAGAAGAGCCACCATTAGAATAACCTGTAAGAAGACTGCGACCCTTTTACCATCCATCTCTCTCTACCTCCTCCCTCTCTCTCTCTCTACAATTATACTTCCTTTGATTTAAATCTGTCTTCTTATAAAGTTTTAGTGGGATTGAGATTTATATATATAGAGTTTGAGCTTTGAATCAGTCAATACCTAATGCCTTTGATGGCTTTGAACCCGTCTTCTATCGTGCACACATCAGACGGATTAAAGTTGGTTGTTGAGCAGCTGTACAATCAATTTCTTGCATTTAATGTTAAAGTTGCAACACCAGTACGTGTTGAATGTTCAAACTCTCCTATTTTCTAGGTTGGTAGAGTGATGGTGTTAGTCATGGTCTCTTATTCTACTCCTATTTTCTAGTGTTTTTTAGTTTATTGAGGTTGTGATTTGTTGAATTATGCAGAAGTAGTGGAGATATTGTTTTTGTTTTGTATGCCTATATAAAACTTATGATTGCATCAAATAAAATTTAGAATTTTGTTCTCAACAATCTGGTATTAGAGCCAAACAAGTATTAGACATTAAGCAAACATCTTTAAGATGAGTGATCTCCAAGTCATTGGCAAAGTCAAGAAGCTCAACAACCAGAACTACAATTCTTGATCTATGACTTATATGCAAGGTCAGGATTATGAGAGGTTGTAAATGGAAATGATGTGAGACAACGAGAGGTTGAAGATGTGAATGGGACATTATGAAAGTGGAAAATTAGAGCGGGCAAAGTCATATTTGTTTTGAAGACAACTATTGAAGAGGATGTACTGGAGCATATCCGGGATGCAAACACTCTCAAAGAAGCTTGGGATACATTCTCCAAGCTATTCTCTAAGAACTTTTAGAGAGTGAGTTATTATCGGTGATGCAACGTGACATGACAATTGCATAGTACTTCCATTGAAGAGGATGTACTGGAGCATATCCGGGATGCAAACACTCTCAAAGAAGCTTGGGATACATTCTCCAAGCTATTCTCTAAGAACTCTTAGAGAGTGAGTTGTTATCGGTGATGCAACGTGACATGACAATTGCACAATACTTCCATAAAGTGAAGTCCCTATGTTGAGACATTTTTGAGTTGGATCCAGAAGCTCCTATCAGTGATACAAGAGTGAAGCGAATCATTATCCATGGTTTAAAACCAGAATTTAGGAGTTTTGTTGTTGGAATACAAGAATGGCAAACTCAACTGTCGTTTGTAGAATTTCAAAATTTACTAGCTGATCAAGAGATTTTAGCTAAGTAAATGGGAGGAGTCTCATTGAAAAATGAAGAAGATGCAATCTATGTCAATAAAGGCAAGAAGAATTCCAAGAAGCATGTTGTTGGTGGATCCAAAAAAATGATGACAAGACAAAAAATCATCAAGGTGAATGGAGCTTACGTGCAAAAGGAAACTATGGCAATGGTCAAAAGTTTCTAGCAAAGTGTTACAATTGCTAGGAGAAAGGTCATATGACAAAAGATTCCTGGTCAAAGAAGAAGGTTGTGGAAAGTAATGTTGCTACTTCCAAAACGAGAAGATGAATGGAATGTTGAGGGTTTTTTTTTTTTGCTGTAGATGAAGAAGAGTTGGCTCTTACAACCACAACATTCAATCAAATTGATTATGAGAATGATTTGATTGTTGACTCAGACTGCTCAAATCATATGACTGGTTATAAAGAGATGCTGCAAAACTTGTCAGGGTACGAGGGAAGTCGGGTGGTGGTAACGACAAACAACTCAAATTACTAATAGCTCACATCGGTAATATGATAGTCCCTCCCCAGCGCCACCCGCGAGATCCACTAGCGCAACACACTTCGTCAAAGCCATCTGTCATCGTCGCTCGAAAACCCATCTCATTCGCCGAATGCCGATTCGTCGCCGTGATCTCCCTCCCAATCGTCGCTCGAGCTCGTCTTGACCTCCTCTCTCACGGGCCCTCTCCCTCTTTCTTTCTCCATGTTCTTCCTCTCTCCCTCTCATTTTTTTCTTCCCATCTATATCTCCATCTCTCTATATTTTGTTTTGCAGATCCGAAATGAAATGCCTTTGAAATCACCCATCTCTAGCGAAATTCTCTCCCTCTCTTCACGTTTCTGTTTTTCTTCTTAAATTTTTAAATTTCTTATTTAATTATAGTTAATTAATCTAACTAAACATTCCTTTTATAAATTAATATTACATATGTGTTTTTATACATAGAATATACGTGCAACATATGAATCGACCCAAAACACCAACTCACAACTTATCATAATATCAATTAACAATTATTATAAATCTAATTTAAATTTCTTAATTCCATCAATTAGATATTAATTATTATCTGATAAATTTTCGTAATTTAATAATCTATCGGTTACGTTCTTGGTAATACCTCGATAATTATTCAATAAATTCGATTATTCCTAAATTACGTTCCAATTATATTTATTAAATTCTCATAAAAAGTCGGAGTGTTACACTAACAGACAACGAAACAGAGCCGAAAGAGATAACACTACCTGTTACAACATAGGCTTTTCAATGAAAATGTACGAATGAAGCGCAAATCACGAGATTGCCAACACACAAACCACCATCGCATAAAACAACTTCCACAACTGGAATCTCAAATTTTCCTAAATCTGAACAAACCTTCCGTACAACATGGACAAGATCAACATAGGGTTCGAAAGTAAGCCACAAAAACAAGATTTTCTAGTTAAGGGACACTCCTTTAATCCATTGGGAAGTGCAACCCACATTTTTGGTCAACCAAAAAACATGAAGCCTAATCCAACAGTAACACCACTCAGCCGACTAGCTGAATTTGCCACTTAACTTCCACTCCAATGACTATCCACACTACTCTTAAGAAGAAAGTGACTAACATAACGTGGAATCCAAAGAAAATGATACGACATTCCACTATCCAACAAAACATAGATCTTACCAACTTATGATTAACACCTTTTCCACGATAGATTCTAGAATGGTTCCAACAACACACTGTCCTACCCAAGGAATAGTCTGGATCATAGAAACGTACATATACGTAAAAACAGACGTGTTGTCGAACAGTCCCCGTAAGATTTTCATATGTGGCAACCCACAAAATAATTATTTGAAAACCATAATGAAATGCAGTGCATCAAGTATAAAAATCTCTATCTCAAAGGCGACTATGATACTCTTACCGACTAGCCAGCAACATGAACTATCGGAAGTGAAAGTTGTATCATAACATCTCCATAACCTATAACAAGGTTGAAAACAAAATCCCAACAATTAACCAAGGTATGTATAACAAACAAGTCTTAAACAAGACTGTAATCCAAAACAGTTTATAAGGATAACCCCTAGTCCAAAATGGAAACTAAATTAGGTAGACAACAATTATCCTAACCCGGAAACCAACCCCAAACGTCATCGAGATAAAACGAAGGTCAACCGGGACCTCGTCGTCTTGACCAGATTCAACAACAATCAATTAAGACCATTTAATTTCGACGTCAACCAAGAATTTATATCAATCAAAATGGTCTGCTCACAACCATCTAAGGCTCAAAAAGCGCCTAATAATCGACCAAGGCAACTCAATGACATAATCGGGACAAATTGTCTATTTTCCGGCCAATATGAATAGTAACTAATGAATAGTACATTCCAGCGAAAATAGTAAATTCCTACATGAATAGTATTGCCAGAATATTCTGTCTGAATATGTTGTCGCGGCATGAATAGTAACATCGCCGACAGTGAATAGTGACATGGCACGGCGGTGAATAGTGACATCACCGGCCGACTATGAAAACTCTCCGTTTTCATCCGATTTTGATTTTTAATCACAAATAACCTTACATAAACCTCTATTCTAGCTAGGGGTGGGCAAATCGGTTCTCGATTCCGGTTCCAGACCTCTTGGAACCAACCATTCGGTTCTCGGTTCCGAGAGTAAGGAACCGAAAACGGAACCGCAAGGAACCGAACCCGGAACCGGAACCGGAACCAGAACTGAGGTTCCGGTCGATTCTGGTTCCGAAGAGATCAAACGAGAGGGAGGGGAGGTTAATAACATCAAACTATGTGTTCTCTTACAATCAACAAAGCAGTCTTTGTCATTGCCATTGATAGATGAAAAAATTAAATACATGAACTCATACTTGTCAGAGAATACATCATGATGAAATAAAGGTTTGATCTAGAAAGCCTACCAATTGTAGGAACCGTTGACAGAACTTCTCCAATGTGAAGTTTGTAGAGTATTGTTGTTTTACCAGCTACATCCAGTCCTAGCATCACAACCTAAGCCAAATCCAATGAAAAACAACCAGTAGACGAGTAAAAGAACCTGTACAAAAATAAGTAATTATACCATCGTTCCCCCAATATAAACTGATCTTTTCCAAAACTTAGCTCTGAAAACAAGATATGAATAATAAAGCAACCCAAGCAGAATTTGTAGGTTGATCCATTGGTCAATTTGGAGTTTGTTGCTAGATTGAAGGGGTTTGCTAGATTGAAGGTGTCCTGAGCTTTTCTTTTTTGCAGCTCTCTCCTTTTGTACATGTTATTTCTCAGTATACTTTCATTCAATCATAGTGGGAAAAACAAATAAATATGAAGAACATAACCAACTAAGAGAGTAAAAGCAGTAATTTGGTTTAATCAGTAGAAACACAAAAATCATAGGTATTTAAAGTAAATTCATGGCTTTTAAGGTAGAATTAAACATGCATTAACATGTCTCTCAGTTCCAAGAGACAATTTAGCTGGAGGTTTTCCAGAGCAGCCAAAGCTCGAATTACATCCTCAGGAAGTTCATCAGTGTCATATCTCCAATTGTAATCATCATCAAGACAACAGATTATGATTTATGGTGTTGAAGCAATCAGTTCATCAAGACAACAGATTAGCAACTCAAAGAAGATTTTTAACAATACAAAATCTATCATTGTTAGACAATTAAATCAAAGAAGGTTCAAGATCCAGAATCGAAAACCCCAAATCAAAGCAAAATCGAAAATCCATAATCGAAAACCCTAAATCAAAGCAAAGCAAAACTATCATTTACCCAAAATCCAAAATCGAAAACCCTAAATCAAAGTAGAACCATACGTACCCTCGGTCCTTGGAATCAAAAGAATCAAGAAGGGAGAGTCGACCAGGCCGACCTTATGACTTGCAGGTTCGTCTTCACCTTTGTAGCCCGCAGGTTCCTCGTCGCCTTCGTAGAGAGCTTTCTCAGTTCCCACTTCCCAGGTTCCAGCTGCGAGTGCGAGCTACCGTCTCATGTTTTAAAAAGCAAATCGGTTCTCGATTTTATAAACCAAGAACCGAACCGAAATATAGATTAAGTACCAGAACCGAACCAATTATAAATTTAGGAACCAAAAACCAGAACCAAACCGGAACCAAAGTGCTATTCCGGGTCGGTTCTCGGTTCTGGTCGGTTCTTGCCCACCCCTAATTCTAGCAGTATAAACCAGAATTGTCCTTCGGATTCAAGTTTTCAAGCTCGAATCCGAAGCCAAGAAATTATCCAAACTTTAAACCTAAAATCGGATGAAAAATAACAAGAATTTCGAAAACTACATTTACAAAAGTTACTCTTACAAACATCGGGAACATAGATTTACAGTCAGATTTAGAAACGGTTGAGATCAGATTTCACCTCTCCGTCGTTCTCTGTTCTCTGGCAATTTTTGCGAAGAATAAGAAGCAGGAGCTGTCATGTTATTCTTCTTTTCTTTTAAAAGAATTAATATTTTATTTTATAAAATTAAAAATATTAATTAAATTAAAAATCTCAATTAAATACTCACCCAGGCAAAATATTAATTACAAATCTATTTCCTTTTAGTTTTTTTTAAAAATTAAAATAAGTTACTAAAAACATTGTTGAAATTTATTTACCACTTGTTCATAATTTGATTTGACTGTTTTATACTGTTTGACTAAAAAATCACACATGGCCACTACACGATAAAACGAGTCAACATTTCAACGTTTGATCGAAAATTCGCAAAAAATTTATACGTGAAATTAAAAAAAATACTTTTAAAAATATGGGATTTTACAATTATTCTCCGATTAACTACTATTGTGGAGCCTTCCTTCTCCTAATTAGATATTGTCTACTTTGGATAGAGATTAGCTTGAATTTGATTTTAGGTTTTTACTTCAAAATCGCGTCTTGTTAGTCTAAAAAATGAACTCTATTTATGAATTGATCTTTTCTATCTTTCTCAATCAATATGAGATTGTGCAACTCTTTTCGTTGAATAAGTCTATCGTCATTTTTGCTTTTACAAAATAGACTGCCACAATTCTATTCATATCTTAGGAGCTAAACATCGTTAATTCACACGGTTAGGTTTCAAAGGCCTTTCGTTTCTATATCTAATCATAACTGTTGTTTTTTTTTATTTTTATGAAGGACTTGCTATAAGTTTCTCTATTAATGTTTGTAATAAGTTGTCAATTGATCGTATTTTAAAATAAACAAAGGCATGTAATTGTTGATAGTATTATCAAAATCTCATAACATATCCCAGCTATATTGCCATGTTCCTGCAGCTGAAAGTGTGTTTTTTATTGAATTTTGCAGAGTTTTTTCCATTTATCAACGATAATTGCCGCACAAGGCATCGTCGCGGCGACATAACCTCTTAGGACTTGGGACAGCGTGCACCATCTTGAACATCGTATTATTCTTCCCACCTGAAAGTTGATGTTCATGGCAATTTGGCAAGGAATAGAAACAAATTAAATGATGCTTAGGATAATTAAAATGGTGAAGTTTATTAGTATACAACAGCTGATTTCTATACCTATAATCACACAAAATCTAATCTCTAAGCTCTAAAATCTTATCCAATCTCTCAGAAGAACATACCCTAAAATCTAGAAAACCAAACAAGAATACTAAGGATAGATATTACTTACGAGCAAGGTAAGTAACCACTGTACTGTCGACAAGATTTCTTGCTGCAATGGCGGTAGCCAGAAGAAGCAGGAGAAGTGGTAGAACTTGCCAGAAAAACAAAACCCTCTTAGAAGCCATTCGATTTTTCCGTGTCTGAAGAGCTCCTCCATTGTCGAGATTTATAAGTCGTGGGTGTGGAAGCATTTATTCAGCACAAAGGAAAAAAAGAGACTTTCGAGTAATGATTCAACCCTTAGATTGGTTTTCAAGGTTCCCATTTACAAAACTGTCTAAAATTGGTGAATTTTCAAATATAAGCTCGTCAGATTTTATTATATATATTTTATCTTTGAAGAGATTTTTAGTAAAATTATATTTAGTAAAAATAATTAAATTTTTAATTTTCTTTATACATTTCAACATATTATTATAATAAGAACATCGTAATTTTAGCTCATTCTATTTGAATCATAATTTATTTTTTTCATTAAGTATTTCACTATATGTTAAATAAATAAGTTAAAAAATCGATTAATTCATAGTCAGATCCTGAATTATTAACTGTTATGGTCTTAATGTTTCATCATATTACAGATGAGATTTTATAGCAGGAGATTTTCAAAAAATGATACTTTAGTTAATGGTAATTTAACATGCTCACCAATCCATTCAAGTTAATTCTCTTAGTGGAATTAGTTGAAGACTAGGAGTTTGGTATAACGAAGACATTTGACCCTGTTTCTGAGTCTTGTCCAAGTCATTTGATATCTTTGCTAGTGACCTTGCTTGACCTATGCTAGTGTCTATAAATTCCTACAATTCAACCATATTAGTTAAAACTTCACAAGCCCCACCCGCACCTTTCTTGATGACTACGACTACCAACCCCTCTATAGAAGTTTTCAATGAGGGGACAGTTAAACATCCACTCATGAATGAGTGGAGATTGATATCTTAAAAATTTTGTCGTTAATTTTTTTTCGGGGAAAATGACAAATCAACTATCGTGATTTGAGATCAATGACAAGTCAACCACTGTAATTTATTTTCTAACAAGTTAACCACCCACGTATGATAAAATGACAAATCCACCATTGCTGTCCGCTAAACAGCTGACGGGCCCCGCCATTTTATGCATGGGGGTCGCGGCGTCTAGGCCATTTTATGCTTGGACGTCGGCATCCAGGCAATTTTTTGCCTGGACGCCCTTTTTATGCCTGGACGCCGCAGTGTCCAGGACCTACCCCACCCAATCATTTTCCCTTTATAAATAGGGAAAATGAAAATTAGGTCTCTCAGTCTCGACTCTCTGTAACGACCCGGATTTCTTAAACCTTTTTAAAAGCTCATTATCCTTAATTAAAATAATTTCTAATAAACTGAGGTTATCAGAGTGCATAAAAATCTGAATCGTTAATAAAATCATTCTTTCATTTTTCATTCTTAAAAGAAATTATTCATAAAAATGGCGGAAGCATAATTAAAAGAGAAAACTACTTTTACCGAATAGAAATTTATATCATGAAACGACTTATAAAAACATTATTCAAATTCAAGATTATAAAACTTACATAGTCCAATTATTCAAATAAAACACAAACTGAAACTTAACATTCGTTCCTTCATATTGTAGTACCATACCATACTACTACTCTGCTGACGCCATTGTCGGACCAACCGCAGGCTCCACCGGAATGTCCTTTTCCTTGATTACTGGCATAATTCCTTCGTTACCTACACCACAAGTAAGGACGTGAGCTTACGCCCAGTAAGGAGATGGGGAAAATAAATATGCATTTCTCTCTTTAGTTTTTCTTGGAATGGGGGCTGCCCAAACCAAATTCTTTAATTACGTTCGTTTTCATCGTTCGTTTTGTTCGTTCTTAACTCATACGTTGTTAGAGTTTGGGATGACCCGAATTCTAGTTGGGCCGGGTTGGGCCCATATCCAATATTAGGGTTATTTAGTTTCTCTATATATTGATGCTTGAGTCGCAAAACTCATTGTACCTTGATTTCATTCTTAGTGATTTCTCCTATGCCCGTGGTTTTTTCCCGTTAGGGTTTTCCACGTAAATCTTGGTGTCCCTGCTTCCGCAGTTTTCTTTTCCTATTTTGCGTTCGATTCTCAACAATTGGTATCAGAGCCCAAGTCAGATTCTCTATATCAATTTTCCAACAATTGATATCAGAGCGAAGTTAGAGTATTCAGTACTCGGATCGATCGAAATTTGAAATTTTCAATTTTGTTACAAATTGAAATTTAGGGGAAAAAGAAAAAAAAATTGAAAGAAAAATTGGATTTTTCCTTTGCGTCGCCTCTGTCTCGCTACCGAAGAAGAAGCTGCCCGATTCGAAGAGCAGCACCGAACCGTCCGTCGCCGGAAGAAACAAGGGAGATCTTCCAGCCGTTCACCGCCGTCCATCGGCCAATCCAGAACACAGAGACGAACTCCGTTCGTCCGTCGCCCACTGCCGTTCGTCGCCAAAGAAACAGAGCAGCGTGTCCGTCACCGTCCGACGAAGAACCAGCCACCCGTCCTGACGCAGAAACCTGTCGCTTCGCAGCTCTCTGCCCGTCGTCTGTTCATCCGTCGATCTGAAGCCCGCACCGTCGATCAGGGCTCCGTCCGCCGTAGACCCGCGAGCCGTTGAACTGTCGACAGTGTGAAGTTGCAGAAAGTTTGCAGTTGGATTTATTTTCTTTGGGTGGATTTATCTGAATATTTTAGTGGTTTATTCTGAAATATTTGGGATATTTGGAATTTTTGGAGCGAATAATTTTGGGTTTAGAAATTGTGAAGAAATTTCTGAAATTTTTGGGCAGGATGAGTTCAGTGAAATTCAATATTCCGTTGTTGGATCAGAATACGAGATTTCAGTTATGGCAGGTGAAGATGCGAGATGTGCTCGCACATATGGATTTAGACGACGGGTTATTAGGGCTCGATAAAATGCCCAAGTTATTGAGTGAAGAGGAGAAACTTTGAAAGGATTGCAAAGCCCTATCATTGATACGTCTGCATTTAACAAATCAGATTTTGCAGGATGTTTTGAACGAGAAGTCTGCCGCTGAGTTATGGCTCAGATTGAAGCAGTTGTGTATGAAGAAAACCCTAACGAGTAAGTTGCATTTGAAGCAGCGGTTATATTCTCATCAGTTATTGGAAGGAGCCTCTATTACAGAGCACTTGGCTGCATTCAAGAAGTTAGTTTTAGATTTGGAGACTATGGGATGCAAGTACGATGAGGAGGATTTGGGGTTGATTTTGTTATGCTCGTTGCCTGCTTCATATGGTTCTTTCAGAGATACGATCTTGTATAGTAGGGACAGTCTAACTCTGGAAGAGGTTTATGGTTCTTTGTTATCAAAGGAAAAGATGAAGCAGCTTGTTAAGGAATCTGAATCTCGAGTTGAGGGATTCGTCGTTCGGGGTAGAACAAGAGATTCAAACAACAAAGGCAGTGACAATGTTCAAAGTTCGAAGGGCCGATCAAAGTCAAGGTACCGAGATAGAACCTGTTACTTCTATCATGGAAGGGGGCACATCAAAGCCGAGTGCCATAAATTGCAAAATGAGTTAAAGAGAGCTGAGAAGGGAAAACAACCGATGACGTCTGGTGCAGTAGTTGTCGCACAAGATGAATACTATAGTGATGGAGATTTTTTAATAGTGTCAAAGGGAAACTCAAAGCCAAACAAGGAGTGGATTCTAGATTCAGCATGTTCGTTTCATATGTGCTACAATCGGGATTGGTTTACGACATATGAGACCGTTTCAGGAGGTGCTGTGTTAATGGGCAATAACACACCTTGCAAGATAGCTGGTATTGGTACCGTCAGAATCAGAATGTTTGATGGAGTTGTGAGGACACTGGATAGCGTGCGACATGTTCCCGAGTTAAAGAAGAACCTGATCTCGTTAAGTACTCTTGATTCGAAAGGTTACAAGTACAGCACTGTAGGTGGAGGTATAAAGATCAGTAGGGGTGCTCTCATCAAGTTAAAGGGACACAGAAGCTCTGTGTATGTATTACAGGGTTCTACGGTGATAGGTAATCAGGCTGGAAAGTTTGTGAATTCACCTTCAAAAGGTTTGTTGGAGAAGACTCAGAGGAAGTCAGGTTCTCAGGTGAAGTTCAAGTTGGATTCTGAATCCACATCAGAATCAATATGTCAGCCTATTACAGATGTTCAGCGTGATGTAGTCACCACATCATCACCAGTTTCAATTACAGTTTCACGTCAGAGAGGTATCGTCAAAAGCAGAACCAAGGAAAAGGGTAAAGCTCCACGGCGATATAGTGAAACATCTACTGTGGGTTACGCATTGAATGTGTTCGAGAGTATAGATTCAACATATTCACATGCAGTTTGTTGCGACATCTCTGATAATCCGGTGGTACAATGGAGAAGATGTGATTTCTCTCCGAGTGTGTCTCTCAAGTTTAAGCGGGGCTTAAACTTGATCCGTACCAAGTTTTGAGTTGGCCCAGCAGGGGCCTTTGCGGAAGAGGAGGTTATTTTTTGTTGGAGTTTTGCAGTTTGCCTTACGTTGGAATTTCTTTGAAGGTGGAGATTGTTAGAGTTCAGTGTTTTGGATTCAGTTTGGGGTGGGCCATAAAGTCTGCATTGGATCTCTCAGGTGGAATTCGTGTCAAGGTGGAGATTGTTAGAGTTTGGGGTGACTTGAATTCTAGTTTGGCAGGGTTGGGCCCATATCCAATATTAGGGTTATTTAGTTTCTCTATATATTGATGCTTGAGTCGTAAAACTCATTGTACTTTGATTTCATTCTTAGTGATTTCTCCTCTGCCCGTGGTTCTTTCCCGTTAGGGTTTTTCATGTAAATCTTGGTGTCCCTGCTTCCGCAGTTTTCTTTTTCTGTTTCGCGTTCGATTCTCAACATACGTTGAGCTGGAAATTGGAGGTTGTCTTTTGAGATGGCGTAGCTGTACGGATTCTAACCTCCTGTGTGCATACTAGTCCCTTTCCCGACTTGGTGAGGGTGTATCCTAGTAGCTAGGCTAGATCTGGACTACTCATCTACCCCAATTCCCTATTCATTCCCTTTTTCATGTGTATCCCACCTTCTGGGTTCTTTTCTTTCTCCTCCGGCGTATCCCGCCTTTGGAGTTCTTTCTCTTTCAGGCATATCCCGCCTTTAGAGTTTCTTCCCTCCTGACGTATCCCGTCAGGGGGTTTCTTTGGTGGTGGACGTATCCCGTCCATCCCGAACATTTCGTTTTATTTCTTTTCCTCACTTATGCATGTGGGTACCATTTCGAAGCTTACCCTCCTACTTGGTTTCTATTAGCATGGACTTAACCTAACTTTTTCCTAAACAAACGAAACATGTATAATAAGCAATAGCAATACATTAGGCGATCCTATTAAACAACGAATGAAACGAAGATCATTACATGCTTCTCATAACGAAAGAAATGACAGCGTTTAACTAACCGTGCTATTATCAGTCATTATCATAAACCAGATTAACGGACATGCTTTGTAAATTCATGGCATTATAATAGTGAACTAAACGGAAATTAATAGTGAACTATATGGAGAATAAATCCTACGAACAAGCTTCGAAATTGACAACAATTAACGACGAAATATAACTAATGAAGCCTACCAACGAGTTAATAATAAGAGCAAAACTAAAAACAATGTTTCATGACAATATGCTTAACGAAGTCAACCAAAACAAGCTTAATAATTCGACTAAAACCAGAAGGTTTCTAACCAGAACTATGAAATAACAGCATTATAAACTAAATCAAGCATTTCAGGCATTTCAATGCTTTGAACAATTAAATTACATCATCTAGATACTACACATGCTTTAAGCTAGCAGAGATATTCAAATATGTTACTGAATTAAATTTAGGACAACAAGGAATACCATCAAACACTATCTGCACATTGAAGAACAGATGACAAGAATTAAAGAAATCAAACTCATATGTCAATTGTCCATTATTCATGCTTTGCTTTATCATAGCTTTAATCTTCAGTTTCTAAAATCATGCTTAAGAGGAGAACATGCTTAACATGAGAAACAAAAACTAAAACTACATTCACACACAGAGATCAACTTGTGGGTAGGGCTTTGACGGCCAAAACCTCCCAATTCCTTACTTAACGTCTGTAGAAATTCAGCATATAAGTTCTTCCATTCCAATACCATCAGAGATAATTAAATAAGTTAATAATCACAAACTTTAAACTTTATTTCAACAACTCATTACTCTTAACGGCATCTAAACCAAAATTCCTTATTCATTACTTAACGACATATCATAATCCCAATACACTTAAATCGCTTTCTCCTTCACAACTCTATCACTCAATGAAATACCAACGTAATAACATGCCCAAATGAAATCACCAAGCCAAGCTTAACCAACAGAGAACATTCATCCATCAAACAGCCAATACCATTGACAATGCATATCACTTGAGACTTTTGTAAATAAACCAAGAGCTTCACCAACGGACAATTAATTCCAACCACTTCAGAAATTAAACAGGAGAGTCAAACCCAAAAATCAAACACAACCTCTGTAAATCCTTTTTGTTTATGAAATCCTTAAAACAGTAATGAACAGGGGCTAAAACTCCATAAACTAATGCAAAACGTTTTTGTTACCTGAAGCACTCAAAATTTCCAAGAGACCTGAGAGCAGGAGAATTTTGGTCTTCAATCGCCAGACTCTCCCTGTAACTCTACTTTTTCTCCTCTGTTTGTGCAACCCCCGAAGGAATGTTTTTTCCTTCACCATCCACTATAGCCTGCCCATTTATAAACAGATTTTTATCGACCAACTCATAACTCCCAGCC